>OZ016504.1:35958516-36481016 GCA_963966595.1 Physocephala rufipes
ACATTCAGCAATTTACAAAATGAGGAAGGATTCTTTTTGATGGAATAATGTTGCCCCGCGGGCTTACTGTAGTCACGAGATAATTCATTGACACGACGAGATTTTGGTCATTACAATCTTGTCTTGTTCTGGGCCAAATATTTTTGAAAAAAAAATTATGAGAACGAAAGGCAAAACGATGGACACATATCGTGAATACAACGCATACGTCACGTCACGTCATTCATTCAGTCTGGTCAAGTTCATGAGAATGACATCAGAGAACTGAAACCCCAAAGCCAAAATTTAGAAGGAAAGTCCTTAAATAGGTTTGAAGATATAAAGATAAAGATGATATAAAGATATAAAGATGAGATCGATCCTGTTCGATCAGAGTAAATCGAAAATTACTTACGTTCGAATTTATTTTCAGAACTGGTAAGAATTTGTAAGTTTCTTTGTGAAGTGACCACATGCTGATGTCACTGATATTGATGATCGGTGTATTGGCCTTGATGGTTTTGTGCTCTTTGCCGGTACTGTTTTGCAGCATTCGTAAAATCTAGAAGACAACGAGAAAATAAGAAAAAGAAGAAGAAAAATGTTATAAGAGGTCGAGATTTATTACAAAGCAATCAAGTAAAGGAAATCTTTTGATACAATATCGCTTGTATGCTTTTCGGTTGATGAAATGCTTTAACGCTTCATGACATTAAAAATAAATGACGATAGTTTTACCTTTTTGAAGGGTATGCGATGAGCGTATAGCGCCATCTCGGTCGAATCACCACCGCCACTTGCGCCACTGCTGCGATGCCACTGACCACCGCACGGATTCGCCCATTCAATCTCGCGTGAGCTCATTTCGCGTGCGTACTGTTCGCGCCAACTGCTGTGGCGCTTGCGTAAACGTGTCTTTAAAGCAATTGATGAAGTGACTGGAACTGATTCGGGCCACGTGGTTTGGCTCCTACTCTCCACAGGACTGGCTGCGGCACGTTGTTGTTGCTGCGGGAAAATTGTTAGAATAAACATTGCGAAGAGCAGGAGCGCCAGATTTTTCTTGTTGGAGGTAATTTTGTGAGTTTTTCGAGAGCCTAAAGCCGTTGGGAAAGATGACGCAGATGTCGTTGTCACCGTTATCGATGACGGAGGTTGAATTGTTGTTGCTGTCGGTGCTGTAGATCTCAGACAACCTGAAGGAATGTCCGTCTCGTGATTTGGATGAGTATTCTTTCCTCGATTTCTTGGATTAGGGTTTTTAAATTGACGGCGATCGAAGGGTGACGCGCTTAAATAGCAAGGAATTGATTCAATGAGATTTTCGTCGGGAATCGCTTTACTGAAAACCTTGCTCGTTCTCAGTGTGCTGTCGGCTGAAGAAGAAGAATTAAAAACACAGAAATTATAAATTTTCAAATAATATTCAATTAAATTTGTGCCGCGTAAAAACAAATAACTTCTTGTTTTAGACATAAATAATGATAAGATAAATAATTTCGTCTAATTTAATTTTCGATTATCGAAGCGATTCAATGTGTATTTAATTAAAAAAAGCCTAATTGGAAACATTTTCAGAATGATAATTCTTCTCTTAATTATCTTACAAGAGAAAGAATTTGATATATAAGGAAAATCCTCAATAGGGTTTCCCCAGAAATTATTACAGACTGTAAGATCACGTTGTGGTGCCGCGTACTGAGCAAACATTACAATTAAAAAGCGTATCAAACAAAGAAAAATAATGTAATAAAAAATGTCATTAAATAAGAACGCTATAGACATTTAATTAAAGATTAAATCCCGTCGCAACCTTTAAATAATTTAATTATTTTTCTTCTTGGTAATAAAAGATAGATGGATGGGAAACAAGGGGAAAAGGAGATCATATTAACCGTTATATTATATTAAATTGTTTAAATAGTAAAAATTTTTAAAGTCTACTATTTCTCTCGAGGATCTCTTATCGAAGAGTCGAATCGAGCGTTTCATTATTCGTCATTCGTTTCGTTTTCGACAAAAGTTGCCGAAATATTTGTTTATTTATTTTGTTTGTTATTTTGTTTTCTTCTACTTCTTCATCATTGTTTTGTGTTTATTGGTAGTTGAAAAGTTTTCGTGATTTTGATGGAATAATTCGATCGCTATCAACTCATTTATTTATCGATTGACCACGTAAAATTATCATAAAAGTATTCAAGCATATCCATTTCTTGGGCCCATTTATTGGGAGTTAAGAAAATACGTTCATAAAGACGACAAATTACAACAAAAACTTTATTATGCGTTCTTGTGACCAAACTCGAAAATATAATTCTTTGTTGTTGTTGTGGGAGGTCTTCATAGCATTGATGTAATTTTAAACGTTTGTGATGGTGGCCTAATAAATTGACGTGCTTATAGTGTTTAATGATCTATTGAAACTTGATCGACTTAAAAATTTAAGTATAATCGACGATTGAATTAATTCCGATGAAATAATTTGTTGATAGTGCTAAAGAATGTGATCATTATTTAATTGTGTTATAACTTGAAAAAATGAAAAGACGAAGAAGAAGAAGAAGACTAAAGTCAAGTAGCGAAGAGGTGTTAACCGTAAATTAATCATTTCCTGCCGATAGACGACATTATTGTTATGGATTAAACTAATCTTATTCGTGCTATTGTTTTTGTTTTTGTGAGACCGGCTATACTTGTGAATCACACGAATGGATTCGTTAATACATGTACAAAATTGAGATTGAACGATGACGATAGCTACAAAAACAATTTGCCCTAGATACCTTAGCAATTGATCACAAAGAATTCAAGCAATAACCGACCCAAAGAATTAAGAAATAAAGCAAAATTATATAGTTTTTTAATGAATTCAAAAGGATTAAAGAATTAGAAAAACTCTATTTGAATTCTACATCCAATTCATCCATCTACTTCCATTAACATCCATCTATCCATTATATTACTTTTGTTGTTGTTGCTATTAATGTTATGGGATATTGTTGACTTATTAAAAAAATTCGAGATGGAAAATAAATATTATTTTCTAATATCGATATTATTTGATTATGGAAAAATATGCATCAATATGCACAAATCGATGCTGATTCGTATGGAATAAATATATATTTAGTTAAAAATATAAGAAAATTTAATCAAAAATAATACACACACCACATCGTGTCGGCGGCGGAAAAGGAAAGGCTTCTGTTCAGTTGAAATCTTTGCCAAATAATTGCGTTGTTTTCTTCCGACGCGTTCCTAGAACAAAAGCTCTCCAGCGTTGCTTCACGTTGCTATGCGTTGTGTTGAAGCAAAGTTATTTCACGATATTTGAAATAAATTAAAAAGCGATTTTATCTCGTCTCGATGGTTTTCTAATGCAAACTTCACGTTAATTTTTTTTCGAATTTTTCGTTTTTGTTGAGCGTGGAAACTTTTATTTAATTTCAGCGCGGCCTTTCAACGAGTATTGCGTACGTACGCGTGTGCTTGCACCTCAGTTACTTAAGGCGAACTAATAAAATGGCAAAAATTCAACAGAAGACGTAAAGTTCTTTAGCTTAGTGTGAGTAATCAATACAAGCTAATAAAGCTACTTGGCTTGGCTACATGGCTATCACTCTCTCTGTCTCGCTCTCTATGTTATCCAATAACTCCTTCTCTCGTCCACTACCTTTCCCAACTTCTCAGCAATTGCATTGAAACTTTCGCACACTCTCACGTTGAGAAAAACCGGCAAAGGCAGTAATGAGAACAGCAACAACAGCACCTCATAAACCGAACAGTCCACTGGAACGTTTGAAGTCAAGTCTTCGACAGCTGATCTCGATGTCCTCAATTGCAACAACAACGACAACAATACCGTATACAATGGAGAGATATTGCAATCATGTTATGAGAGAGGAAAATTTTTGTTGCTCTCTTATCGTGGGCAAAGCCTCCACCTCCTAAAACACACACATACGCACACAACAGTAAATGCAGATGTAGTCCATAGCAAAGGCGACGTCCTTCGTCACCGTGATTACGATATTGAATCAGTTCATTTTGCCAGGGCGTACAAAAATCAGCTGATTCCAATTCCACGCGCCCACTATAGAATTCATTTAATGGTAATCAAAAGGCCAAACAACAAATAGCTCCCTTTTTAGTTTAATGTAGGATGATAGCATTGTTGGTTTTTATATTTACTATTTTTGAGAGAGAAAAAAACGAGAGTCCTAGGCGTTTTCGAAAGCAAATATTCTGCTACTACTTATTGTTTTTGCTATTTTAGGTTAGTGAATGACCTGGAAAGTTTATTGCTAAATCTCATTCATGACTTTCACTTTAAATTAATGCGTTTACAGTTAATGTCAAAAAATTCTTTTTCCTTAATTATTAAAAAGTTATGTTTTTCCAATTTTTTATTTTATTTATATTTTAAATATTGTTAAAACAATGAAATAACAGTTAAATAATCATACATAACGAAAGTAATGAACGAAAACAATTCAAATTTAACATTTTACTTAACACTCATTTAAAATTCTTGCCTATTTAATATTTTCATTACGTTGCACACTCATAAGTCATACCCCTCATACCATCATCATCAACACGTAACGACAAGCAACTAGATCAGACGAAATCAAATGAAAAAATGCGAAGAAATCGAATAAAAGAATCAACAATAAAAACCGCTATCACTATTTCTTACCGGCAATTTTTGCCGGCTATCCGTGCACTGCCAATTATTCCAACAAAGCAAAAAAAGAACGAACTAACAAAAATACCGAAAACCGCGTGTACCATGAATTTCCGTAGTTTCCCATGAATTTCGTCAGAAATTTAAATTACTCATACGCTATGTGGTATGCCCACAAGCAGCGAAAGGCACCTCACTCTCGTCCCGTCTCTGAATTCCGTCATATTTCATTCGCACGTTCCTCCTTACCTCTTAAGAGAATGTCCACAGTCGCTGCTCGGAAGGCACGTGAATGAGCTACACATTTGCAAACTATCTAGTTATATTCTCCATCATACGGTACTCACACTCTCGAACATACGCAGGCACTGAGACACTTGTTGGTAGGCTCTCACGACTAGCCAAATTGCAGAATAATATTTGCCTCTTCTGGAGATAAGAGTCATTTCTAAATGTGCTTGGGTTTGTTATTTATACTGGTATTTTTGTTGTTGTTATGATTGAAAAAGTTATGAACGAGCTTTTTTATTTTGTTTGTAAAACTTCGTACCAGTTATTCGAAAAAGAAATTCAGAGAACAAGATAGGAGCAAGAGAGCACTTTGTGCTTTTGCAGAGGCTTGTCAACAAAAACAACGATGTATTCGTCAATTCTATGGTCAATATATTATCACGCAAAATAGAAAGAGAGAGGTAAAGAGAGAGAGAAAGGGAGATGGAGAGAGTAAGTACATGACAATTAAGATTATTTAAGCTAAATTTAAATAAATCTTATTCCAATTCATTGAGAAGCATTCAACGACAATTAGTAAAATTTAATATTTTAAACGTTTTGATTTTGCGAAGTCGACCCTTTACTTCTCTCTCCCTCTCTATCCTAGGGTCAATTAACTTGAGTTCACCTACAAAATTTCCAAAATTGATTAAGGTAGGGGAGGAAAGGCGTCGTTTACAGTCGAATGTACGGTAATTTTCGAAAACGTTGTTTAAACAAAATAAAGTTTTTAACTGAGTAAATTCCTATCAATTTAATTAACTGTCAATTTAAAGAAATTGATAACTTATATTTGCTCACAACGAACTTTGCGGTTTTAACACTTATAAATTAAAAAAAAATATTTAGTTCATAAAATCGGAAATATCAGATTACGAGTATTAAGTGGATCAGAAAGAAAGTGGACTCCTCATTCAATACTTCCGTTATGATTAAAATAACAAATATTTAGAATCGCAGACTGAGTCATCGAGCAAAATTTCGAAAATTAAAAAAAAGAAAACATGCGATAGATTGTGAAAGCTTTCAAATTGGTAATACAGGGCTTGTTATTTTGTAACAACAACAACAAGCGACACAATTTCATCAATGAATTTATCAATGATAATGACGATGACGACTGCAACTAATCAATGAATGAAAATATTTTTGCGGTTTCCGAAAATAAATTCATTTTAAATTAAAATTATGGAAGACAATTCTGATTCATCAGCGTCAAACTGAAACCGGAAGATGAATAAAATAATTGTTTACACTTCTTCTACTTCTTCTTCTCCAGTCTTCAGTCTTTTTATTTTTTAAACCAATGCTAAATGTAATCTTAAAAATGTTTGCATATTCACAATTTTGAAAACATTTTTCTGGTTTTCCTTTCTATTTTTCCATATTCTCCAAATCGAAATTCACTGAAATCACCGGCGGGTGTAAGAAATTAATTATTACTGAAGTGAAGATGATTCCTAAGCGCATTTGTTCCATCTGAGAATATATTAAATCGATAGATATTACAAAAAATATCCCCGGATTTTTAATTAATTCTAATTTAATCTTTACAAGATAGACGCTTGCTGGCCACAAATATGCTCTATTGGATTGGAAGAGAGAGAGTGAGAGAGAGCGAAGGGAAAGCAATAAACGGTTTTGCATTATTCCCCTCGCAACTAGTTTAGAAATAGTTTAACGAAACTAAAGTTTAAAAGATTTTCTTTGTAATTGATGGTATAATTATTGCATCTACCTTCGTTCTATCACAATTTGTATTTTCGAAGCGGGTTCGTATCCATTCGGGCAGCTTTTCCTGCTGGGCGACCATTTTCCAACAAACTTCTAGCAGCGTTTTCCAACGATTCGTAGTTGAAATTATCATTAATTATTAAGCCATTAAATGCAAATTAAATATCAGATTGCAGCTTGTTTGTGCGTCGTAACACGAGACGCCTGATTCAGACATAATAAAATTTTATTGCCCTCTAACAATTTTCAATTAACGCTGGGGGGAAAGGATGACAAAATCGAGGGTTTCTTTTAAAAAATTAATTAATTTAGCGTTTGAATAATATGTCGCGTATTTTATTATTTTATGAAAAACGTTAATTTTACAAAAATGAAATATTTTTATACGAATTTTTAATAGTTTTTTAAAGGCGGAAAATTGGTAGAGGTTACAAATTTACTTAAAAAAATATTGTTCTTAAATTTTCTAAAATTTCTCTTCGATACAAATAAAGGCTAATAAACCCCTTTTATCGTCTTCTCTTTGATCATTCATTTCCTTCATGAATTATGTCAGTAACGCCCACCCTCTATATAGCCTATGATTCTCTTCTACCTTTTATTTGATTCTTTTTTAAATCGCTCCAGTTAACGTAATTTTACGAGCTGGGAAAAGAACTAAAGGAAAACCTTGAAAAAATCTTATGAATAAATTGTTGCAAATCCTCCAAAAAATAAATGAATAAAGAAACCGCACAATCAAGATGGACCATTTCGCCCCATATTAATTATACATGTTGATACGCATAAATTTTATATTCATTTATGAATAAGATGAAGGTCATAATTAAATTAGCAAAAGGCATAAATTCTACGGGATTCAAACATAAAAAACCAAAAAAAAAAAAAAAGGAAAAAAGAATCGAAAACGCTAAAAATTTGAAAGCGAAAAGATTATTCACGCCGCCAACACCAACGATTTATGCATCATTTGATGTTGCCCATCATCAGCGTACGATAATCGTCTCGAAAAAGAGCTGCCAGACCTGAAAAGTCTCAAAGTTGAGAAGTTGCAAAGTCCAAAAATTACGGTCTTCCGCACGGTCGACCGAAGTGATGAAGAAATCATAATTTATGGAAACAAAACTAACCGCGGCTCCACGATCGTAAAGAAACAAAACCAAAAACAAAGAACACCCCAAAACAAAAAAAAAACAAAAAACAATAGTAAAACTGTATCTGTAACGATTAGCACCACAAATTAATTGGCTAATAATTTGTACGACTGATGAATGAAAGATTAGATTAAACCGCACGGGTGATGATCGCGCTGTGGAGGGTATTGGCCGCGAGGTTTTATCGTGCGGTGCGTAGCGAAGGCGCAACTATTAAAATATTGGAACCATTTATTTAAGAAGATCGCCAGGCTATTAATTTGATTTAGAAAAAAAACAGACCATCACAGCGGGTTTATAATAAAAAGTTTATTGTATCTTTTATTAAAGCAAAAACGGTGACATGCGAAACGGTTTGGTGGGGGAGTGACGGGTTGTACGATCAACAAAGTAGAAGAAGCATAAAGTAGTAACAGATCAAAATAGATCGCCACACACTATTGAGTATTCAAAGCTTTGTAAAATGTTTAAAATAAATTCTATTTTCTTTTTTCAGACAAACCTTTGCCTCTTCATTTAATTCTGTCAAATTTCACCTAACTTATTTTTTTTTGTTGGCTTATCCAATTGATGATAGTGTCATTCCTAATTTCCTTCGACTAATTTTAAGTGACCGAAATGGTGACGCAGCGGTGTAGCGTGCGCTAAATATCCGCAGATGCTTGGTGGTCATCAACTTATGATATTTGACACTTTCTTTGATAATGACACATCGTTGAGAAAACCATCCCAGCCAGCTCAGAGAGTGTTTACCATCGTTGTCAGAGCTATCGTCACCACTGCCCGTCATCGGTATGACTATCGTTATGACACATCATTGTCATCGCCTTCAGCATTCACAATAAGAGAATTTGTGTCTTGCCCTTTTTCTTTTTTTTTTCTTCACATTTTTCTCCTCCTTCATCTTCTTCATGATATCTTGTTTGGATTTTGGTGATCGCGTAAACAATATCTGTGGGAAACTTGTACCAAGAGGTGTAGCCAGTCAGTCAGTCACTTAGTCAGTCGGTTAAATCAGTCCTCACCACAAAATCGACACTGCTCGAAATTTCCATTAGTTTCTACTCAAACTAAATTCAAAAATCCATTCTTATGCTCCTTAAAAAAGTCAACAAATTCAATAAAAGATGAATCAGTCATAGTTTTTTACAGAACGTTCAATAATTAGTCAATAATTAATAATTAATAATTAATGCTCGGCATTCTTGCGTACTCAAATTCGCCTTGCATTAAATTGTCGAAAATTTCATTTTCTAGGTGTAAATTTCCATGCATCGTCCCATTTCTCTGTTGGTCTGTGTATTCCCCACCGATCTTCTTCTTATTTTTGTTCTTCTTGCTTTCGTGCTTCTTCTTCTTCTTTCTTATTATGTGAGCTTGTTAGCTTATTGCAACTTTATTGGTTATAAATAAGTTAATAATATGGCGGAAGATGCGAATCCTTTGTGTCTCGCTTCTAGACAGAAATTTAACAAGAAGCTGTCAGTAAGACCCGATGCGGTCCACCACGTTATCGTACGGCTCAGTGACCACATTGAGAGCGCACTAATGTGTGTATGTGTTCTTGCATTGCTTTTATATATGTATATTTACAATCCAGTAGAAGCCCTACAAGCACCCAGCGTCTCCACGAAATTAGCCCGTTTCTTCGTTGGCAAAACATACGTACGCATCGTGTCGTTCGTATTGAGGCAAACTGCTCTGACATCGCCATCAGTTCAGGCCAGAACCGAAGTGAAGCAAAACCACCTCCTTTATGGCTGCTTAATAATGGCTGTGGCCAGCCATTCATGCCAATAGCAAACTTGAAGACTCGAAAGGAGAGGGAAGGCAGCAAGGTGTCAGTGGGGTTTAACAGCGGTTACGGTGCTAACCGCCAGATCGTGGTTGATGGTGGGGAGACTGCGCTAAGAGAGAGCGGGGTATAATTTTTACTTTTGCCTCATTGCGTTTTGAAGTTGACCGGCAGTGAATGTTACCCAAACGATTCTATCGACCAACCGACCGCCTGCATTCGAACGAACTACGCTGCCGCCGTAATAAGTTAACGAGTTGATTTCGCTTGGCGCGATCGCTAGGCGCTTGATTAGCTCAAGTTTATTGTTGGTTGGAATCGCAGCTCATGCCGAAGCTGATGCTAATGACTCTGATGATGATGATGCTGTTCTGCTGGTGGCGAAAGGGAAGGCGGTATGGGGGTGTTATTATTGTTAGTGTTGTTGCCATTATTACTGTTTGTATGAAATGGTATGTTGTTGGTAACGAAGGGTTGCTTGTTATGATCCTGCTTGTTGCTGCCGTTGTTTCTGGTGTTGCAGTTGTTGGAGCCATTGGTGTTGCTGCAAGTGATATCATTAAATTTTTCGCAGGTTCCGCCGCGCATGCATCTCATATGTGTTGGCGCTAGTTGGAGGCGTTGCCGGCTCATCATCACACGTTTCGTCTTCTCGTCACGCCTGCTCTTGCGGCATCTCCTTTGAAGTAACGATTCATTGACTGAGTGAAATTATCAATATATATTTAATAATAGGGGTGTTTTTTTTTGATGCGCGGTAACACATTCGCACGTTGATGCTGCAAATAAATGTTTTTTGCTTTCTGTTTTCTTTTTATAAAGCAATTTTTCTTTGGTTGCTTCGCTTTGGCCGATGCGGCCCCAAAGGAATCATTTTCAGTAATCACTTTAGCTCATGGGAATTTTTCAGTTGCAGAAGCGATGAATATTGGATTAATACGCACGATTTTAGAAAGCACATCAAAACTGAGAGCAATAGAATTGTTCGATTGATCTCTGAGTAGTTGAGAAGTTGCAACTCAAGGAAGGAGAATGAAATGGTCAAGAATCGATGGATAATATTATACCGACTGCATTACGACTTTGGTCAGTGTGGGCAAATTCTTAATAATATAAAAATTCAAGGCCGCTTCACGATCCCAAATTGAAATTATTAAAAAACAAAAGAAAAATTATTGTTTTCTTGAATTGAAACATGTCCTGTACGCACTTTGTGCTTCACTTCTAATAAATTTTCTTTTGCATTTTTCTTCTCTTCTGATTGCCTTTTGCTTCCCTCTCCTTTGCTTGCCTTCCTTTTCTTCTTCTACCTGTTATTACAAGTCGAACAAGTTGTTGGTTACGGTCTCAACAACCAGAACGAATAAACGCTGTCAAAATATATTGTCAAGTTATCGATATTGCCCTACGACGATGATGACGATGATGGCGTTCTTGTCATTGTTAACATCATTATTTTTTATTATGATCGTTCTGTTTTGTTCTTTTCTATCACTTTGTGTTTGTGCCTGTTTATTTTTATGAAACTCTAAAATTGAATTGAGACGAATTTTTTGTGCAAGTTATCGCAACGCATATAAATAATAAAGATGTTTAAATGGTTGTAACAACAATTATTGACTGTTTGTCTCACATTTGGCCAAAACAATGCCATAGAAAACTGCTTGGGATCACAAACAAAATCACACAAACCCTTAGCAACGCTCAATACGAATTACAAAAACAATAATTTAAGAAAACAAAACAAAATTTAAGAGAACCAAAACGAAAAGAAAGAAGGATGAAGCCATCAACGTGCTAAGTAAATTACGGGCGGTTCCCACCCGTCGAGACCACAAAAAAAAATAACAAGGAATCATAGAATCAAGCTTGGTTTCTCTTGGTTAGTCAATTGGACGATCGTTCGGCAGGAACAACAGCAGCAGCATGTCATTCGTCATAGATTACCACCTAGAAGTGGTTTTGGGTTGGCGGTACGCTTTTATAAGATGAAAGCAAAATTGTTTATTGTTACTCCGTATATTTCCTCAGCGGGCTAACGCGAAACAAGATAAAGAAAATGTAGAAGAAAACGAAGAAATTATGTGGGAAAAACGAAAGAAAAAGAATGAAAAAGAATGATCCTACCCTTGACAAAAACCTTATCGATCAGGGAGGTAATGACTTGCAAATTCTATAGAATTTGTCGGCTTTTCTTTCCTTTAAAAGAAGAAGGTCTGGCCTCGTTTGGTCTCAGCCAACGAAAAACGTCAACCAATTCGATAATCTCGTTGATTATCAAACCCGATGAGATCAAATGCAAGAATGAATGTGGACTCATTTTGGATAAGGCTGGGAGAGAATTTGAAAATGAAACAAAGATTAATAAATAGATGATTTTGCATATAATCAAATATTCTCTGGCAAACTTAATTCATTACTGACACTTTTAGCATGAACTACAACCACTTTGAGAGACGGAACCACACTTCTTGGCAATCACTGGATTGAGGTGAGACAGAAACATGTGGTGGTTTATCAAAAAATAAGATTTTGATATTTTAGGAGACAAAACCGAAAAAACCTTAATCAAGAGCTGTGATAATTTACAACCAATTAAAGCATCGCATTAAAAAAACATGACATCCTACGACAAAACAAAAGAAGTGGATACAGTTATCCATATTTTGTATCCTTGTAATAAAAGAATAGAAATCAACGAATATGGAATATTGTGATCTTTTAGTTTGATTTCTTCATGAGCGTACATAACTCATACAATTGATCCTTGAAGAGGGCTGAAGCCAATCTTTACTACTGATCTAACTGAACATCTAACTGATCGGTAAAATCATTCTCCAGCCGTTCCTCCCTTAACGTCTTCATCTTAATCTTCGTTGTTAACCCCCTTCCTCTTTTGTTGTGTTTTATAATCTTCTCTTCTCTGATTCCTTTGTGGATGGACTCATTCATTTTCAATTGCTTTGAACATTCGCCGATCTGTTCGGGTCTGATTTCTATTTTCATCTCAAGCTGTCAGACGAGGAACGTGAGTGAATTTCTTTTGTCACCTGAATGATGAAAACATGAATTATATATATGTGTGTGTATGTACGTGTATGCTTGTGTGCGAGTTTGTGTGTTTGATTGCCATTGACATTTTTTAGCGTAGAGAGATCGAGAAGAATTTCTGTAAATAATGATCATTATCCATTGTTCGTAATTATGAATAGAAGGAAGAGCCTGTCTGTGTCCTCTGAAGTTAATTACAATGCGTTGATCGTCACTGATGATCGTTTATCATGAGCATATTCTTTATGTGTGGGCTCATTTTTATTTGAGGTAAACTATTCTTTTTTTCAAACGGAATCTCTACCACAATCGAAAGAGAGGCATTTGTTGTTGATCGTGAGGATTAAAACTGTGAATTTGTTGTGAGGGGGAACAGTTTTCGTTGGCCCATTGCTTTGGTAAATGTCGCCATAACCAAGAGCCAAGATTGAGACATTTTGGTTAGGAAGATTTCGGGCAATTAGAGAAGCTATTGGACGACCAATATTATGTGCATCGCTTTAGTCAGCTCCTGAGTTTTTGGTGGTGCCGCATGGCCAAGACTTATGAGTCAATGGTTTTCATGATTCGTAGCTTCTTGATCTGATACCTTCTTAAGTAAATCAAAAATTTTTTTGTAAATTATTGACTCCTCAAAACAGAGGAGTCAATAATTCTGCAAACGAGACGATTTAATGTTTTATAATTATTTCAGATCTACCTAACAAATATAAGATTACTCATCGTACGCACACACATGTGTGTGAAAGTACACAAATTATTTCATCACTTTACGTGTGGTTTTTTCATGTCTTAGAAATAACATTCTTGACGAGCATTTGCCTGACGAGAATATCTCTCATTATTCGTCATCGACGAATGTTTTATAGTCGTGTCGGAAGGCTTAAACAATTGAATACAAGCAAAAATATTTGAATAAAACACGTCAAAGCCAAAACAATGAAATTACGCGGTGAAATTTTTTAGATGAACTTGACACCAAATCTAAGACTTGTATTTCGGAATTCAATCCAATTCAATCCAAACCAAACAGTGCGGTCGATTATCTTCGCACGTTGTTGTCGATGCAAACGACTCATCGTAGGTAGAGTGAACTGGCGTTGCAGACACTTCATTGAGCCGCAGTATCGCACCTTGTTCACGGCACGGACGATCGTCATTATCATCATTCTTCAGTGATCACTGAGTCTTGAATTATAGCCGTGAGCCATTGTCGGCGCGACTGCCAATCAACACAATTAACAGCAACAACAAGCGGAAGCCAAAGCCATAACAACAGCAGCGATCATTCAGCAGCCACCCGAATCACGGTGGATCATGATGGCGCTATCTCATTTGATCTTATTTCTTTCTTCGGATTCAGAGCCATCGAAACCACCAGAAGAAATAGTCGGGTTGTGTGACGGTGGAGAGGGGGGGGGTAGAGGCGGGGCGGTGACAGAGATCGTCATCGAAATGAGTGAAGAAGGTTATGTGTGTATAAACCAGTCGACTCTCGACAACCTAAGATCACGATATGAATGTGCCGCTTCGATCGATCCTTCCCCGAGCAGTTATAGCATTACAAACCGCGGCGCATAGCCGCGGTACGTAAAGCGTCGGTACGCAGTGAAAATTTAGAAGTTTGGAATTCAGTCCGTTTCCGGCGCAAGAACGGAGGACGGCATGAGAAGGTAACAAGAATGGATGACGTTAGTGATGAGAATCAGGCTAGCTGAGCGGCAACGTTCGACAGTGGTACCGACGAATAAACGACGATGACGTTGGTGATGGTAAGAGCTGGTTCTCATCGCGTGGATGTGTCATAATGAGCAGCTGTAGGTGGAACTCTTGGCACAGGCAAATTAAGTTCGATTGCCGATCGCAGACACGAACGAATGTCATGCCACGTATTATTTGCCCTTCCCGACGCTGCGCAGTTGCGCGAATATTAACTTAGCTTCTGGCGTGTTGTTGCTGCTAGGGTAGTTTTTTAGCTGGTGCCGGTGCTGCTGCTGCGACTGGCGGTCTGCCGAACTGCGCTAACTAGCATGGCTTAACAAGATCGGACGCGATTGTGAGCGGACCCTCGTCTTGTCAATGCTGTTGTTGTCATTCATTTATTTGGTGTTTGGGATTAGTGTTGTTGTTGGGGCTTATTGTTTCTGTTGTTGTTGTATGTTTCTTGATATTTGCCCCAAAAAAACAGCAACGAATTCCATCCATTCTTTTGCGTTTCATTTTGGCTCAATGGGATAAAGCGATCGTGGATGTCGCGCGCGATCGCAATATCCTCGAAAGGATCCTCGAAATTTAAAATTCTTTTCGCTTTTATATTCGTTTGAGGAATGCGTTTGACAGAATTTTGGCAGAACTTTCCGATAGAAGTTCGGGTCTTTTTCCATTCCTTTTTTTTTTGTTTTTTTTTTCTTCATTTATTTTTCTTGTGAACATTATTCGCGGGATGTTTAACACGACTATCGTGTTGCTGTCAGACGCGCAAGTGGGACAAGCGTACGCGTGTTTTCAGTTGCAAAAAAAAAATCGACAAAGACACGAATAAACGAAAGTATTAATGAATGAATCAATGAATCAGTCTTGCAGCAGAAGACGTTCACATATTCATCGCAAGGATTGTTGAATTAGTTGTTGCGTTTAATCAAACATGGTGTAAAATCACATAACAACAACAACAACAACAACAACAATGACAACAATGATAACATCGGATAACAATCACATTCAGTGCGTCCTAAAGCGATTATGCGTTTTGTCGCCGGAACGAATTGAGATTATATCAATTTGTTTGTGTTTTAGTGAACGGGCAGGGGGAATCATTTGCCTATTGGTTGTTTGCTTCATCGTCTAGCTGATTATTTGTTTTTCGGTTGATCAATTTCTTTTCATTTGATAGTTATTTCAATTCATCCGCTAATCACGCAGTCTCACCTTTAGTTGACTTTCTTCCTCGTTTCACCCATCCCCCGAGTTCGTTGTACAAATAGTTGAATCCACAAATAGTTGATTCAGTCATTCGTCACCGTTTCGTCTTGACCTGTCTGCCCGCTTGGTCATTTGTTGTCTGTTCGTCTGTTCATTTGTCCGTCTGCTGCTTGAAATCCTTTCGGGTAGTCTTCGAGTTATCAGTTTATCTTTCTTCGCGCTCTTTCGATCTTTCGTCTGTCTGCGAATTTTGTCAACTTTAGTCTTAGCCTTAGTCGCGGTTGTTAACGTCGTTCTCCAATCCTTTTGATTTTTAACCACTATTGTTGCTGTTGTTGTTGTTTGTTGTGTTGCTCGCAGAAGGTTATTTAAATTTATATGCCGTACGTGACACTTGTTAACTCGGCCTCTTGTGAAGCTTATAGTTTCATTTTATTCCGTTTGATTTGTTTCCTCTTGCTTTGTCTGTGTCTTTTAAGTATCAGTTAGTTGCCATTTTCTTCTTCTTCTTCTCTTCACTTTTTGATCTTATGCAAATTTGTTGATATCTCTGTATCCTCGGTTGTTCGCTGAGGCATCGTTTTTAAGTTTCTTCTTCTTCTTTCTCCTAAAGCTTTTTTTTTATTTGAATTCTTCATTTTATTTTCTTTAGGGTTACCAATTCATTTAATAATTCCTTAAATTCGTCTTGAACGAAAGAGGTATGAGAAAGTTGGTAAGAGGCCAAAGGGTTGTTACCAATATTTGTTATTTGTCATTCTGTGTGTATGTGTCTGTGATTTTGTGTGCCTGTGACTTTGTGTGTTTGTGTGTGTGCCTCTTCTCTATATTAACCCGCGACGTTTGACACCACCCGGACGGAGGCAACATGATCCACTGGCAACATCTTGCTGGCGATCGGTTTACGTGATGGGGATTAACGTCGCCTCATATTTATAATGCGTGATTGCGTACGTGTGACCAGCGCCCAAGATGGCGTCATCCGCGAAACATTTACAAATAAGCCAAAATCAAAGAGAATCAAAAGGGAAGAAGCAAGAAAAAAGAAAAATGTCAAGAAAGGAAAAATTAAAGGAGAACAACAAATTAAAAATACAAAGAGACAGTTTATGATGTTATAAAATGCAATTTAATTAAGTTTACAAGCGGCTGCGGTATCTTGAAGGAAGTCGATTTTTCACACAGACCATTTCATTCGCGATGGTTTTCTTTCTGTTTTACTTTCTGTTCTGTCTTATTCATTGCTTGTAAAGCGAACATCGTCTCAATTTACATTCGCTGTTTTCTTAATATTTTAATAAATAGCACATAACAAACAACAACAACAACAAGAACAACAATGCACTAACAGATTTAAACAACGTGCATTTTTTAAGCTCAAGGATTGTTTGCATGTATCTTCAAAATCAGTCGCCATCTTTTGCGTCAATTGTTGCATTTTGTTCTTTTAACAACTTTGGGTCTTCTTGAGCTTGTGTTCTTATTTTCGTTTTTTAGTTTTGTTTAAGTCTGTTTTTTCTTCGATTACAGGTCGGTACAGTCCGGTTTGTTGCTAATATTAATTATGTTAGTGTTCGTAGTAACGTTAAAAGCGATTTTTATTTTTTATTTTTGTGTGATATTGATGATCTTTATTCCTATCCATAGCCGCCATCTCAATTCCTCCCTTTCAGTCTCTCTTCACGGGGTTTTAGTCGCCATCTCATGAACCAATACTGACGACGTTCCCTTGATAAAAGTTTTACATTCGCTTCGAAGAATATTTGGTTTACCTCTAAGTTTTTCTTCAAACTTTTCCACAACCAAAAGTTGTTGGATCTTTTTGTTTCTTCGAATTCGTTTCATTTTGTTATCCCTTTCGCTCATTTAGTTCGACTTTTTCCGAATGGGGGAAACCCAATAAAACCACAAAGTAAAGTGTGATAGAGTTCACTTTGTATCGCATTGAAGGATTCGTTAAATCATAATCAATCACTGAGTCGGGGTGGCGTCTCTGTCTCTCTGTCTATCTGTCTATCTCTCTGTTTGTGTGTGTGTGTGTGTGTATGTGCGTGTGTGAAAATCGCAAAGAAAAGGGAGGTGTTATGATAAATCTCAAGACAAACATCCGCTATCATCGTGAAATAATGACAGAGATTGAAAATGGGCGGTCGGATCTGTATCATAGCCAGTTTTTATTTTTTATAAATATTCAATATCTTTTTCCTTCAGCTTTCTGAGCAAATTCTTCAAGTCGTAAGGTAAAGTAAAATACTCAAAATGTTAAGAAAATTGGCCAAATAATAAAATACTCACTGTTAAGAAAATTGTCTATACCCCACATGGCCGACTCCCCACATCAGAAAAATAGATGCATCTCCTTTCCTGCAGTGATGCCCATAATTCTCTACCCCAAAGGGCCATTCATTTATCTCAAATTTATTGTCTTTCGATCGTCATCGTCGATGCTGTTGTTGTTCTTCTTGCTTTCCTATCATCCAGCCATTCATCTCTCCAACTCTCGAAACATCCATGTTTACCGCTTATTTATCTAGAATGCAAAAATTGTATTGTTGTTTTTTTCTTTTCAAGTTTTGCCATTACTGAAATTCCTTCTCAATGAAATATGCAAATTTTTCTTTCATTTTCGCTCAAACTTTAATCAATTATTTCGAACGCTTTGCTTCGTTTCTTCCAGTATTTAGGGCTCTAACCAGTTTGCTTTAAATATTGAACGAGTCGCCACTTCGCGGCCTGTTTGTTGTTGTCCTCACGAAAAATATAAAACCGTCCATTCAACAGTCGCGACCCGAACCCTGGCGAAGTTGTTGCGAAGTACCTTTGCAGTCATCGTCACTGAATCTTAACGCATGACAGTGATGTAAATCTGGATTATGATGATGATGACAATGACGATAATGATGATTGTGGTAATAATGGCAATAATTACTCTAACAATATTTCTGATGAAAACTGATGATTATCACAATAATAATAATGATAGTCATAATAATAATAATGATTATGATAATGATGATAACGATGATGATGACAATGATGATAATCAGAGAGTGAAGTAGTTGTAGTCGCTGACAATCATTTAATAATTCGTCATTCAAGTTCAAGACCAATAAGAACATCATGATGATGAAGATAGTGCAAATGATGGTAATAAGGAGGATGATAATGATGATAATATTGGTGGTGATAATGATTGTGCTTCTCAAATATCCTGCTGGTGGGTAAGTCCGGTGTGCAATTTTATCGGATGCTGGTAAGTCACGATTTTTATTGAAGACGCTCGAATGTTGGAATTTTTTGAAAACTCATCTTGGTTTTTTCCGACCTTTTTTTTAACTGAAAGACAGTGCAAAAGGCCTGCAAAAACAAACGAAGAACATTCGCATGGTATGCATTTCGCATTTATTTGTTCGTCTTTATTTCATTTCAATTTCACTTTCTGATGAATGCATTCACACAAACGCGAGTCGAACACTTTTTTTGTGTGCCAAACATTTTTTCCTAATCGACACATCTTTTCGGTTTGGAATGTATTGAGAATCTACTCATGAGTAATTTTTATTTCTTATTCATTTTGATCATCGAGTGAAAAAGGCATTTCGAATTCATTCACGACATTCCTTCGTTCCTTCCATCTTCCTTCATCCGGTTTGATCAAACATCGATTTTGTATTTCGTTGATTGAGTCTATAAATTCATGCTTTTCTTTGCAACAATGTGCAATAATAACATCATCATCATCATCATCATCATCATTATCAATATTTTCTATGCGAACATGTTTCTCAATATGGTTTTAAACAATAACAACAACGACAATAACAACACCAACAATCATCTACCAAAGCATCAAATCTTTAATTGCCATTATTAACAAAAATTATTTCTAATCATTTCATTTTTTCTACGATCTAACCAAATCATCAAGCAGATCGAGAAATTCGAACAATAAAACGTCGTCCGAGATAAAAATAACCGGTATTACTAAACATCCTGTAGAAGTGGTTTGATTTATTACAAATGCACCAACTTATTGTTGAAATACATCTATATTTTATTTGCATTTTTTGGCCACGATTATATATTTTATGGCTCACCCAGTCATGCGAAGCTCTAGCTTATAAACCTAAATCTGATTTTTAGGTCACAGAAAATAAAAACTGGAACTGTTTTTGAGAAGCTCGTATCTCTTCGATGTTTTTCGACGAGAAAGATAAATGAAATGAGAAAGAAATTTCAAGAAATAGATTATTTTCAAACACTAGAATGCTTTTAAAATCGAGGTCATATTATCGACCCTTAATGACACCCTACAATACGGCTCTAACGGTGTAAAATCGTATTATCAGGATAATTCTAAAAGGACACAAATCTAAAATCTGAAAGGATATCTTTAGTTAAAAGTTAATACACCAACACATTCAAAAACTGGAGTTTGCAAGCTTTTCCAATCCTAATTAATAAATAGGAAATAAAAGGAGAAAAAATAGATAAAAATCAATGAAGATGATGATTATGATTTTGATGATGACTTTATTTTGAAAGGAAAAATTTTAAAGATTTCGAATTTACGTTTTAGTTACTAGTGCAGTTTGTGCGTGCCAGCTGCCCAATTCTGCCCTTATATATTTTTTTATGATCACATCCAGCGTTTGTGACCATTTCGAAAAGCCCCAGAGGCAAAATATCGTGATGATCGCTAACATGAATACATTTATGTCTCTTGCTTCTCAACCACCGCTCACCAGAAGCAGTATTCGCTAATTCATCATTATTGTTACCGGTAGCGCTTCAAATTTATCTATTTAATTTCATGGATTGCTTCTATCGCTATTTGTTTTTAACCGAGATTTTCCTTGGCGCTACTGCTGTTAATTATTGTTTGCTAGATGTTGTTTACGGGTTTGCCGTTTGCCAATTGCCGATTGTTGATTGCGCATTGGTGTAGCATTGCATCGTTGCTAACAATTCCGCTTGTTTCTTCAACTAATCACATTAATTTGTTGGTACATGTTATTTACACTATAATCAATTTGGCCAATTATTCAAGCAGTGTCGTTAAGGCGACGTGAATTCAATTGCATCGCAAAGAAACAGATATAGAAGAGGCATGTGCGAGGTAAAGGATTCAACTATGCACCGTGGTTGAAATTGTTGAAAACGCGGTAGAATATCCAGAATGTGCGCTATATTTTTTATTTATTTTGGAAACGTGTTTTTTTAAAAATTGTAATTAAAATTATTTCTATTTTATGAAAATGAAGCAGTAATGAATTTGAGTATACACTTTATAGTCTACTGATCAGTTTTTTAAACGGGAGTAATGAAGAAATACAAAGAATATATCTTCCTTTTGTAAAAGCCATAAAGCAATCTTAGCAATTGAAAGTATCGTTTATTTTTTATAAAATAAATAAAAAAAGGTGTGAGGATTTTTTCATCAGTAAGTCAAAATCATTAATCAGAATAAAAGTGGATTGAAAGACTTATCAATGAAAGATAAAAGAAAGGATTAATGGAATAAAAATTGTTATGATAAATTAAATCAGCAAAACAAAGCAAACAAAACGGAGTAATTACTCCGCGCCAATAAATAATTTTCCAGTACTTCGTTGTATTTGATCCACAAATAAATTATTTGGGGAATAACAGTTTGATAGCATTTGGTGATAATGCAAAAAAAATTAGCACCGGTATTAACATGTTAATTGGTAATTACAAGCTCAAGAACTGACGCCGCACAGTGGCAGATATTTTGAAATAGCGGTCAAAAGTCTATATCTTCTGAACGCGTTAAATTATTTAATTTATTTTTTTTTTCTTTGCTACCCTAATCTTTAGCTTTAATTTCATGCTACAACCATTAAAATTGACATGGGGGAACCAAAGATATGACAGATTTTATCAACCTACCTCGTACTTTTACTACAATCTAAATCTTTCTAAGCATATCCGTCATGAATAAAGAACACTGCAAACATACTGCGTTTTTTTATAAATGTTGTGTTTTTTGAATACTTATATTAATTATTTATTATAATAATAAAGGCAAAATACAAAGATATATAATTTAAGATTATAATTCAATAAATAAAGACAAAATATTTACATGTGTATGCAAACTAAGCAATTTTTACAAAATGTTCAGCAAAATATTTTTGTTGGTCGTCTAATAGTAAATTTTTAGCATCATTATCCAATTCAATTGATGAAGACTTCCATTTTTGACGAATATTCGAAATATATGGATCTGATGTGCAGAGCAAAACTGTAAGAAGATCCTCATTCGTACAATATCTTGACATTTTTCTTGTGTTGTGCTCACGAAAAAATCTATAATCCTTATTTCTTTTCTCTTGTGCTTCTTCGGAAAGATCACCTAGTGGAAGCAGACTATGTTCAATTACTTGTTCTCCATGATACAGAACTTTATGTATTGTTGATGGCATATTCCTCCAAGGGTATTTTTCGTTATATATCTCTGCGGTTTTCTTAGCATATAAATATAAATATTTAATTGGTCTGCAATATTTTGTTGAAGAAGGTGTTTCATTTCTCCATATATCTTTGCTGGTTGACGGCTCAGGTTCTATTTTATTTTTCCTTAATCGCAAAGGAACAAAAGAAATCATAAACAAGTTGCCGTCATTTGAATTCTCTGCGTTAAATTGTTTATATTGCTTCTGACCAGATGATCCGTCACATCCCCACTTAGAAACAAGAGTAAGATTGCAATCGCCAAGACTTTTTAGACAATTTTCATCTAATGAAAGCAATAATCTCTCGGCAGTGTGCTCTAGAAGATCTTGTAATTTAACCTCTGCTGAGCTTGGAGTAATTTCGATCGCACTTTTCGAAGGTAGGCAGTCTTTTTTTATAGCAATTATTTCGTCGTATGATGGAAAGATGTTGCATTTTTTTCCATTGGCTCGCTTGCGTAATTCTATATACTGATTTTTAGTCAATTTTAAATCTAGGAATAATGCAAATGCTTCATCTGGGGTAAACTTTTTTTCTTCAGTTGGAGTTTTAACGTTGGTCAGTAATCTTTTTATGCGTTTAGGGGTAGCTTCCATTACTTTCTCAATTAGTTCTACCTTGTCCTTTTTATTTTTTGATGGACCTAGTTGATGAAGAAATGATTCCTTTATTATTTCGGTGGATATTTCTTCATTGATGTTGCCAAGTTTGCGCCTTCGAGATCGTTCACTGCACTCATCAATCGATTTCCTTGGTCGACCAGTCTTCTCGCTGCCTTTATCAGTAGTTTCATTTTCAAAGACGAGTTCAGTTTCCATCCAATTTTTATAGCGTTGGTACATCACCTCTTTTTTTCGATGCACATCCTTATATCGCGTTTTCAAATGCGACAAAAAAGTTTTTATTTTATTTGTATATGTTTCAATACGTTCTTCATTACAAGAATCGCAAAAAGTTTTACTGAGAATATACGAAATAACATCTTGGTCCTCTTTTCGTACAAAGTAAATATCGGCCAAAGTCTTATATGTGAACTTCACCATGTTTTTATCAACACTACAGAAATTATATTTTGGCAGCGCTTTAAATACTCTAATCTTCACACATCCTTAACAATATTTGTAGGTAATTATTTGGTCATAAAATTGGTTTTTTTCTTCATAAACACTGCTACCTGATTCATCAAAACGTTTAAACTTTACTTATACCCATACCCTACCATTACCTAATGTTTTAGGTACCTGATAATTAAGTATAGGTACCTAATAACTAAAAATACAACACTTATTTTTCCAACGAAACAATCATTTAAAGAAACAAAATACTCATAATCATTTAACAGCCAAAAAAAAAAACATGAAATAAGAATCCTTTAATTTTGCATTAGATGACTTTGTGTCATAAAAAATACTCCAGGTACCACATCCGCAAGCTTCCGCAAATAAAACTATATACAGAATCTAGAGAAAAGACTCAGCTATGCGATCGTGTAAAATTTGTTCTGGACGACGCTGGCCCTTTTGATTCCCGATCCAATTTACATGAAAATTTATTGAAATTTGGTACATTTTTTAAATACCTGTTACATATTATTAGTAACGCTTATTTAACTTAGTTTAATATTATTTAAATATAAAATAGATTAGAAAAATAAATAAAAAAGACCGGAACTTAATATCAGCAAAACTCGCCGAGTTATAATTATTTAAACTATAAAAAAATTACAGAAAATCAAAAATTTTAGGCCAAAACAGAAAAGGACTAGCTTTGATTGTCCTGTTTTTAGTGAAAGGATCAAATTAGAGCTGTTATTTTTTGGCACCCTAGGTTCTGATGTATTATCTTTCATATAAGCATACTAATTGTAAAATTGGCGACTGTGAAAAAAAAAACTTTTGGCCGCTATTTCAAAATATCTGCCACTGTGCGCCGTAGCGACAAACAAATTAATGGATATTCTAGAAAAGGATTTCTTTGTCAATTTGGACGTTTATCCAACAGAAGAACATCCTTTCATGACCGGACAGGAGGCTTTTTCTTCTCAATTATTTTCTTACTCTGATATTTTTTTCTGTTTTCTTAGTTTCAGAGATCCATTCATAGTGCTTTCATTTCAAATGCATCGATGCTCTGCGGTAGAGCGTTCGTAATTTAAATCAAAACGACATCTGAGACAAACATGCAGGATTGAGCGTGGTAAACGTTCGTCAGAAGGTAGGCTAAGGAAATCGAATGAGGTAACAACAACAATAATGCAATAATATCAAAAAAATTAAAACTAAAAGTTGAAACAGAAAAAGAAAATACAAGAAAACAAATCGAAAGACTCAATTATCGCCAATGGTTCGAAAATACTCACCGAGAGTACCGAACTACGGTTACTAAACCAAAAGAAAAACGAAGATTAACAAGCACCAGGCGCACCGCTACAGCGATGAAAGAATTCCTCACTGTCATTCTCCTCCAGTCTGAGTCCTTTTTTCATTTAATTTAATTTATGAATGCTTTCGTCTGTCCGATCATTCGATTGTCATATCTCGTTTTTATTGTCTCATCATCTGTCAAGCTTAACGTACCGATGAACCAATACATCCCCCCCTCTGTCCGCACCACTTTACGCCGCCCTTCGTTTATCGTCCTCAAACATATTTCAATACGCTCACGCGCCTTTTGTAAAACAAAAGATTAATCAAACGAATCAAAGAAAAAATGAAGCAAACCAACAGAATCAAATCGAATTCCAACAACGCACAACAATCATTTTTATGAATCGGCATTTTGTTCCATGCGCGGGAGGTCCGAAATTTTTAGCATTTCCTTCGAGTTTATCGAGTTTGATGAAGTCCTTAGAATGAATGGCGTAACCCTGTGTCTGCCCTACCCTGTTGTCTGTCGCACGTGATGTTGTTGTACTACCTGTAACCCAGTCTCTTAATTGTATTCCTCTTAGTTCTTCCTCGGGATTGATTGAAGAATGTCAAAGTGGAATGCGTGCAACGGCAACCTGTTGTTGGGCTTTGAGTAATTGGACACTTCTCCGATACCAGTACCAGTCGTAGATATCTACCCTCTGGCCATGTACTCCATCAACACTATCGTCATCTCAATCAAAATTATGTCTTAGCATCATCGTGATCATCATAATCTCCATCAACGTTTTTTAACTCAATCATGTCTTGGCTCAGCCTTTTTCGGTTTATGAAAATCGTTGTGTGGCCAAAATGGATTTGAGAAATAATTATGATTCGATCAATGCTTGGAATCTTGTTGAGTTTTTACAGATTTCTATGATTACAAAAGGCTTAATCGGTCGATACCGGCCAGGATGGAATCATTTATATCTGACAGTGTTCGAAAGTGAAATTTCGAAATTGAAATATTTCAAATTTTGAAATTTTTTATAATCAAACCAAAGATTTTATTCTCAACGAAGAGAAAATGTCCGCATTTAAATCGCGGGGAGTAAGGAATAATCATCACATTTTCGTATCGACGCCCGATTTGGGATCGAACTGCTAACAGATTTGATTTGTGTTCGCCGTGAAAAGATAAACCAAATTAAAATCAACCTAAACCTAGCGGTTCACAAACTTTAAATTTAGACAGATTTTTTATTTCGATTATTCCGTCCGGTACCGTCCGAACCGCCGTAATCGATGTACGATAAACGATGAACAATCGGTTACAGGGCACACACAAAAAATTCTGCCCCAAATGCGAATCGGTCTTGGCGTCCGATAATAACCGAATTTATTTATTTATTGATGAATGAGTTGACATTAATCCTTAAACTAATCCCCGCCGAAAAGAAAATAATTTGCTACGCTTTCAAAAATCATTGAGAAGAGAGAAAAGAGGAGGAAAGATTGGATGATTGGCTGAAAGGGTGAATGAGCGGATGGATGAGAAAATGAGAAGAAGACAGCCAGGACAAATGATTTACAGATCAGTTGAATTAAAAGTTTCTTCTGGGGTTTTTTTTTGATGGACATGATGTACTCATCGATACGCTTATGTATGCGTATGTGTGAGTGTATTCGTGTGTGTATATGTGTGTTTGTGGGCACGCTTGAAGACAGATAAATAATATCTGTATCAAGCAGTCAATATTATCAGATACGTATCAGCGATTTTATTCATAATCCTACTCATGCAAGTGAGTAACAAGGAACAACAACAACAACAACAACAACAAAAACAAAAACAACAAGTTACAGAAACAAACAAAAATCTTTAAAATATCGCGAAGAAAAATCTTCCCAAAGAAAGATTTGAGAAAGAGAAAAAGAAAATGAGATCGTTGTGACAAGACGATTACGGTGTTGAACAAGAAGAAGAAGAAGAAGAAGAAGAAGAAAAGCTGTAGAGAAGCAGGCAGCAGTTTTGGCAAAACGATATTGGCGTTTGAACGTTCACATCATTATTCCCGAGCTTCGATCCGTACGATAATGACAAACAACACAAAATACCCTGCAGCTCATACTGCGTTAAGTATTTATAAGCGAAGAGCAATTAAATCATCATTTTTTACACCTTTACCACGCCACACCCATACATGCAATACGGCATTAATTTACGTTACGAATGTATGTAAGTTTGCCGGACTGATCGCGATCGCTTACCCCAAAAATAATCTGACAACGAGCCAGATTTCGTAGATAGCCCCGTGAAGGACGGGACTCATTAAACAAAACCGCATCAGCGATCGTTTGTTGGGGGTGTAGAACTCAATGACCCTGTGAATGCATCACACGCCACCACACCATTTTACACCAAACGACACACCAAACAGCACACCATACAGCACGCCGTCGCAATACTCTCGACGGGATGGCCATTTACTCAGTTAGTCATTTAGTAATTTCGATCCTGGCCGTATTCGAACTCCGCGCAGGCGCCA
This sequence comes from Physocephala rufipes, assembly GCA_963966595.1. Lineage (NCBI taxonomy): Eukaryota > Metazoa > Arthropoda > Insecta > Diptera > Conopidae > Physocephala > Physocephala rufipes. Next base: position 35,985,492 of record OZ016504.1, read on the forward strand.
AGTAGTCGTTGTCAGCGTCGCTGCGTCGTCTGTCTGATCGAAGGTGATCAATTGATCTTTTGTTACTTGACGGAGGATTTTTCTTCTCTTATTCTTATTATTATTTTTTTTGTATTTATTTGTTCTCTTTTGTATATCATTTGTTGTTGCTGTGACTGCTGTCCTCCGTCCTGGTGATTCAAGTTTTTTTCGAAGTTTTATAACGCGAAGATCAAGATGATCAGATTCTCAGCGATTCATTTGGTTGAATTTTGCTTCTGTTGTATTTTGTTTGTTGTTGCTGTTGTCGATTTCGGTGTTGTTGTTGTTGTTGCTGCCGCTTTTGTCCTTTGGCTTGACTTCTTTTTTTTATTACCGCCCGCGTTTCATTGTTTCATTTGACTTTTAAGATTTATTTAATTTTTAACATTTCCTTTTCCATTTCATCTTTTTCTTCTTGTTCTTCTTTGCGACAATCAAAGAATCTTCACAGGAGCTACCTCAGGTTTTATTCTTAATCTGATTCTTATATTCATTGAGTTTTTTCAAGAGGTCGGTGGTCGGCGAATGTGGCGAATCATTTTGGCGTGTCGTAATACAAACGCGTCACTCTCCCGCAATGATGGTCAAGAGTTCTTCTCGCAGTTTAATATTCTAGCAGTTTAAAGAAAGTCTCCTCGCCCACGGCTAACAAAGTTATAAAGTTATAAAGAAGTTAGCAAATGGTTGTGCCCAATAAATCAAAACTCTGGCTTTAGATCGGGAAACTATTAATTTGCACCCATTTTAATAGTTTCAAGCCTGGAAAATGTCTAATTATGTCTAATTATAATATATTCTTGATTTCAAATTGTTCATCGATCTGTTGCAATATCTTTGATATCACTGAAAATTTATGTCTAACCAATATTTTAATCATAATTTTCTCTTCTGTTTATTTGTATTAAAAATAAGTCGGAATTAAATCAATAAAAAGTTATCGTATATTTTATATTTTTTTATTGATAATCGAAAATTCGTCGTCACTTCATTTTCACGAAAAATAAGATTCGTTCGCTTTGATTGTTCGAAACATTTTTATTGTGTTTTTAATAATTATCGCCGTTTAAGATATTGGTATCGGTAATTTATACTAGTAATGCGGCAATGTGGGACGAGAAAGAACAGAAACCGGGTAACACCATTTCAAGGGCGACACATTATTAATTAATATAAAAAAGGAGGGATTTTTCGGATATTTCAACAAACGACACTCAAAAAATGTCACAATTGTCCCCTTCCTTCTAAAAATGAATCACTCTGTCAAATTTACGGAAATTTCCTCGCTGTCAAAAAATAACGCTGAAGCAAAAGAAAAACGATGGAATGAAAGAAAAAAGTCATCAGGCGGACTGTCAGGCTTGGTGTGAACAGAAGGCTATTTCTGTAAAACTACCATCGACGCCATGGATAAAACGACAATTCAAGGATAGCATTTCAACTTATATTTTACAACGGTGTCAACGATAATCGCTGTTGAGTTTTTAAAAGTCGAATGACAAGATCAACATACGCGATACGCAATGAAATTGGTGTCGAATGCATTAATTTTTAGAATGAGATGAGCTGATGGGCTGCTCCGTCGGTAGAATGTTCGATCTCTTAAAGGAAATTTAGAAAAGGCACTGCGAACGTTTAAATGTTAATGTATGTTAAACAAGATTAAGGCGATTAGTCGCAGAATAAAGACCAGCACGTCTGTATTTAATTTAATTAAAAGCTTGAGGTGAAGAAGAACAGCAACGAAAAGAACAAGGACAACAAAATCGAACCACGATCAACGACTAAAACAAAAGACTTCAGCTGCGAACGCGTTTTTGCTTTATTATTCAGCGGATTCTGGTCAAAGTTATGACGATGATTATGGTAGAGATGATAAAAGAAACGAAACAACGATTAAAATAGAAAATATAAGAAAAGATAAAGTGAATTTCCTTTTACCCTTCTGTGACATTGAAATTTAATATAAGCTAATGCAAAGAATCACAGAATTTAACAGATTAGAAAGTTTGCCAATAAGTAAAAGTTATAAATTTGAAAAAGAAGAAAAAGGGCCATCCTCGACTAGTCTTTTGGCTAATGAGCTACTGTTAAGCCCTGTCATGATTTGGCTATGCGAAAAGAAATTAAATTAACGTGTCCTTTTAGTTCAATTCAGTTTGAAATTTAAGCATTTAAACCATGACCTCAAAAGCTTTCCACAAATCAAAAATACAGAGGTTTACTGCTTGAGGCTGAAACTTATTTAATTTCGAAACACTACAAGTGTGCTTTTTGCTCTCTTTCTTTTTAAATTTTCTTTCCTTCAGCAGCTTAACAAGCGCAGCAACAACAATCACCATGATGTTGTATAAAGTACGACAAAAGACCACCTTCTACCATATTATTAACTTATTTATAACTCTAACGAGCCGAAAAACACATACGTTTTGTGTTGATAGTGGCTATTGCATCGCGCGGCGTGTCGGTCGAAAAGGATAGCGCTCGTTTGTTCCCACAGAATGAATTCAAAGCACACACACAAAAAGAACAAAACCATAAAACACCGCGAGAAACAACGAAGAATAAAAAGAGCAAGTAAAGCAACAGGAACTACAAGACCGATCTGCTCGAGAGCGGTGCTAGTGCCACGAAAATCAGGGCAACTTCAGGGCAGGAACAGATAAAAAACAAGTGACGAACAACACCAGCCAACCAGTGAGGAAGGAACCAAAAGAGAGGAAATGAGGTATGACGCCTTTCTTGTTTGATACATTTGCAAACAATGTTTTTTCACGCCGTTGAATTAATTTCGTTTTTCTCTATTTTTTATTTCAACTTTTGCGCCCCTTTTCATTTGGCAACGCTTTTGTTTAACTTTGGTTGCAATCTGGCCGGATTGAAATAAGCCGAGCACTTTGGTCTTTGTGGTTGCTGTCGCCGTCGTCGTGTCGGTTGCGTGGCGTGGTTCGCGGCGATTGTGGCGCGTCACATTCATTTTCGATGATGATGAGCTCGTATACAATGCTCGCCACTAAATCGTAGAATGCCATCAGCCTTATTACTCTTCCACCCCTTTCACTGCTACTGTCGTTGTAGTTGTTGTTGTTGTTGTAGATGTTGTACCGCATGTTGTTAAACATATTTGGATTTGTCCGACAACAGAAACTGCACAATGGCCCAACGCAGCGTAACAATGCTCAAACTTAGTGGCGCAACACCACCGCCCTCACCCTCGCCCTGCACTTTGGCTCCGTTGCGGTGACTGACGAGTTCGCCTGATTCGCCTGATTCGCTTGGTTAGCCTCGTTTGACCGGGTTGGCTGTTGGTCGGTACGCTAAACAGCGCAGTTAATTCGGCTTCATCAATCACCGCATTTTATGGACGTTGCTTCCACTGCCGCTGCCACTCCTGATCTCGATCCCGCTGCCGTCTGTTAAAATGAATGCTTAAGAAAGAAATAAAATTAATAAATGGCTTCAACTTCTTTTGTTTTGGTTGTTTGGAAGTGTGTGTACGCGCGTATGTGTGTGTTTATTTGGATTCTATATAGTGTCATTATCGTTGCTGTTGTTGTTGTTATTTGTTTCTGTTTTGATTGCGGGTGTCTTTATGCCATCCTGTTTTGATTGCGGGTGTCTTTATGCCATCCTGTGATGGCGGTATTAGCAAAGTTGTTTCCTTGTCTTTTCTCTTTCTTTTTTTGTTTGTTTGTTTGAAGCCGGTGATGAATGGCAGCAAAAGAAGTTGCTAATTTTATTAATCGCTTCAGATTTTTTTTGCTTACTAAATCCACAAAAATCACAAGGTTAAACAATTCATTAAATTTCTGCGTTCGGCTTTTTCCTTTGATGTACCTTAGATGATGGCTTATGGAGGATGCTTTAGATGAAATTTCACTGCTACCTTTTAATCTTCTTTTTCTTCTCGGTTTCCGTTTGAATGGTTCAATTTAATTGCTAACGATTGGTGTGGTTAAATTATTATATGTTTGACTGAAAACAAGTTATCACTGAAATTATCTTCGCCAGCGTATCGTTTATGAGTTTGTCTCTTAAATCTTTTGATTTTCATAAATGCAGGTATAAACAATTTAAATCTTATGGACTGTCCTTTTTTACGCGCTCCCTCTAACACACTTTCTATCACCTTGTCACCTCTCTCTCTCTTTCCACCTTTCTGTCGACTAAATTATTACAAGAAACTTCTGGAGTAAACGTTTTCTATTACTATGAACACTCAACATTTTATTAATGTTAAGTACTTTTTGCCCTTTTGACCCTTAAGCTTGTTAATGTCTCACATCGACGACAGAAAGTCTCAGCTATTGTTTTTCAAAACAAAACCTTCGCAATGCAAACCCACAAACACTAGCAAACACGTTCAGGCACACAAACGTTCACTCGTTAGGTACTCACAAATTTTTGTGAAAATATATTTATCCTTACAGAAATTTATTACTCAGTGAGATTATCCTTCGGTCCTTTACCTTGTTTGATCCTTTAGTACCATAAGTGTTTTCCCGTCGTCATGTCATCGTTATTCGAAGCACATATTCATCGTCATTCGCGTTCTCTGTTGCCATTTTTGATGTCAGATTGAGGCAATTCTTTTACGAGAAATATTTGAGGAAAACCGAGCTGAGATCAACGAATCCTAAATTAATTACAGTAACTTTTTTCATAATTTTATCTCTTGATTTTATTTGGCTCATCAATCAACGGTTAATCAACCATTGTACCCTTAAACACCCGAGATAAATGATTCAATCGTAATTAATGCAATTCGCAATTGAAATCAGCCTGGCCGCCATCACCCGCCATGCCCGCTTTCAGTGATCTGAGTGATGTAAGACTAACCGATTTAATACATGTTATAAGTAACTCAAATTGTACTTCCATTATCTCATTGCTAACCGGAATGCAATTCATGCTGCGTCAGTGAGGACGACACACCTTCTCCCAACCGCACTCTTTCACTCATTTTAGCATGCTAAACAGCCAACAGCACGGGCTACACGGCTCCGCAGCGTTATCGTCCGCATAATTCTGCATTATGCCGTATGAGCTCACGGCACAGCAGTAGAGCTAACCTACTCGGTGCAGGTCCTCCCGCACTCGTCATCAGTCTGGCGTGCCAAAAAATTTGCAAACGACAACACTTTTGAGTTGCGAGTGAGACAATGCTGAGTTGCAGAACGTGTTGTTATCGATTTTTGCAGATCAGTTGTTGTTCTCGTTGGTGGCGTTGTTGTTGTCGTTGTTGCTGGTACTGTCACTTGGTCTGGATATAGAGATGCTGTTGCTGCGGCTGTTGGTACTGTTGTGGCGCGCTTGACGCTTGCGGACTCCCCGCCGAGAGTGCATTCTTTACCGATTACCGATCTGGCAACATCAATACTTAAAAGCATGTGAACCAGTACAAAGTAATATTTTGCCGCTTCTGCTGTTTCTGCTTCTTCTTCTTTCTATTCTTTTATTAAATGGCGACACTCGTAAATGTAATTGTTCGTGAGACTCCATTTATTGATATTGTTATTTTTATCGTTGTTGCCGTTGTTCTTATTGTTGTTACTGTGTCGGCTGCTTCGGTTGCAATCGTTTACTGTTGTCGTTGTTGTTGTTGTTGTTGCGATGCAAACAAAATTTATGCGAACATTGTTTAATAAAAGAATTTTGTGCGTTTACAGACAACGCTTGTTGTTTTCGTTGTTGTTGTTTAGTCAATACGCTTTTTAAAGTTGTTTTTTATAGATTTCTCAAGCATAAATTTACACAGCCTTTTAACAAATCGGCAACGAAACAATGGATTTTCGAGTTCGACTTATGCCGAGTCGAGACTCCGTTGGATGAACTCCCGGGACAGTCGCAAAAACTCGCACACATTACATTGGGCTGACCAACCAACAACCAGCAGCCAACCAACGATATTCGTCGAGTCGAAGAATCGGTCGGCGAGCCAGGCCAACCATTACTGATGCTTATCTAATGCACACGCAGGTTTTCTAAGCACACTTGCATACTTCAGCTTCCGCTCCGGCTCCTGCTTCTGCTTCCGCAGCAACGGTGGCCTTTGCTATAGCTGCTCCCACTACTTCAGCAGTTGCCACATTCGGGAGGATACACATCATTCGTCAGCACCATGCTGTGGCGCTACTTGATCGAAGTGCTTGGTTCGTAGCCATAGCACACTATTGCAACGCTTGGACCAAGTGTCAACAACAACAACAATGAAATTCACTACTTCATCCCGCCTCGATCCCTCCACAAATTGCATAGAGATGAAAACCAACGATTAGCCGTCGATGCACTGACTAAAATGCATTGTGGAAAGCAGCCTCCATCATTGCATTCTTTGTCACTTCATGAAAGCCTTAAAGCACTTAGGCCTCTCGCTAGAAGCAATTACTGGTCCAGTCCAGTCCAGTCCAGTCTGGTCCAGCAGCATTAACGACGACTATGCCAAGAATCGAATAGAATAAACAGGGCAGTAATAAAAACTGTGACAAATTCGCTTAAGTGCAATATCTCTCACTTATGGGTATGCGTGAATAGAAGCGGGGAAGGGTCAGGGACAGTGCGAAAGCGGCACATCGGGCAACGCGTCATGAAAACGACTGCATTCATCTTTTCTATGAGTGCATCCTTTTTTGTTTGTTTTTGCGTGTTTCGACGCACACAAAAGAATAACTGGCACTCATTTCTTTTTTTTCATTGTTTTGGATCAAATGGTCCATCCGATCGTCGGCCATTCGGTATGACTTCCTTCGCAGGAAGGCTGAGAATTCGAGCGCGTAGAATGCTATTGATGTAGTTGATCGATAAGATTGTTTCTTCTTCTTATTGTTCAATATTTTCCCTCAGTTATTTGCCACAGTTATTTGTGTCAGATATGGAAACTTATCACACACACACACACAAAGACACACGCACACCGATCAGCATTTCTTACTCCATTTAAGTCACTGTCATTTTTTGAATTGTCTTCCTCTCAACAATTATATTTAATAGCTCGAATTCAATCTCCAGCTTCTAGCTTTCCGTCGCGATGCGTCGGCATCAGTTTGAAGATTTGATTCATATTTACCACGTGATTTCTCTTCAGAGGCACTGAAAGAATAAAGAGTAATTATTCCATAATTTTTTTATAAAAACAAATTAATAAATTAAGGATGGATTAGGCAAGATTTGTGCTGCGAAATAATATTTATTTGTCTCTTGAAATTACTTTTAAATTATAATTGAAAATTTCTCGACTTTGGCTTTAAAAACTTTTCAAACATTCCAAAAGCACCAGAGACGTTTGTGGGTGGAGAGGAGGATAGGAATAGAGAAGGGCGTAAGGAAGATAAGAAGAAAGGATCGCAACGTTTCCGACTCCTGATTGATAAATTGGAGGAAGCGATTTGTTCATCCTGGACGCGTACTTTTAGACAAAAGGAAAATTTAATGGCAATCGATCCTTTAAAATATACAAAAAAAATAATGAAACGAATAATATTTGAAAACTACAAGAAATGTACGTTTAATAGCACAAAACAACAACAACAGCAAAGAAACCCGGGAAGGCTATTTCAGTCATCAAAGCTGTACCAAAATGATTTTAACGAACATCAAATAACTTCTTAAAAGAATCGCTTAGGTATAAATTATTGTAAGAGATACAGCAGCGAAAACAACAACAACAACAACAACAACAACGATCGATAAAAACCAACCAGGAAATCATTTAGTTAATCAACTCGTATCGCATCGAAATACAAATAAAAAAAATAACAACAAATAAATTAAGAACTTTCAGAATGTTGTGGCGCCGCCGCAGCCGCCACACGATCACAGCTTTATCGACCGGTGGAGAATTTATTTAATGAAACCATAAAGGAAACAAAAAATTTACGCCTTTTTAAAAATAAGTCAGAGTGTGCGTGTGTGTGTATGCGTGTGTGTACGTAAACCACAACAAGAACAAAGAGCAAGTCACAAATGACATGAAATCGCAACAAAAACAAAAGACTGACAGTGAAAAGATCACCATAATCACCATCACCATCTGCGTCACCATCATCGTCATCATTATCAGCAATAACAACAAAAGCAATAGCAACATAAACAGACATTGCAACAACAATACTAATAATGGCCAATATATCCCTCAATAATTGGGTGCTCGATTTAATTGTATTTAATCTGAGTTTATCTCGACATTCATTCAAATGGCAAATGACTAAGATAAGATAAAAATTCAAAACTCCTTTCGTTTATTTTTACTCGATAACTAACTGACCCAGTAGCACCTACCCCCTGCCTTTCCCTCTTCCTCTCACCCTATCACATTCTTTCTCACAAGACTCTATTAGTCTTCCGTGTACGAAACCGCAAAATTAATGAGCCTTCTTTAAGAAGTCTCGTAAAAATGTTGCCAACACGATTTTATTGATAAACCTTGATTTGATTAATAAAAAAAGGAAAACGATGAAAAAAAAACACGGAGGCAGAACGAAATTAAATTTTATTTAAAATATCTTCTGGCGTAAATGAAAAAAGCCAAACAAACAAAGAAAACGAATCGGGGACCAAGATACCAGAGACCGAACTACTTTGTCGTCGTTGTGATTGTTTTTTTTTTCTTCTGTTTTTTGCAATTAGCGGCAACTTTCAACAGTCGTTACAAACACACGCACACGAGACAACAATAAATATTTCATTAAACGCGTCAGATCTTGTAAAATTTCGCTTGATCGTCTTGTACAAGATTTTTTCTACTATTCGAATTAAAATTATTGTATAAGTCTTTTGATTGGGATAATTTAGAATATCTGTAACTGGATTATAATTATTTCTCGCTTTTTTTCGGTAACATTTTTAGTATTACTTCGGTCTGTATGCGAGTTATTTCATTTCAAAAACAGGTGTTGTCAAAACTAAAATAAAGCAATATCTTTAATAAAAATTGAGAATATTTTTACTTTACTTCAATTCACAAACTCGCATGTTTTTACTGAAGTTCAATTTAATGTCGATGGAGCTTAAACCCAATGGATAGAGTTTGTGTCTAAGTATTCAATGAAAACTACACGGAGTACCGTGTGAACTTAAATTCTAAAAGAGAGAGAGGGAGAGAGAGAGAAAGAGAGAGGAAGAGATAAGCCTTTACAACTTCAAGAGCCATGAATAAGTTTCATTAAATTCAGTTTAATATCGTTTAAAAATGTTTGAAGAGATTAAAGGCCTTTTTAAATAAAAATGTAGGCACAGAAGCATAGCCATGATTCAGTCAATTATTTCCCCATGGATTTTAATGCTTCATAAAAGAAAAAAAAATATATGGTATTTATCAACTAAACAACGACTAAAAAAATATCTACGAGTGGCATTCAAAGTATTCTCGGCATGGGTATGCAAAAGCACGTTTATTTAATTGATATTATTTAAATTTGATATCGATATAATTGTCAATAATTTCAATACATTTGTTACATCTGGATGTAAATTTTCAAAGATTTTTTCTCCTTCACAATTTATTCATATTATCTGTAAATCGTTCCCATCCTGAGAATACGTTTATCACACCTCATGCAGGTTTGAAACAAACGATGTCAAAATGAAAACTTAACCCTTCAAACTAAAAAGAAGGCCTGTTTTTTTTCATAAAACGCCTCTTGGGAAAACCACTGCAGTCATTGAAAGTTATTTACAAAACATAATTTTTTTATTACTGTTGACTTTATTTCTTTTAGTTTTTCATTTTTTAATGTAATCACTTCTATAATATTCCTTTTTTTTGGTTGATGTTTTATCACTTCTAACAATTTTATGGGATATGTTGGCACCTTCAAGTAAAATTAAATAAAAACGATTTAATCAACAGATAATAAAAATAAAGCAAAGCGTTAAGCAGCATTTTGTTAAAGACTAACAATAAAATACCACCGAAACAAAAAACCAAAAAAGACAGCAATAAACAAAAACTCGAAAAAGGTGAAGCATTAAATCTTTAATCTCCCCGAATTCAACTCCTCGAGAATTTGTTGCTCCCCGTCTTTCTCACGTCCATCATAAAAAAAAGTTGTTCAGGATGAAATTAATGAATGGAATGAATTGCGCGTTTCGAGACTGGCAGAGAAAAACCGCAGTCATTCCATTGGCAATCACCGGGCTCGATTAAAATCGCTAGTGCCCTTGGAGAAACGATTCACATATTACTCTATACATCAAAGGCTACCTCAATGACTGCCTCTGTATCTACATGTGCTTCTTCATCTTCTTTATCCGCAGTCCCTTTTCTTTTTCCTTTTTCATTTTATGTGCATAGACTTGAGTGAAAACAGAAATCTTCACTCAAGAATGGAACTGGTTCTAGTGGTAAGAAAATGTCTCGTATCAAGCGACTCGCTACGAATGTCCAAGACAAAAGGCGTAAACGGTCTGTCAGAAGATCGTAAGCGATCAATGGATGTGTATTCCGTGTATTCGAGTGTTGCAGTCAATCGACTCGATGACTCCGCCCATGACCCGGTAGTCGGACAAAGGGGAATGCAGTGGAATAAATGAATAAATAAAGATAAAAGGCAAACAAATTGAATGAATTAAAAGACCAAAAAATAAATGCATGGCTTTTACTGATAACGATTTAATTTTAAAGATATTCTGTTTTAATTTTTGTTTAAAAGTGCATTAAATTTTATTCGAGGACTTATAAGGTTATAAATCTCTTTAACTTTTATGACCTTTTATCATTTTTTTATTCATACCGATTATTTTTAAACAAAATGTTTCTTATCTCGTTCGAAACATCAGCGAAACTGTTACCAACTTTGAATTTCTGTTTTTTCGAAATTACCGGCAGCGGCGGCACCGCCAACAACACCAAGACAAGGCGACTAAAAATTTAATCCTTTCATTCGTTTAATCCTACTTCCCTTCTTTCTTGCTTTACCACCTTCACCCTATTCCATCATCCACCACGCCACAAATGAAAGTGTCGGCAAAATGAAAGCCAATCTTTTCAGACTTTCGATCAGCAGCAGAAACCCTGAAACAACATCAAGATATCATTCTATGCATCTGCCAGTCTGTCACTCCTTAACAGATTTATTGAAGAGTATTTAGATAAATGAATTTGTGTTGGTTCAATGGCGACCATCAAATTAAACAAACCTATTTTCAACGCGTTTGCTGGCGTGTGTGCGTCCGCGCGTTTGTATGCATGAATATGTGTTTGTGTACAAGTTTCTTTATTATCTATTTTAACCCTGAAAGTGTGAAAGATGACGGCTTCGTTTGTCTGCTGCGTGTTCTGAACATTGTCTATTCCATTCGCTACGCATCACTCAATGTTGGCCAAATATTTTGACCCGATGCTTATGGTGATGGCATCCTTCGTCTCTTACGCTTACATCCTCCTCTCCCAGTCAACCTCTTGATGCTATCCGCTGCCTATTTGCCATTCATGTTTACCCGTAGATTGGCGTAACAAATCAAGAATTTCACGCATAATTCTTGGGCTTCTTAACCTTCCGATCTCCAATGCATTCAGTACGGTCGGTCACTTAGCAGTAAGGAAAAATGAAGTTGGTCAAACACAATCGTACTTTGAATGCAAAATGTTGAAATTTTCTGCATTAATTTTTATACTTAATTCTTATATACTTTACGAATTTGTTTAGTTTTAAATTTTTATAATAAATGTAATTCCTAAATTGTTGTTTTTCTATTTTCCATTGCTTCTATTCCAAATATATTGCAGCGGCAAATTGACAGTAACCACGCCCACATATTGGTAAGCAAAAATGTTCGATGTTATTTCCTCAAGAGTGAACTTGTAACAGCTTTAAGGTGACGTCTTCATTCTCGACAGACCAAAAGAGACGAAGCTTTGGGAAAACTGGGAAATAAAAGGAAGAAGAAGAAATGAAAAATGGATAAGGGAGAAAGCGAGAATGAGGATTGGACAGAAAATCAAGATGAACTCGTTATCATTTTGACAAATATTTGTTCCTTCAGTTGACGCACATACCGCATGACCATGATATTACTGTCCTTCTCCACTCCCTCTACTTCTTCAATACTTCTTCTTCACGCCCAACTTCGTTGATCAGCGTTGATTTTGAAAATACTTACCATAAACCTGAACGGAAAAATAACAATCCATTAATAACCTCGTTCTTCATAACGCGATTAAGTGTTAGCATTATATTTATCCATTATCGGATCACACACAAAGCCATCACAACCATTCACAAAACTTATTGTACGTAACTAATACCAATTCTTTAATTAACACTTTAATTGCTTGCATTTAAAGCCGTTTAAAGAAACTAATTTTCAAGTTTCATTCATTCCTTTCATTCTTCTTGCTTCGTTGAGTCGCCCTGTTTTCCGCTTCAGTTCGGTTCGATTCGGTTCGGCCCAGTGAGGTCTGCAATGCGTCTGCCGTACCGCATGAACGTACGCGTGTGCACGCATAATTAGCTCACCGCCAGCGTGACGAAAAGTGTTGATGAAGTCGGGCACATGCGCGCTGCAAAAATATTAACTCATCCTTTTTATTATTATTTGTTGAAAGCTTTGTTGGCACTCTGTTGTTCCTTACCCCCGCCTCAAGATGAGGCTCTTTTGGCCATTTGTCCGACAATCTTTCTTTTATGTCTGACAATCCGTCAAGGAAGAAATGTTTGAAATTATTATAAAAGAGGATTTTTTATCCTCTTCAAAAATGAATATTTTTGCAATAACAATAACGGTTTAAATTTATTAATCGTTCTAAGTGTTCCCTTAGTCAAACGGCTACACATACACACATATGTGTATGTATGTGTATGCTGCATACATACTATATGTAATTGCTAGAAATCGTTCATACTTTTCTTCGACTACATTAAAAGCCATAAATCAATCATAAAGTTTATAACTTTTTCTATAACGTTTTTTAGAACACTAGAACTTTTTCATCGGCGCTCTCAAATGTCGACGTTATGTCGACGATTAAGGAGAAATTAGGGGCTAAACTAACAAACCGATTCAAGGCGAATTTATTAAAAATAGCGATGACAAGCGATGACATGGTTGAATATATGATTAAATAATTGTTTAAGTAACAAATTATTATTACGAGTCTTTGCTTTGAGTCATAATTGTAAAAATCAAATTTTAAGAATCAAACCCAAAATAGCCCAGATAATGACATCAAAATTGTATACTACTACATCAGAAAAACGGCAAATTCAAAGACAATTCAATTAAGTACAAATTTGAAAGAAAACCAAAATTTTTATTTTATTCGAGTTCTTTAAAGACAAATTACTGCGTTATCCCGCTATCGTCACGTAGATTACTTTACCCGATTTAAAAATATCACAGGGTGACATTTTTTGAGCAAAAAACTTTCGAAAAGAAATATCTGTGAATCTTGCACCATTCAATGACCAACACACTTATTATGGATCATAATATTGTTGATGATTGTATTAAAGTATTTAATTATGATAACGAGAAGCTTTGGTAATGCCACACAATGATTTTGAAAAGAGTGTGGCTTATGATCGTCAATATTTTGGAGCGGAAAAAAGAAGGGAAAACGGAAAGTGAGGAGGGAAGAGAAGAAAAAAGGTGGGAGCGTAAAACGAATGGAAAAGAGAAGGAAGGAAGGAACAAACTAGAGTAAAATCAACTCCATGGCTTGCAGCCTACCAAATATTGGATGCGTTGTAATTAAAGGTCACATTTTTTATATGTGACGTCATTAAATGATGTCACAATTCGAATTCATAGCCTAGTGACTCTTAACGATGTCGTAAGATTCATATCATTGACATTTATTAATGTATCAATGCCGCCACGGCTCGTGGTGACGCACCAAAATAGCATTGGTAAATAAACGAATGAAATCAACAACAACAAAGATATCTGCATGCATATTCATCAACACACCCCAAACCGGCTGCTGGATTTATTTAAATGCAAAGAAATGTTTATTGTCTGTTGTTGAATCATAGAAAATCATAAAAGAGTATTTTATTTTATACCAAAAATAATAAAATTTAATTAAAATATGACACTAAAAAAATGTGGTAATGTCTCCTTTTGCCAAACTAAAATAACGATCACCATCATTTGGTCCACCCGCTAGTTCGTTCGCTTGCCCATTCGTCCGTTCGTTCTTTTGCTCGTTAGGTTGTTTATGTATTTGTTTACAGGTTTAGCCAAATCAACAGGTGTTTCTTATATAAAAATATTTCGCAAATGCCTACAAAAACAACAACGACAACAACAACTAGAACGAGAAGGAAAATGAAAGCAGCATTAGTAGCAGCAACATGAGCAGCTACGGCAGCAATCCAGACTATTATTACCGCCACCAGAAATAACAAAACCAATAACGAAACCCACAACAACAACAACAACAACAAGAGCAATGGAAACTGTTCATGAGATCATGCATGCATGCATGCACTAAGTAAAAACGTCAATCATGCAAAAATTATTATGGCTTTTTTATGGCACGGCGGACTTTTTAATCATTATTTTTGTTTACTCTTTTTTTTCGTAAAATATGTTCCATATAATCTTTTTTCCATTAATTTTGTGTTGTATTTATTATTTATTCTATTTCATTACATATTTGTATTATACGTCGTGATTGTTTTTGTTGGCGTTGTTGTTGTTGTTGTTATTGTTCTTGTTCTTGTTGCTGTTTTTCGGTTTCGAGTTCCTTAATGAGTTTTCTGCTCAAGTGAAACGACGTCGTATAATCGCCCAATAACTCCGTCACATTAGCATTACCAACAAAAACAACACCAACAACGCATAATAAACAACAACATCAATAATAACAATAACAATAACAACAGTAACGACGACAGCAGCTGAAGTGCCGACGTCGGCGACAACGTCGGCGAGTGAAGCTATAAAAGCAATATTAAAAACAAAAACAACACGTACAACAAACAGAAATAGCAAAAGCAACAACAAAGTTTTGAAAAACACTCAACGTCACTCGTCATTGGAAATGCAATTTAAGAATCTTCGCCACAGCTTAAGAACGATATTAACGGTGACCATGTCGATCATTTAGTTCTCATTGAAATTTGCGATCAGATTTCGAATTCACAGCATGAAACAGCCAGAGCGGGGCTGTTTGGAGGGAAAGGGAAAGAAAATGGTCAATCGGTAAATCGAAAGTCCAAACAAATTCTAACAAATATCTTTCGTTCTTTCGTTTTATTTTCCCAAAAGCATTAAAATTTTTAGAATTACTTTAATAAATTCCGTTCTCTTCTAATTTCATCTATTACACAAAAAGGAGAAGGATAGAAATCATCACAAGCGCGGCCCTGTAGTCCATTGCCAGATGTTATCATTTGGACAATTATAATCCATTGGGATCACTAATTACGTCATTCGAATGTTGAAATCAAGTAGAAATTTCACATTAGTGTTGTTGGCCTTACTGCTGATTCTGCATTTACTATCAGGCATAACTGGCTCCTTAGAAAAAAAAACAGCATCTCAAGATAAGCAACGTGAAGTCCATACAATTGCACTTCTATAGACGGTCATTTTATACCAAGAGTCCACGGGGCAGGACAGGAAGAAGCAAACAAGTAGCCGGACAATTTGTGGGTCTCTCTTTCAGTCGTTGAGTCTAGCAATCATCGCAATCGTTGGCAACGATGCTAACTTCAGCGGCCTGGACTCCGACTGGACAAGAAGTCTGGTACGTCTATTCCGTCTATTACGTCCCCTCCCTTCTTCTTCGTGTAACACTGCAAGAGTTTGTGTAATAATGTGTACGTGTGCTTGTGTGTATATCCACTATATGACCGTCTGTCCAGGCTAACTTGGATCACTTTACAACCTGTGAAAATATTACAACTTCAACGGCATTGTCGTTGACAGAAAGAAAATCTCACAAAAAAGACCAAAACCAATGAAAAAGTGACCGTAAAATAAATAAAAATAACGCTTAAAAAAGCAATGAAATCACCAATATTGAGCATGAGAAACATTATGATTCGATTATTGCTAACGCAAGCGGAACCCACGAAGTTGTCCAGATGTATGCGGTATGGTGTGGCAAAGCACCGAGTCCGTTTTGGTCCAGCTGTCAAGCTCAATTCCATCCTTCATTCCCAAATCGGACACTCGACACTCACAAGCGTCGAATTCATTAACAATTTCATTATTATTTCTTTATTAATTTCAATTCTCCTTTTCGAGTATTTTTGCAATTGTGTTGTTCTTGTAGTTGTTGTTTTTTTTGTAGTTGTTATTTTTATTGTTGTTAACGCTGCAACTATCGCTGCTGCTGCGAAAGCTTACATGGATAGCATGATCAAATCGTTGTGTAATTCAATTTGTGGAGCTACGAGTGTCAATATAATGCAGTGTGGGAGCTGCCGACAGGAGGTGTCATTTTAAATGTCTAAAATTGTCATATCTTTGAGCTGGCAGCTGCCAAGCTCTTCCAACTGTGTTATAAGACCATTTGGATAAATCAAATCTTGGTCGATAATTTTAAAATTTTGATTTAGAAAATCTACTATAGAGTTAAGAATGTTATATCTGCTTTTTTATCCGGAAAAGGATTCGTAGGGTTTGATAAGATCAAATAGAAATATTATATTTGAGCTTCCAGAAATCATTCACAAATCTGATTCTTTTAGTTTATGTCTGACTGAGAATAACAATTCTTCTATTCATTAAATTTTAGACCATTTACAAGAATAATTAAAAGGCTTTTTGCGGACGTCGTCGATTATCAATCCTAAAGTTTCTGCTTTACTTTAACATAAAACCATCTGCACACCACAAAATACTATTTCAGTTTACCGATATTTTGGCTTAACACCTCACGTTAAAATTCTACCAAAATCAACAAATGCCTTAATTATAATTTACTACGCATTTGCTGACCAACTGCGTTGGTCATCCCAATCCCAATCGTATCAGTTAAATGATAATTAGTAAATACAATGTATATATTAAAATATTTTATTTGTATTCTCGTGCAAAATTGAAAATTAAGCAAAACAAAAACAAAAGTTTTTTGGATCTAAGAAAAATTCTAAAACATACAAACGTCGTTTATCTATCGTTAAAGATTTTTATAAATCGTGTATTATTTTCAGATTTCGATCTATTTTTTTTTGTTGGTTTTGTTGTTTGATTTTGCTTTTTTTCCTTCTACCAAATAAACTTCACCAATCCATATAAATAGAGACACAATTCTAACCCGGCAGTTGCTCGAGAAACGAGTTTAAGACACATCAATAAACTTTATGAGAATTTTAAAGAAGTAGCGTTTGGTCTTGAAAGGATGAAAAAATAAAAACCAAAAGTTATTTTATTCTGCAGATAAAAAAAATTATAAAACTGAATTAGTAATGAATATCCAAATTTGTAATTCGTATAATAATAGTAGTGTACTCTTTCTTATTTAAATTGAAGAATGGTATTTTTAAATTAAGCCCGTCGGTGATCAGAAAAATTCGCACTAAATGAGGTGCAAAATAAACCCGCCAATTTTTGCAGCAGCGAAACGTACCCCGATCAAAAACATAATTTTTTCAATTTAAAAATCATTTGATCGCTTTTGAAACTTTGAAAAATTTTTGTAACAGATTATTAATTAATCAAAATCAGATTATTGGAGGTTACAAATAAATTCAAAATTTTTGTTTGAAGACTTAGAAATACGCTTTTGAAATTCTTTATAAAATCGGCAAAAGAATTGAAATATTTTATTTAAAAAAGTTTTATAATTGATAAGATCGAAGAAATCAAATTGAATATATTTCGGTAAATCCTGCGAAAAATCTTACCGTGCTATCAAATCTCTTTACGCTGTTTTTTAAAAGATTTGGTATTTTAGCTCGATAAAATTGAATAACCACGAGATGTCTTCTAATATTTTTAACCTTCAAAAGTTTTTTCTTGTCTATTAAAAATGCAAGAAAATACGATAATATTAATAGCTTCATTTTTACTGCTAATGATTTTATTATGGTTATATTATTATGATTACTATAATCGTGATATAAATGCACAAAAAATGTCTACAATTTTAAATCTAATGCTTTTTTGCACTTACAGGTCGCGTGGCAGCAACGCCAGACATTATTTTCATGCAGCAATAATAACAAGAACAATAAAAATAGCAATAACAATAACAACAATAATAGCTATTAACAACGACTATTCAGTAGTCAAAGAGAAAAAAGGAGTGAGAGAGAAGGAAAGAGAGAACAGTGGGGTCGAATACACTAACAATCTTGTCGGTGGTATTGCCAGATAGACAGCAGTTTTCAACTTCAAAACTTGAACAGAAAAATTAAATTATAATAAAGCAAAAATTATGAAAAGAATTTAATAGTTTTGTAGAAAAGCAACATAATATCTATTTCAATTCAATTTTTACGATTTACGATTTTTCTTGCTTGATTTCGATAATGATGTTTCGATAATGAAGACTCTCTACACCATTTCATGCAGAATTTAGTTTTCTATATTATTTCTATATAATGTTCTAAAACGATAAATGAGACTGAAACGAGACATCAACTATACTGAATCTAGTACTACTACTATAGTACTACTAAATCTATAAAATGTTGATAATTTTAAAGAAATTTCCAAATAATACCAAATTCTCAAAGTTTCTCCCAACATTCTTCCTGTCTCCCATTCGGTTTATGTATTTCTCACACGCCCACACGAATGCATACAATCGCACATCTAAATATACACATCCCACACCTTCATCGATTTCAAACGTCAGTCATGACTAATAAAAAGATTCTTTTGAAATTCAGTGAAAATTTCTTCGAAAAATGAAATTCATTCCTCTATTCCCACGCTTCTCTTTACAAATATTGAGAGAGAGTGAGAGAGAAGTTGCTTCTATGCATGCGGCTCACCAACGGCCTAAACGCAAAACCAGCGAACAGCTGCTTTAGAGAGTTAAGCTTTTTCAAAATTTTTAGATAATCAATGACGTCATGAACCATAAAATCGCAACACGCTACTGTATCGTCATATCGAAAGAGAAAACGAACGCACACACAAACGTGATTCGCTTCTATGAAAGTCAACGAACTATTGTGTTACCCCCGACCCACCCGTAGCGAACCGACAACTGACGACCAGCTGATTGTGAGACAATCGCGCGCCAAGTGCTATTCCGTCATTTATGACTTTCGATTTCTGGGTCAATTTATTGTTGTTGCTATTGGTTGCGCTGTCTCATATTCGTCGTCAATGAAAATGATATAAACGAGTTCTCTTGTTCGAACTTAACCTTGTGATATTCTACAATATTCCGACGTTTTGTTTTTTTACGAGTGTGGGTCGTAACGTTTGTAAAGTAATATTGAAAATGGACAAAATTCGAGAAAAGGAAAATTCTACCCACTATAAAGGCTTTGATGCGTGGTATACATTGGCAAAGTGCCACAGATTTATTTCTATTTTTTTTTGTTTCCATTGCTGAGGCGCCTACACTGCTTTTGTATTCCTAGATAAGTTTAAAAGTCATTGCGGAAGTGCATCCAATTCTAGGATCAAAATTAACACAAAAATATTCTTTTCCCTTTCTTTGTTCCCATTTTTCTCTTTTGTTTTATTGTTGCAATTTTTCTAACACAAAAATTAAGAATGAAAAGGTTGAGTTGAGAACTTTTGGAAGCTGTCAATTGGAAAAACTTACACTTAAAAACTACCTACGCAAATTAGTTGCCCTGATGAGGACAATATATAACGGCAGTCTGTCATTATACTCAAACGCCTACGAAGAACAAACTTATTATTATCGTCCTCATTCCTCGACAAATCACTAACAAACATACCAACAACAAAAGCAACAAAACATTAGCAACAGGCCAACAGCAAGCCAACATCACATTAATTAGCTTATTCCAATTTTGGCTTGGTGTTCATCCCCAAGGGAAAGAATATATAGTCTTCTCTGCTTATTCTCTTTGCACTCAAAAAATAACTAGAAATCTCTGAAGTAATTTTTGCAGTACTACCACCCCTGCGAGAAATACAGTTGGTTCCAATGTAATAACTTTTGAAAAAAGTAACTCAATTAAAATTAACACGATACAGTAATACGGTTCTTCGCCACAACTGATGTCAATAAATTTATTCGGTATTATCGATTGGATTAACGTAATAGATAATATATTGGACTCGATTGGATTCATAAAACTCACAGTCAGAAAAAAACATAGGTGTAAAATCGAATTTCTTTTACTTATTTACAGTGAACATTACATTCTTTTAAAATACTTAGGTCGTTTAACAAAAACATAGCGATTTTAAAATTATATCTGCGGATATTGCGTATAATTTAACGTCGCAAACATAGTTCGCACTATAAGATCTGAGATTCAGTTTATAGTTGGCATGTTTCAATGTTGTGACAGATCGACAGTGTTTGAGGTGAATGTGACTATACGTACTTATTTTCAATAGAATATGTAACATTTCAAAAATGAGTAAACTCCGGAACTTTCTACAATACTTTGATAAATTTTCTATTATTACCCACGCGACACCTATCGCGATGGGGGTAACAAAGAAAATGGAAGAGAGCTGAGAGATTAGTTAGCTAATTCTGAAATCAACTATAGCACTATCAACATTTCCAAAGACTCCGGGTAATGGTCATGGAGTTATGGGTATTTTGGAACAAATTGGGACATATTCGCTGTAGAAATTTCACGAACACATTCAATGCATTTTATTTATGTAAAATATTTATTCTATTTTATAGCCTTTGCTCTGATCTGACCTTCGATTTTGAAGTTATGCTCTGTCAAAATCAGTGTCTTTCTCCAAGCTCATGTTCTCGCTTCAAGTCAAGAAGCGCATTCTTCAAAGCTTTAATTTTTGATTAGGCAAGATCATTTGACAGT
The DNA here is from genome assembly GCA_963966595.1 of Physocephala rufipes. NCBI lineage: Eukaryota > Metazoa > Arthropoda > Insecta > Diptera > Conopidae > Physocephala > Physocephala rufipes. The sequence goes on from OZ016504.1 coordinate 36,006,407, forward strand.
TTTCCTTTGATAACTTGAACTTATAATAAAATAATTTTTTGTTATTTTTGTTATTTTTGTTATTTTCCTACAGGGATTCATGTTGCCGTTTCACATTGTAGACGCGTGCTAGTTGATGGTTGGCTTAGTTGCAGCAGGAGCAGGCTCTTGAGAACTAGGTTTTGAAGGAGAAGTGCATTTGTCTGTTGTGTCTGTTGTTGCATTTGTGTTGTTGTCTGTTGTGCTTTGGCTGTGTTTCTCTCTGTTTCACTCTCCCTCTCTCTCTTTCTTTCTCATTATCAGTTCCTATTTAAGGCTGCGCATTTGTCGCCTTTTGGGTAGTGCAATCCATTTGATATTGGTTATTAGTTGGGTTGGATTAGAGACGGTTCTCAACGAAGGCACTTTAGGTCTCGTAGACTTTGTGAATACGAAAAGTTAAGGATGATACATTAACTGTAAAAAATATTGCTTTTAATTTAATAGAACTTCTTTATCTTCAATTAATATTATATTCTAATGCATTCTGGACCATTAAAGACGACGTAACTATAAATTGGTCATATTTTTCAGACGATCTCGTCGGACATTTCAGAAAATCGATTTTGCTATGCGAGCGACGCAACAGCAACCGAATTTCCAAACGTCAGCAATACAACAGACTGAGACGTCGCACGGCTCTTTAATTAGTTGCAACGACATTAGATGTATTAGTACAACAACACCCAACAACAACAACAACAAGATACATACTACTTCATTAAAGATTTTCAACTAGCAGCAATAGCAATAACCAACAAAAAATCCAAAACAGCCCTGCAAGGTTGGTCTCCGTGGAATTTACGTAATTATGCTAAAGGCTTCCACGCTAACGACAATAACAACATCAATAACAGCAAAGGTAAACTAGACAACAACCACTTCCGTAGACGTCACAAACGTGGTAAAAGTTTGGGAAATTTGTTTTTCGAGAATGACCCCAATGAGAATTCCGCTACACCGGCATGAGAGAATCCATGCGACGGCGATATATCGTGTTATCTCCTGCCAAACGATGATTTTAATAACTCAAAAAATTCAAATAATTTCTGAATCACCAGAGGCTTGCCTCAGTGATGATCCCAGTGGGATGCCTTAACGGTAGAAGAGATTATTAATCATGGAAATGTTTCGATTATGTTTATATTTATTATAATTCTTAAAGGTGTTACGAGTACGTCATAATCATAATTCATTGATGTGTGACTGAAATCCAAATGTGGGCGCTTCGCAAGCAATGTTTTTACGAAAATTCCACAGAAATTCAATTGTGACTGCTGCTCATAGTTTTGTTGTATCATCAAATTTTCACGTCTGGATGGGCAAGTGATAAATTTCTTCTAAACAAAAATCTCATGCGACTTTTCTTTCTCTCCCCTACAGCACCTCAATCGATTCACCATTAACTGACATTTTCTCATTTACATCAGCAACAACAACAATAACAACAATTGCAACATTGCGAATTAATGCTTTCTGTTTAGCTCGAACATGTTGCGCTGCGTCTAAACATTTACCAATATTTTACGAATATTCTGGTTCATACAAATGATTCATTGTCATTCAGCGACTAACTTGACTATCACGGCCCCCGGGCTTTGAGCCGACCATTCAATTAAAATAAAACAATATTCAACAACATCAAAATGAGTGACGGTGAATAGCAAAACCAAAACTAAAACTATAAACCAAATCATAGTCAATGTCGAAGCTCAAACATTAATAAAGAGAAACAATCTTGTCACGAACGCTTCACGGCTTGACGGCTGGGATTCAATTCAAAAAGACCCCTAAGGCTCTCATTAGTTGCACAAACCGGCGCGACGTGCGATCAGGGATCGAAGATAAAAGATGCGGTTTGTTAGGGTTGCCGCATTGTTGTATTATTTGATGATTTGGCCTGTTGCAGCACTTCAAGAATCCTTGAAATAAAGAGGCATGAAAGGATAAAGAATGAGAATGAGCGACAGATTTGGTTTGATAAACCGCATCTCATACGGCGTGCCAAAGCGACCACGTTTTGCGTTGTTGATTGACTTTTAGTGGATGAGACTGTTGTTGTTGTTATTGCTATCGCCGTAATTATTTTTTAACATTTAACCAATCTGTGCATAAATAAAACAATCGAGAATGTAAATCGTGAATCGGTGAAACGGGAAACGATTAAGAACGTCAGATAGTTTGCAACGAAACGTAAAACCATTTATTAATTCTCTTGATATTGTTTTGCAAACACCGGTTGTTTTAGAGCTGTCTAAATAATACGCCCACTGATCTAACCAAATTTAACCAAAAAGAAGCCCTTTAATTCATTTCGATAATGATAAACTCCTCCTCTCCCATTCACAGTTTGACCTTCAACGCATGCAAACATCCGTTGCTGCCTTCGATTATCTCGGTCGCACGCAATACCAATGGGATCGCTAGAGGCTGGGTCGTCCAAGTCGAGTATCCAGAATGAGCTCTTCCTCAATGCTAGCAGATTACTCTGTGTAGTTAAGAATGCCTTTAAAATATTGCAAATGGATTCAGTCGAAAATGACGAAATATCGATAACTCATTTACTAAATACTCATAAGGACAAAGTGGACAATGTGGAAGATGTTATGCAGCACTTAATATTTTAATAAGTAAAATGGATTTAAATTTTTGCAGAATTTGGTTGCGATTATAATGATTTAGGAAATTTATGTATTATTTATTGCGACTCCAGAATTAAACCATTAAATTATTTGTATGTAGATCGATGCATATTTCTACAATTAATAAAATAAGTAAATAATAAAATTATTATTCATTAATGCAGTATAAAGTTATTAATGCAATAAAACAAGTATTATAAAGCATAATAAAAACATCATAATTATTTACCAAATAAATGTAACAAGCTCTTAAAGCTCTTAGTTAAGTAAAAAATTATGTAAAATATTCTGAATAAAAAATTTTAATCTAAATTTTTAAAACTAAACTAAAAAATTGTAAACACCACTGAGATTGTACATTAGTTAAAGCCATTAAAACCGCTTCAATTTTTAACTCAGACTGTTTAAACGAAAATTGTAAAAGAAAACAAATGGTCTTTCCATAGGAAGAGATAAGAAATATGATTTATCTGAAATAATAAAAATTATTGCAGCACATCTTGTGACAATTTCGGAAAGCTCGGCAAGCTTTAGTCTTAGTTTTAGTGAAGTTTTCTGGTTATGAAGTGCTCTGAGAGATTGAGAACCTCTCTACTGTTGGGTCCAGGTGAATATTGTCTTTTATATTGTTAAGTCCTTGGGAGATAGTAAGCAAAGGCACAAACCAAGTGCTTTGATGTTGATGTTTAGTGTTAGTAATATTTGAGTGTGGTGAAAAATTCAACGGGAACTGAAATTCATGGTAAAACTATAAAATTCGTTGTTTGAGAAATGGAAATTCAAAAAGAATATGGAAATTCTAATTGGAAAACACAAACGCATGTGATTTATTTATATAGAAAGAATTAGCTGAACTTATTTTTTGGAGCATTTATAAACATTTGCGATTAGAGTCAATAACAAGTATCAATTATTTCGATTGAATGTGCCTTTTTTAAAAATACATCGTGATTAAAGATAATTTGCCTGACTTAACTCAACTTATGGATTAAAACAACTAATTGACTTTGCGGCATCATTAATACCATCTTTAATTTTGCAACTATTTCGGCGCGTCAAGCAATGATTTCAGAATTCATCAGGTTTTCGGAGCTTTGTTTAACGTAAGCGTTAGACGCACATTAGCTTCGTTCGAAAAGCAGGAAGTTGTAATTTTGACGTTTACTTCGCAATCGATGTGGCTTTTCGTGACCTCATATGAGTTTTCTTTATAAATATTATCTAAAATATATATGATAATGATGAAGATAATGATGAATATAATATTTTAATTACACACAAAATAGTTTGACAAGTGGAATGAAATAAATCGAAATATGGCGAAATATTTATTTAATATTCCTTTCTTTATAATTAATAAAATTTTATTTCAAAAATATATTACACTTATTTTATGATAATTCATTTCAAAATTAATTCAAATTCTTGGGAAAATTATTTGAAGGGAAATTTTTTTTTAACGCACTCCGTCCTGTTTTGTCTACAACTCCTGTCTCAAATCGAAGTTGTTTACAACACCGTTTTGACAAGTATCGTGTCGTACAACATCGCTTTTCATTCGTTGTCCGCAGCCGGGAGTGTAGGGGTCGCAAAAGTCATGAGCTAAAAGAAAAATTGTTTGTAATTTATAAAAGCCGGCGTGGTCCAAGCAACACGACATCGAATATCAACAACATCGAAATACACTCAATTACTATCAAAATAAGCCTGTTACCGCTTAAGCGAAAGGTCCCACGTTTACGTGCGTGTAAATTTGTTGCCGTTTTTCAGGAAAGAGGTCCAACCCGGTGAGAAATTGATGGAAAAATCAGTTGAAAAATATAAATACGTATATTGCAAATAATTAAACAAGTCCTGTTGAAAAATAGTCATACATTTTCTTGTAAAAATTCAATTAATTTTTATATATTTAAAATTAATATTTTTCCAAACACAAAATCATTAATATCAAATAGTTTCTCGATCTATAAAAATAAACTATTTCCTATTGGCAATCCTTTCTGATACCGTCGCCTATTTGCGATGCCTCTTCAACGCATGACTCTGAACGACGCGGTTAAACCGAATGACACTTGAACAAGCTCTTAAGTTTCGTTTTCATACAAGCGCTTAAAAGCACATAAAATCGATTTGTCGGAAATGCGATAATGTAAAGTAGTGATATATTGACGGGGCACCACCAGGAAGAAAATCGATTTCAAAGCATCACCAACTATGAAAAGCTTTCGCCGCAATGCGTGGCCGGTATCAATTGCATACCTATGCGTACCGTTGCGTTCCGTTGAATATTGCTGTATTACCGCATCTCTCAACGAGGCGACTGCAATGGAAATTAATAACCGAGTAATATTTCCAATATTGAAAAGCGTAATGACTCAATTTTGGAGAAACGTTTGGCTTTATTTGCGTTAATGAGGCGAGCAAAGGGGATGAAGAAAGCAAGAAAAAGTGGCAATAAAATAAATCGGCAATTATTTATCATTTATTCAAACGGTCAGTTTTTTAATTTCATTCAATAAATCAATTAAACCGGTAAAACTTGACGAAGCAGGAAACTCTGACAGACAAGGCGGACTAACGGACAGATGGACAGACTGAAGGCGAATTGAATTTGAACTGAACTTCGAAGCGCATGAGGTTTACTTTCCTGAAGACAGCAATCCTTTGAATGAGAGAAAAACGAACATATTATTAAAAACTGCAGTTATAAAATACCCACAATTTTCCATTCAATATTTTCAAAAAAAAAACAATAACAACGTCTCAACCGAATTACTTCGATGTAATCACTTGCTTTTTTCATCGGTTGAAAATTCATTATTTCTTTATTATAAAGCAATAATCTGATTTTCGTCGCATTATACAACATCATTATCTACATTTCACGAATTAATCCGATTCAATCTGGTAAACAGGTGAACAGCTTTGAGAATTTTTGTCGAGGCGTTGAAGCGTGGCTGTTGAAAAAACGGGAAAAATATTGTATAAGCAAATTATGTAATGGAAATTTAATGAAGAAGCGTTAAAGGAAAAGCTGAAAATAAAAGATATTAGAAAAATAACAGAAGTTATATGCATTGGAACTATATAAAATTGCTAAAAATAGTAAAATAATTCACAGAAATATTTGAGCAAATACGGAAAGTCCAAACCAGACATAACCTCCTTCGACATTTAGTAAACCCCTTTAGTAAAGAGTTTCTTTTAAAACCTTAGTAACAGTTTCCTCTCTTAATTTTGATTAAATTTTTTATTAAAATTATTATTTTATTATTAATTAAAAATTATTATTTTTATTAATTTTTTATTTAATTTTTATTAAATATTAGAATATGAGAAAATCTAAAGAAAAACAAAAAACGTCACCCCTTTTTTAGTTCGTTTTAGAAAAGTCCTTTAGTACCTGATAACGCATGATAGGAGGCGTGGTGATGAAATCATGAAATCAAAGCTATAAGGTAACCGATTTTTACACCAATTATTTTCGGATTATACTAAAGCAGCCATTAACCCTTTCCTCCTTCAATCCTGCAAATTTTAACCGTGAAATCAAATGATGATCTTTAATTAATTTAATCCACAAATACTGTAACTATTTTAAACAGTTTTTTCTCTTTCTTCAATCATACAACACAAACAATCTCGAAATTTATTTTACTAATTTGATTTATGCAATATTTATTTATTACGTAAAACTGATTGAAAAAAATACCATTATAATTTATTCATCAGAAGAAGTGATTACATCCCTCCCCCCTCGTCTTTCCCATTCGACAGATTATGTCAATGCTTTCATGAATCAGTGATTGATTTGAAGTAAATATTTAAAATTATATATGTAATAATCTTACATTCTAAGCTTGCGATTGCCTGATTCTTCAAATTAAAATGAATCAGTATTTCTTTATTGTAGACTGCCACTGACCCATCGGACCACGTGCCGGTTATTACTCGATAGTCGTCGCATACGCGTCTTGAGTAATCAAAACAAACAAGCAAATCAATAAAGACAAAATACAATTTAAAAAGCTTATTTCCATTTTACAACCGGTACCGGTTCAAAAAACAGCTGTTTTTTACGAACGAATAAAGCAACAACAGAAAGTAGAGGAGGAAAACAACAAATTACAAGTAATTCATTTTCATTCATATTTCACGCTGTAGTGGCTTTATTCATTCGCTTATTTTTGAGCGAAAGAGAACAATATGTTGTTGGTGCTAAGTTCATTTCTCAGCTGAAAACGTTCGCTCATCTTTATTCATTCGTTACTTCATCAATTTAAAACCGGGATGACGATAGCCGTCTGAGCTCAGATTTTGCTCGGCTTCCGTGGTGAGTGGACGTATTTTCGTTGATGGTTTTAGTTAAGCGAAACGAAGCGCGAACTTTTTCAAACGGTTTTAAAAGAAAAATTCCGGTTCCGACGGAAAAGAAAAATGAATGAAAGGGAAAACTCTTGGCTGTGCTAAGGGGAACGTGTTCGTCGGTTATCAAATCGCGGTCGAGGTGGTGGTGCTGCAGCTGTCTGCCGGATATTGGCTTTGATGAAGCAACCAACTTTCACGGATATAATTCATCAAATTTTCGAACTTTATGTTTGTTTGGTCTTTCGAAATAAATAAATAAATCGTTGAGCAATAATTCATTAATTCAAGTTTTGTTTCGGAAACAATCGATCGATAGTTTTTGGCAGAGACGCTGAGATGTGCTATATTTTTTCCGTGTAATTTTTCTTCATTCCGTGTAATTCCTCTACAGGGCTCTAAACTAGAATATAGGCATAATTATCTATAACAAATTCGCAGCAAAATTAAAATCAAAGTATGATTTTAAAAAATTATGAATGCATAGCCTTCGGTGCATTCCCGATCGAACGATCGATGCTGCTGCACGCGATCTCACATAAATTTATGCACTGATAAATAAAACAAAAACAAAAACAAAAGTAAAAACAAAATAAAAATCAAAATAAGCAAAGCAAAACCAAAGCAAAAGTAAAAGCAGAAAACTACAAATCCAAAACAAAAGACCATAAAGCGAAAACGAAATACGGTAAAGGAATTTGTTTTGACCGAGCACGCAATTATGAAAGCGCGCATTAGTCTAATCAACAAAATCTAGTTATCCGTTACAATCCGACGGACAACAGCAACAACACCAGAAAGAGGGAGAGAGAAGAAGTAATAGAGAGGCTACTGCAATTTTTAAATATCATTGATTCCGTCCAGGCAAGTATCGAAGAATATCTTCTTTTGGTGAAACATGGACCAACCTCTACAGAAATTCGAGTACAAGATGTTGCTGTTGGGATTCTTGGTGCTCACTTCAATGGTCTTCAGCTCAGCTAAACCCTCCACAGACGTTAAGGGTGTTAACACCGAGACGAACACCAAAAAGGATGGTGAGTCGGAATCGCCAAAAAGCGAAAATAAAATGAAAATAAACCAACAAAAAAAAGCTGAAAAAAGCTAAAAAAGCAAACATGAAAAATATAAAAAAATTTGAAGTTTTAGAAATATATTAATATTTTAACAAAACAATAATTAAGAAAAAGGCAATAAATTGCAAAAGAGAAAGTAACTAAAGACAAGACAAAGAAAGATAGAAAGAGAAGATATTAATTTTATTACCACATGCATAATTAAATAAAATTAAGCATAATATAAAATAAAATTACTGTCAGTAAAAGTAAAACTAAACGAAAGTGTAGAGAAAATCATTATTTTGAAAAATCCTAAAATTTTGTAAAATTTTAAGGCTAAAAAAATAAACGACCAAAACGTAAAAACCAAATTAAATTCAATTCCTGTAAAAAACAAAAATTTGAAAGTATTCAAAAGATTTCCGGAAAAGCTTTTGTACAATTTTCTCGCAGATCAGCCAGATGCTATTTTCAAGAAAGTGTTAATGTAATGTAATTTAATGTAAAATTTTATAAGTTCCGAAAATTTTATTTAAACATGAAATATCTACGCCGTTTACGAGATATCGCTAACTTTTGTGTTAGTGGACAAATCACGTCTGTTGTCTCAAAAATCTTTTATAATGTTTTTTACCCTTTCGAATGAAATCTCGTCTTAATATCTTAAGTCGTTACAGAAATATTCGCTTCTAAACAATTTGCGATATAAAAAGTAGGCGTAATATCTTTAATACCGCTTAGTCTAATTATGGTAACTCTATTAAATCTCCTGTAATCGTGATTTCGACACACAGACAGACAGATAGACAATAGTCTCTAAATAGGCTAAATCGACTCGAGATGTTATTCCGAAATAGAATATATATACTTTTTTGTACATATCGCGCTTCCTTTAAGACATTACAAATGGAAGAAGAAAGTTCGTGTACCCTTCACCCACACTTGCACTCATACCCGAGTAGGGTATAAAAATCAAAACCATGAAGAGGTTATTTTATGATAATATCGTATCTGTTCGTGTGTAGCTCGTAAATACTGTCGAAATTTACAGGGTGTTATTCATATAACAAAAAGAAAAAAACATTTAATGGAAGTAACGAAAGTAAAAGCTTCTAACAGTAACGAAAGTAAAAGCTAAAACAATTTATTTATATAAAATCTTTAACATCAAAAACTGTTGATTTATCGAGCAGATTTTCGACATAATACCGACGATTTGGCACAATTTTCTTTGACTACCGTTAAAAAGAATTGCTACCAAAAGTAATTAATAATATTTCTTTCACTTAAACCTCAAGCCACAGAAACCCGAAGGCTTTACAAATAAATAGAAAAGAAAAGTAAAAAAGCAATACAATCACCAAACCATGAACCATAAAAAGAGAATTAAAGAGTAATACCTTTAGAGAAATGTTATCCGAACTAAAATCCAAAAAGTCTTTCAAATCAATCCATTGTTTGTTCCATCAACTGTTTTCGAGCTCCTCAGGCTACCCTCTATGTAGCCCTCTTCTTCTTATGAAGCCCTCTTATGAAACTACCGAGAGATCTTTCAAATCAATAAACACAATTGACAAACACTAAAAATAGGCTTTGTTATTGTTGCCAGACGTAATTATCACCCAATAAAACTTTTACACAGAAAATTTTACACGGTAGTTAATCAGTTGGTTATGAGCTTCATGAACCCCTCTCGGTTAGATGAATAACGAATTTGAGCTTCTGCGAGTATCAGTTTGAGCAAGTATAGGTATTAGCCTCCTATTGGGACACTCATGAAAAATCAACAACAACAACGGTATCATCAAAAGAGTCAGTGATTTATACAATAATAAAGCAATAATAATAATTACGTAGAGAAAAAAAGAACACACAATAAAATCAATATTTCATTAATGGCATCGTCGATTTATCGGTTTCGATTTACCGAAAAATTATATTTACTATTCGTTCAAGATTTCTGAAGTGATCACTTCATTGCGATCAATTCAAAATATGTGACGTCATGTCTTAATGAATGGAGGGTAATTGTACACTATCATTTTTCGATATATATTTTTTATATATCCATATGGCCGATACGGAATTAACTTTCTTATGTTTTCGTTTGATTTTCGAAGAATGATTTAAAACTGATTTGTTTTATAAATAAATAAATTATACAATTTATAGGAAAACAAACAAATAAATTTATGTTCTTAATGAAAATTTTATAAACAGTTTAACATAGTTTAACAGATTAAACTCAAGTGGAAGAAATATTAATTGTTTGTTAGAAAATTTCGACTCTGAAATAGATTTTCGTTACGATATTTTGTGATGTCAAAACGGAGTTGGTCACCAAATGGATCACTAATTCGGCTGATTTCCATTTTAAATATTATGTATCGGCAATGTTTGAAATAGATTGGTAATTACCATTACTGAAGGCCAGTAAAATTATATATTAATGACTTTTGCCATGAAGGAAATAAAATTCTGCAATCAAAATTTTATTTGCCTTTGAATGATTTGCCAATTTTTAATTTAGCTGTTCAATTTAGACCCGCTTCATTTATTCGATCAATCAAATTCGAAAAAGGAGCTCGTAATGAACCGAAATTATTTACCTTTTTTCAAGAAAAAAGATTGAAAAATTGACATAATAGACCTTTATTATCTTCAATCTATCAAATCTATTTATTGATTTCTAGCCTCCATCGACCGAATTAAAACCAACGTCCATGTTTTTAAATTAATTAATGATTCCACCAATGTAAATGCAAAATAATAATCAAATTCAAAAATCACTTTGCTTATTTTTTTTTTTCATTCGTGCCATCAACGCGTGTGTTTTATCGAAAAACGCAGTTTTTATAGCTTTCGGAATATTTACTAAAATCAAAGTCGAACCCTTTTTAGATACCGATCGATGAACCGATGGAGCTTCTTTCGCAATTGAAATTGTTTTTTAAAAAAATTTCAAATTTCTCTGTCGTGAATGAAAATATCATAAAAAATCGGATTAAGTTGAAACAAATCGAATAGACCTGAATTGAATTTGTTCCAATTTCACAAGAAATATTAATAAATAATAAAAGATATATTTTGTAATACTTAATGAAAATGCAACCGAAAATTGATATTATTGAGAAAAATTCAAATGGCTTCTGATCGTGACAAACTTGTTTTATTCAACAAAATATAGCTTATTTTCTTCTGCTTTTGTGCGTTCAAAAAAAACCCACAAAATACATCAAATCTCTAAAAAGTTTGTCAATGGGAGATTTATGAAGTCTCCTATGAAAAAATCTCCACCATGTCCAAAGTCTCCATTGTGTAAAAACAGCAAAAATATTAAAATACAAAATTATTATTGTCATAACTTTGGGATTTGTCAACGCCATCGAAAAGAAATTATGTTTAGTAAACTTTTTAATCTCGGTCAATTCGAAAACCGCCACGAAAGAAAATCCTTTATAAGCAAAGCTTTTCTATTGCTGAAGAGATTTTGTTGATGAAAAGATGAAATCAATAGCGCGGCTAAAAGTCACTTGGGAGAAAAACACTGCATGCAAAACAATTTTATGTTATCGCGAGGATAATATTAATTAAGATATTGTTAGTTAAGGATTGCAATCTCTTAAATGATCAAATTTCAAATTTCAGTAATTCCAAATTAAACTTAATTTCACTACAAGGGATTTTCGACCTTTACTTACCCTTACAATTACTTCTAATGGTTAATATTTCACATTTTGAGTTTTTTCATTTAGTTTTTTCTTATTTTGATTTTCGACATTTTATTTTAAACATTTCCTCTTACGCAATTCGTGCCCAGCTCCTTTTTAATTTTATTCAATTTCCTTTTTGTTTAATTTAATATCATTAAGTATCATAATCGAAAGTGACATCTATCGAATAATTAAAAAACATTATGATCACACGGGCTCGAATTCGGAAAATTAAAGCTTTTAAATCCTCAATTAAAGCAACTTAAAAATTCAAACGACGTTACTTAATCGGTCATTACTAATATTTTCGTAACCTTTTTCCGTCTGCCTGACTTTTTGGTTGTTAGTTTATCATCAAACATATTTGGAGTGGAAGAAGTGCGACTTAATTGACCATAAGTTGCTTTATTAAACACTGACTCTCATAACTTTAATACGCTTATGGGAAAACGTTATTTAAAAAGGTCTTTTAGATAATAATTTCGCATAATGAAATCAATGACACTTCAGTTTATTGTAAATGATTGCTTTAAATCGTATCGAAATCATATTTTATTATGAAAATTCTAATTTATGCAACGATTCATAGATTTTTTTGGCAATATTTCAATTGAATTCTAGTAAAAACGACGAATTCTGAATTTGAAGATTTTCAACGTTCATTCTTTTTCAAGAGCCTTGAAACACAATGCATTAATTACATAATATCGTATTAATTTTAAAAAAAGAAACAAAGTAAGAGAATTAGTGCCGATTTTAAATGTGACGCGGTTTCTCTGCCTCCGAAAATAACCGACCCAAAGGCGAACGCAATAGAACGAATTAGATGACGAATGGATGACAAATTAAATACATCCGGTAGCTTGTATGTGTATGTGTATGTATGTGAGTGTTTGTTAAAGAGGTCAAGTGAGAAGAAGAAGAAGGAGAAGAAGACGACGACGATGTACTCATTGACTCGTATTGCTTTAGGCTGATTTGAAATTTTAACTACAAAATTATCACGTTAGTTATAATTTTCTCTTAATTCTTCATTCTTTGTAATATCTCACTAACACACAATCAGAAACAAGCTAACGCAAACTTAAAAATACAGACTTTCACACGCCTATTTTTCGAAGTGATTTTCACGCAATTATTGCTGCTGCCACCATTATTGTTATTGTTGTTATTGCTATTATTATTGTAATTTTTAGTGATCCTCATGCATGTTAGTAATGCTGCAATTCGTGTCTTCATTACATGCAATCTTAGCGTCTTATTAAATCTCCGTCAGCAGATTCAATCATGATTACCTACAAGTCAGTCAACCGAGCAATTAAACCGAGTTGACTAGACGTAGACATAAATATCGTGTGACCCGCACGAACGGATAATGAATGGATGAACAAATGAATGAATGAATGAATAAATGAATGAATGAATGAACTTAAGGGAAACAACATGAATAGATGGCGGTTTATGAAAATGCAAAAAATAATGTTGAAGTATTTTTGAAATATATGAAAATTTAAAAACAAAATAAACGTGATATTCTCTTTTTTTGTTTCTTCAAAATTTCAAAGAATAATCGCATAAAATAAAACGCTCGTTAATTGAGTGGCTTCAATGCCACGATTTATAAAAGGCAAGCAACTAAGAGAAAATTGTTAAGAGCTTTTAAAAGTCTTAATCATTACATGACAAATCAGTTAATCATGAGTTGTATAAATGGCAGTAGTCACAACATAATTATTCATCAGTAATTAAACTGTAATTGATTCATTTACGGTAATCAATTTAATTTCGAATTTTAAAAAAAGTCTTGAATTAAAATTGGTAAAAATCTTACGAAAATAAACAAGGTTAAGATTAAATCATTTAGTATGAAGCAGTGTGAAATAACCTTTATTCACATACACAAATATAACTCAAACTCATATATATATCCATGATTCATACTATATATCCCCCGACAGGTGCCAATAATGCATCTAAACCTTTTAAATATCTCGCGGATATGAATGTTCAAAAGATTCGAGACTGAAGAAAAAAAATCAATTCGTTCATTAACACAAAAAATTCAATAACTCGATCCTCTAACGAAAATCGAACAGATTTATCCAAATCAATTAATTTAATTAAATGCTAAAATGATCAATAATTATATTTAATGATGCTTGAAATTACTGCATGTTTCATTGACCGATTAATTATCTCTCCTCTCTCTTCCCCCTTCTCTTTCTCTCTCTCTATCTTTGTCAGTCGATAAATATCAAACCCAACTATTTTGGCGTACCAAATTGATTTAATGACATGATTTCAAGTCCACATTATCGTAGTTTTGACATTTAATGTTGGCAACATTAAATCAGTCATTACGTGCTGCTGATGGAGAGCTGTTGATGATGTTACTACTGATTAGGATGTCCCCACTTTTACAAAAAATTAATTAAGAAAAAGTTCCTACAAAATACATTCATCCTAGAGAACCGAATGAACTCTCGCTTTCTGTCAAAACCTTTTTGAAGAAAAGTAATATTTGAATTTAAATTTATCAATTTATTGTCACCTCATAAAAAATTTTTTGCAAGAAGCTTTATATTCTCAACACGTTTCGACAGTCATTTGCGTTGATTGTTTTGAGTTGTCCTTGGATTTTTGGTTTTTTCTATAAACTTCGTGATAAAATTTTAAATTTACGGGCGCTTTCTAGAATGCGGTGACTAGTATATATTGAAGGAAAAACAAAAGAAGAAGATTATGCGAAAGATGAGACAATATACGATAAACTATTTTTAATTTTAATATATCGAATGCTCGCATCACTGGAATAAATTGCGCTCGAAGAAACCAGATATCGATACGAAACAGATTTTGATATCATTAGCATGTGGTTAGAGCTTTTGCTTCGGCAAGAGCTTCGTTTACTTCAAGGAGGGTCGAAAATCAATCGATTTAAAAATGCAATAGGCTTTAGTACAAAAAAAGTTGCCAAACGCTCATAAAAATATAAAAAGAAATTTGTTAAAAAAGTAATAATTTATGAAAATTTGTCAGAAACTCAAGGCTCCAGACTCCAATAAAATCACTATTACAGAATTTTTCTCCAGTTGATTGTTAGCCCGGATCGAGCACTGGTTCCTCCAGGCATTCACAAAATAATATCTAAACTAGTTCATAAGAAATGAACGATTCTTTGAAAGACCAAGTAGTTCCACGGTGGAAATTCAAAAAAATCCGTTACAATTAATCCGTTACAATATTTCCCCATCATGATCTGATTACGAACGGTATTATTATGTGCACAGTTCCGCTAGAAACCGTTATGTTTTAACCGATTTGTCATTTATTTATACGAAATCATAAACAATTTCTTAATGCTCATTTAAATCGAAAACGTTATGAAATGTGTGTACGATCTTTTATAAGACACAAATAAAGTTGCAGTTATTGCGGTTTTATTGTGCACGATTTAAAGCAAATGGTATGACTCAAACACAACACAAACGATGCAAACAACATTAATGATATAACTGTTTTTATCACAACTCGAGAAATCAAGGTTTCACGTTTTGCATTTCTTCTTCTATTTCAGTTGTAAATGAATAAAAACTGTAATAAAATATTAAAACCTCACAACGATATCGGTATCGATATTACACCAATTACATGTATTACTTTTTTTAAATATAATTTAAATAATATTTAACATTTGGCAAATAGCCAAAACCAATTTTCTTAACACTTTTACGCCTTTAACACTTAACTGATTCTAACACAATCAGTTAGTAATTCAAATCCCATTTTTTTATTTCCTTTAATATCCTAAATAAACAAACAACTGTGCGACATGTAATAAATTGATAAATATATAATGCCCAATAAAATAAAATTGTTTCATAAACAAATTTGTATGAAAAAAATCTGTACAATACTTAGATAGTTTGAATAACGCAGGATGGATTGCATATTTTTTGCTTTTAAATTTTACCTAAGACTCAAAATTTTATTTCGCTTCCCTGTCTCGACTCCATCTTGACCGTTGTTTATGCCTCGCGTATAAAAAAACCTGCTCAAAAAAGTTGCTCGAAAATTGTGTAATTTTATAACGGATTTTAATAATTACCGGCAAATGAGCAGGAAATATTAAAAGCATACATAAAAGCAAATTGTTACGTGTTTTCTACCTCCCTCGTTTGAGTAAATATAAAATCTATAAAAAATTGACGAAATTTAAAAAAAAACTATTTTATTGAAGTAGAATAATTTTTTTAAGTTCAATGAAAATTGAATTCACCTCGATTGGCTGTTAAAGTGTTAAGACTGCGTATCAGTTTGAGGTGTGTTCAGTAACTGTTGCAATCGCTGCCCCGCCGTGCCACCGCCTTTGTTGATCTACTTGCTCGGCAATAGGATTTCAACGAATTTGGCACGAACCAGAAAGAAAACCGCAAAAGAATACCATTCCAAAATCGTTCATGATCTGGAACGTAATTTACGAGTTGAACTTTACGTGATTTGCATGCGCTGACGTAGCGAACGATACAAAAACGGAATGGAATTTATTAAGCGATAAAGGTTGAAAAAACTTGACATTTCAAAAACAATTCAGCGCCGCAATTATTTCAAAATTATATCAAAGTGAGCAACGAAAACCCGTCAGGATGAATTAGAATTTTTCACGAAATCGGTTTCGACAAACAAAATTAAAGTAAATTAGAAATTAAAATCATTTGTTATTCGCAATATTAGATTTATGTTTGCCTCCATCGCAAAATCGTTTTAACATTTTATTATTTTCTTATATTCATTTAATATCAATTTTGAAAAAAACGATTTTTTGAAATTATATTTAAATATCTTTTCAAATTATTTTTCATGGAAATGATGAAATGGTCGAAATAAAGAAAAAAGCACGAAATACATTTTTGAAGACAATTGCAAAATATTGACGATGTCTAATAATTTGAAAAATAGATACAGGGTGGTATAGAAGATATAGACGTATGTATTTTTCAATTATTTTTTTGTTTTATTTAGTGATAATTTATATTAAAATTATTACTATAATAATAAAAAGTAATAGGGTTTAAAAGTTCTTCCCATTCATAAATTTTACTAATAATTCATAAAGAAAAACATAAAATATTAATATTCTTTGTCATTAATACTCTTTGTCATGTTTAAATCTTAGAATCTATGTTCGTTCTTTGTGTCAGATTTTTAACCAATTTATTTTTTACGTTAAAACCAAGGTCATTTAAAATTATTTAAATTTGTCATAGGATAAGACAGTGACAAAAGTTCTTTCAACGGTTTGAATTTTGAAGTTTCTTGCAGATTTACCTCTTGGGTTGGGCTCAAGTAGAAATCTTATATGATGTGTTTCTTCTTCCTTTAGTTTGAATAAATGAATTATTAAAATAATTAATCCATAAAATATAAATCATTACAACAAGAGGTGTCATTTGAAATTACACGTAACTTCCGATTTGTCAAATTTCAACAAACGAATAGAAAACACAGGTTGTCACTTTCACACTAAAAATTAAAACAAATAATAAAAAAATAAATGGATAATAATTTGGAGATTTTAATGACGTCGGTGAAGTTAAGGGCGTTAAAGCCTTCATTTTTTCCTTAATCTTTGAAAAGAAAACAATAAAAATATGTCAAATTAGTTGAAGTAAAAATTGTTTACAGAGTTTTTTTTTAATTTTAACACAAGTTTTTTAATTTTTACTTCGTTACTTCTTTTTCGATTCGTGCTTTTCTTAAAAAAAAACAATAATTTCAACACTAAAAATCATCTTCCTCTTCTTCAAGTTGAATTGGAACGAGTCAGAACGAAAATGTTATTTTCCTCGTGCAGCAAAATGAATAAATCTAACTATTGGACGTACCCAAACGAACGATTCGACGCATGCTCATAAATTCTTTGATTTCATCTGCTCACAAAAATCATAAATATTTTTGCTATTATATTTGTTTGAAAATAATTAATTGTATAATATTTTTTCTAATATTTATTATTTTCGCTTTAGTATTAGGCTTCTTCTTTTACATTCAATGCTAACACTTCAATGATTTCTGCTACGCCAAAGTAAGGTCATGGTAATTAAATTTGACTCATAATTTTTTTTTCAACTTCAATTTTATAAATAATTTTTTTTTCTTAAAAAACAATTGATGTTTATCGATGTTCATGTCGTAGTCATTTCGACGCTGACGTTGTAGATGTTGCCATTGCTGCTCCTGCGTTGTTCGTAGTTATCGTTTTCATCGCATTTTTGTTTTGTTGTTGTTATTAAATTGTTATTAAATTGTTAGTGTTGTTGTTGTGACATAGTGCATAGTAATTGAAATTGACATTTGAAATTATGGACAAGGTTATTTCTTAAAAACTACATTAAGTTTTCATGCTTTTCTATAAAAACATGAGAAGTCTGTTATCGCGATGCCCGAAATGATGTTTAAGATTTAATCATAATGAAAATTTATTAGTTCTCGAATACGAAAACCCACGCATACGGTAAAGTCTTCGGCAATCGACCAGTAATAACCGACTTGATGATAATCAACGAGACATGAATAAATTTTCGAATTTTTCGGGTATCGAATTTTATTTGCGACGAATCTTGCAGGAATCCTTCACACATTCCTCGAAGAAAAAATGACGTGAATGTATTTTATTGTCACTTTTAGTGTCATTGAAAATGATTTCATTGCGTTCGTTTGCGCAATTCATTGAATTGAATTGATAATATCTTGTTAGAAAAAAAGATATACTTATAAAGCATTTAATTTTTTTATTCTTGCTCTTTTATGTCTGTCGTTTTTTTTTTTTTTTTTTTTTTTTTTGTTATTTTTTGTTAACTCCAACAATGCGGAAAACTTTGCCCAAGAACACCGATGAAAGCAATCGCATTAATACGATGATATACGCGCTTGAGTGACTTGTGTTATTCGTATCCAGATCATGTCTGTTACTGCTAATAATTTTTTTCTATTCTCTCTTTATTCCCTTCTTTCTCCGCGTGCCTCTCTCTCCCTCCTGCCGATCTACTAATGCATAATTCAGTAGACACGGCCAACTTTATTGTCGGTAGCTGACATACTCTGTCAATTAAGTTGACCAACTTTGCAAATTTCTTGATATTCTTATGAAAGTCTTTAACCGCTTCGTTAACGTTTCAAGAGCAAAAATATATTCCCATGATGTGAGATCACTTCGATCGGTTTGTGATCAGTTCGATCTGAAGGGGGGTTTGTTTCAAAACATGCAAATTTATTTGTCGCCAGAAAACAGCTGTAAAATCTTACCCTTCCCCTTGAAAATTGAATTAGATCATTAATTTGTACATTAGTTTCGAGAATTCTTAAACCAATTATGTCAATTAAGGATTTGTAATTTGAAAACAGACAAACGAACTCTTTTTCAACACTGATCGTTTTTTGCAATCTTGAATTGACAATAATAAAAAAAAACGGATTATACGATCACCGATACGATCAACACGATCAGATGCTACAACTTATCATCAGATAAAAAATATGTATTATAACGCGACGTCAAATAAAAATTCAACATATTAAATTTAAACGATGTTCGATTATATCGTGATCTGTTAAAGATTTTTACCCGTTCTACTTTTTATCTCTTCGATAATCTTGGTCGCGTCTGTAATTTCAATGGAATTGTTGCCTCTACTTTTGTTCGGTTTAAGGACGGCGTTTAAATGTTCTTATGCTTCTGTTTCAAACACTCATCGCAAATCCAGGCAATTGTCATTGATTTATTAATATAGTTGTTTGCTTTCGTGACATGATTACTAGTCGGTGATCGATTGTAGGTCGATCGATCGTCTCTTATTTCTTAACGCGACTAATTGATGGCAAAGAAATACTAAACGATTGATCACTATGAAATAGTAAGCCGCTAACGACAATCGCGCTAATGACAATCGGACTATAAATATTTTCATTTTACATAGAAAAATATTTAAATATTCTGACAATTGTTTTAATTTATTCAGTCATTTCAAGAGAAACTACTTTAAATGCATTGATCGCCATAACCCCGTATGACCCTGTAAATCGTTTAGAAAACAGACTTTTGAATTATATCGTGTCACTTTGATTTTTTTCATTTTTTTGTCATTTTCATTTTCAAACAGTCATTCAGTCATTTTCAAAACTTTTTTAAAAATTGCCTTTATTTTTTCCCACAAATTATTATTCCATTATTAACGCATTTGCCACGGAGATCTGATAAAATTGCTTATGATTATAATTAAATAGGTTTCTTGTCCATAATTATTTAATTCAAATGCCAACCTGACTCACCAAATGTCAACCTTCCTCCCTCCACCTTTGCCGACGCCATACCAGGAAGGAAGGAAGTATTATTTTAACAAATTTTGTAATTATTCTCAAAGCAAAAAAAAGAAAAAATACAAAGGCATCCATCAAATGCACCATCCATTCACGACTAGCTTCTATAATCCCAATTTTTAGAATCTTGATGCACGATTCTGCCAAATGAAAAGAAGAAGAAGAACCTTTCGAATTAGCCTTTAGTCACGTGACGACATTTTGACTTTATTGCTCTTTTAAGCTGTTTTGTTTTTGATGTCGCTTTTGCTATGACTGTCTCTGTTATTGTTGCTGCAGATGCTTCTACTGCTGCTGCCACTCCATAAGTGTTCTATTCTTCAATTTTTTTTACGTTCGTTTCAACCGGCTGGTGCATGAAGTCCGTGTAGCCACGGTTATTGATATTCTTTTGGTAACTCAGCACCAAAAAACAACCATCCTTACTTTTTCATTTTTTTTTTCTTTGGTTCTTAAGAAGAATCGCAACGAGCGATGAAAAGCACGATTTCAGCGACATCGTGCGCTTGAAGCAATACATCTGGTGTTTGGTTGTTGTTTTTTTTTTTGCAACTTTAAGCTCTGAAAACATTTAGAAACGGCGAATTTTAATTTGATTCGCTCTTTAGAATTAAAAAGAACTCCACGAGTTCAGTTCTTTTTCTTCATCGATCATTATCTTATTACAATATAATGTCTTCTTTTGTACGAAATGATCGATGATAATGATGAAACTCTATTTCAGAAGTAATAAACTATAAATGGCTTCATAGAATATAGAGGTGTGTCTGGTATTAAGGTAAGGTTTGGATGGCATTTAAAATTATTTAGGTCAAATATGCTTTACAATTAGATGATGATAATTTTTCATAGACGGTTTAGACTCTAAACTTTAGAGGAAGATTTCTAGAAGACAAACTTGAGAATAATAAAATTAGAAAAATATTAATATATGCGCAGATGCAAAAAAAAAATTATAAAAGGAATTTGTGGGTGGATCATAAATTCAAGTTGTTTTTAAATCGTCACGGTATATTTTGTTGGTGGGAGCGCTGTTAAAATTCAACATTTACAGCGATTCGTTTTTAACAGTGTTTGAGGCTCTTAAACGCATTAATGATACTTCAACTTGATCGATATTGTGATCTGTAGGGCCGTCTAAAGCAACTCTTCTCAATGAAAATATTAAAATAAAAGGCCACTGCTTGTGTGAGAAGTTAAAAATGAAACCTACCAATGGCCCATCGCCTGTTTATACACATACGCACTAATATAAAATAACTAGTGTTAAATTTTTAAAAAATATTTTTTCCAAAAAAAGCAACGATAAACCCATTTAAACGAAAGCTTAAATTGATTGTCCTTTTTTGTTTTTTTTTTTGTGTTTTTTTAGTAAAACCGTGTGTAATCCAAAAAGACTAAACAAAGTCACGAAAGAAATCAAAACAAAATCAACGAAAACAACAAAAAGCTACCACCATCACAACACCCAAAACTTGTACCTTGTGGTAACTAAAGAATTATAAATTAAATTAAATTTTGCAAAAAAAAAACCGAAAAAACAAAAATCAATTTCAACGTTCAGCATTCATCAAAACCGTGGCCACGCCGCAACCAAACCCAACTCGACCGATCTAACCGAATGTAAAGACAAACGAGCGACCAAACTGGCGAGACAATTCGACAACCAGACAGAATGAGAGCGAGAGTGAGAGAGTGAGGGTGATACAAAGGTGGACATATATATTTATAGACGATATAAAATTGCAATAGAAATGTGTGGGTCTATTACCGTTATACAATAGCGTTAGCCAATTTGAATTACATCGAGTCCGTATATACGAAAAAAGAACTTCTACAACAATAACAAACAAACAAAACGACAACAGCACTAGCAATGATAAAACAACACTAATAGCAATCATATCGTCCACTGACATTGACTGACTGACTGATAGTGCCATAACCGAAATATTCGCACTCCGGTCAACACTCTCGGGCCCGGACTGGTACACAAGCACCAAAAGAAATCAGCAGGCCATTGAAACTCGCTCAATGGGGTTGCCAAACACAAAAAAAATATTAGCAAACAATTACGGTAGCCAGCCAACAAATCGCTCCACTTCGCTCCGCTTCTGACCGACTTGCTTTGCTCTGCTTCGGTTTGCTCTGTCTGAAATTTGTTCCACTACGTCGGTGAGTCAAAGAATTAATAATATTGGAAAAAATTAAAACCGTTGTGCTGTTGGTGATGTTGTTGCTGTTGTTGCTATTGTTGTTTTTATTGTTGTTTTATTGTTGTGTTTGTTATTTTTAAATGGACAACTTGAAATTGTTCGCTTCTGGTTTTTATTAACGGTATTCATTATAGTTTCTTTTCTTTTATGATTTTGTTTCGTTCTTTTTTTCAGTGTAGAGTAGAATTTCATAGACTGACCACAATTTTTTTGATCGTGATTCGTTGTTTTTCTTGGTTAACCTTCTGTGGAACGCCCAATCGTTATGTACCGTTATGTTTGGTCGATAAAAGCTCTCTGACTCCTTTTGGCGCGTGCTTTTTAAGCGCGCGACATATTCGTGCGCAAGCAAAACACAATCTCTGTAACAATCTGTTTATCCACAGAGATCGTCACAGCGTCTATTAGTCAGATCGGTCTCTCCAACATTTGTCCAGTTGCCACGTTTTTTGTTTTAATCGTCTTATCTCGTTGCAGTTGGTTCGGATCTGTCTGGTCCAATTGTTTCTCTCTTTTATACGCTCAAAGCACTTGCGTTGAGAGAAAGAGAGAGAATATGGAGACAGAAGAATAGTGTATATTAATATAAATAGAATGTATCTGAACTAAATTAAATTTTTTTTGTTAATTATTGTTTGTTTAATTTGTTAATTCTTCATTTTACGGAGCTCAACCCATTTTTTTCATTATCCTGCAACTTTTTGTCTTGCAGACTCTCTCCCTCTCTCTCCCTTTCGTTCGTATGTGTGTGTATACCGAATAACTGTTAATCCTTCACTTGTTTGTTTCTCTATTCCAGCTGAATTTCCCGAGGAAGACTCCGATATGTTGATGGAGCCCAACAGTTTTGAGCCGATTACGGTGCTACGTTCCCAAGAGCGGTCTTTCCATCCTATAGTGCCACCCAGTCCATTTCAACCCGTAGTATCGTCCCACCATCAACTACCCCGTCAGCGAATTATGCAACGCATGGATGACTCGAACAGCCAAGCTGCACAAAATTATTATCCACCCTTTTTTCGTGAAGCTCCACCTTTAGGACATTCGCGTCCGTACTTTCCTACCCCGGAAGTGGCTGCTGTGCCAAAATACGCCGTGCCGCTAACGAAACATGATCCCGTTACCGGTTCGTCACGAAGTATCGATACCGCACTTTTAGGATCCGGCGACTTTGGTGTTATTCGTGGTGGAACTTTCTATCCCGAGGAAGAAATGCCCTACCATACGGAGGAAAATAGCGATTTTGGTGACTTCTATGCCGATGCAAATAATGGCCACGGGCGCCCCGCTCAGGAAGACTTCATTGAGAAGTTTACGTATCCCGAGGAACAATTCGCCAATTTTCGTGATTTTGCCGATATAAATACACCGACGGATGGCTCTTTCTCGCAATTTGTTGTTGTCTATGCGGCAAAGAATGCCACCGACAACAACAGCAGCAACAGCAGCTTAGCTCAACGTCGGCATCAGACCCAATCTCAACAGCAGCAACCCCATCGCGCTTCTCCACCTCGGAATATTTTCGAACGGCTAGAGCAATTGGATCGAGAGAAAGCTCTAGAGGCTAAAAAGTCACAACCGAGTAAATCGAAATTGAAATTGGCCAAAACGAAATTAGAGAGAAAGTACAAAAAGGACTCGAGTCCGAAGGACATGGACTATGAACCGTTACTGGCTCTAAGCTAGACGAACATAAAGTATAAAACAAATTAAAATAATTGCGAAATGCTCGATTATATTGCTTTAGGCTAGATTTGTAACTTCCAGAAATACAAAATTCCAAAAAACCATTCTGTGGGAGGGATGGGGGAAAACACACACACAGGTTTCATCATCTGCTTGTTCATAATACTTCGAAGTAATCGATCGATCCTGTATTTTTCTTGGGTGCAATATTTTATAACATTTTACTCATATAGGACTTTTTAATTCATTTCAAATTTCTTTTCAATGATTATTATTTCGCAAAGGTCGTACGGGGGGGCGACACCTATAAATATATCATCAATTGTTTATTCATAAATTTATATTGATGAAATTTTCATAGAGAAAACGTAAAGGACTTTGGCTTTTACTTTATTCTAAGAGCTCTTGCATTTTTCTTATATAAAATATTTTTATATTTTTGTAATTTATTTTGCTTTTTCTTTACTTTCATTTTCATTTAATTCTATTTAGCTTAAGTATAATTGTTTATATACAATAACAATAAAAAACTTTGAAAATTGTTTTATTCAGTTTTTTACGAGATTTAAATTATATCATTTTTATTTCTTTTTATGTACAATTTTATCGATAACATTAAAATAAATCATTTCGTAGTCTCTAAGAAATTTTTATATGTAGTGAAAAATTTTATCAATAAAAACCGTTTCAATCGAAAATGATTGATTTATTTATTTTGAGTACGCAGGAATAGTAAAATAACTTCAATATGTTGGCGATTTATAATCGACTTCGTTGAATAGAAGAAATGCCATTTACTTCGTCTTTCGCGAATTTTTTGTAGGTAAATTTTTTTAAGACAAATAAAAATTAAGCAATAAATCGATGGTTTGTGTCTAAAGTTTTGAGTTTTCAAATTTAGGAAATGACTTACTGAGAAATATTGCCAGGTTTTTTATTTTAAAATCGTTTGTGTGAGTATTTTAATAACTCACTGCGTTCAATATTCTCTAAACAATAATCTAGAACTAGAATTTTGAGTTCAATTGACATTCAAAATGCGTTTTAAAATCAATTAAAAACTCCCAAATATTTGGAAATTGCGTATTAAAAAGCTACGGTTCTTCCCTCGCAGGATTCCCTAGAGGATATCAAGATCTGGTTTATGAAACTCTATTTAAGCCAGCAGAATTGCCTCAAAAGCGCACTAATGAAGACTTATACAAAACCTTCATTAACAAATTGTTACCTTTTAAATAATTTGTCATGATTTTGAGCTGACAAAAATAAAGAAACCCAAAGAAATTAATAAAGCAATTCAAATGTTTGATTAAAATCGCTTGTTTGATTAAAAATGTTTAATTAAAAATGAAATAAAATATTTTTGTATATTTGAATTGAAGAAAGGCTCTTAAAGAAGTGCCTAATTTGTCCTAATTAAGTCCTAATTTTGTAATCAAATAAGCTTCAACTTAGCATTCTTCTTATGAATTACATTATAAAATGTTGTGTCCCACAAAGTCAGCAGCCTCCTCGATATTATCACATCATTACCAAGTGTGGAACAAGGGGCTAGCCACTTGTCAATGGTGCTTTCATGGCAACGTTTGGCAACATTGTTAGGAAAATGCGGAAATGTTTAAAGCAAGAATGTTTTATTGCTTTAGTGGAGGTCATAAAAACACGTTTCTTATGGGTATATAATTTTCATGGTCTGCGTTTAGTATCCGTTAACAACATCGACTAAATCTCTCCCACGTTCTTCCCCTACCCCGACCACTCCCTAAACACCCTCTAGCATGTAGCAATTTCTTTGTAGCAATAATTTAAAAAAATAAAATAAAATTTTCAAATATTTTAATTATTGCCAAGTATAAGAAAAAGTTGATCAATTAAATATAAAAACCAATTTTTCAAACACTTTGCTATTGTTATAACATGTTGTTGTTGCAAGTGATGTTGTTGTTATCGTTATGGTTATTATCGTTATGATCATTATCGATCGTTCTAAACAAATACAAAAGGCAAAACAATTAAAACTCATGAAAGGAATCGATTCTAATCGATCGATCAATCCAAATTGATTATAATTTATGATGGTGAAAAAAGGAGGAGTTAAGAGGAAGAGGCGGAGGAAAATTTCAATTTCCTAAGCAAATTATTAAAACCAAAAGACAATCTTTTCAATACTATCGGCTCAGCAGCATTTCAATGAACAAAAAATGGTTTCATCAATTAAACTTTACGATTTATTTGTGCAATAAACGCGCCATTAATTCCTTAATTCCTTCCGACAAGAATTAGTTCCATTTCATTAGATCGCCGCGCACTCGCCAGAAATCACTTGAATAAATTATCAAGCTGCGGAGTCTCGAGATTAAGCCAAGCGTCAAACTGATACGTAATCAAGCGTGATTGAATCGTAAAAGTGACAGTATTCAATAGAAATGCATGGATGGATGAATGGATGAATGCATGAATGGATGGCATAATTATAATTTTCCAGCCATTGCAGATAAAAAAGTAAACTAAAGTAAAAAGAAGTAAACAAAATAAACCAATGCAAAATGAGTCAGTTCGATTATTTTAAGAAAAAAATATTTTTAAATAGAATTTAGAAATAACAGTTTTTGTAATCTCTTTAAGACTTTTAAGACTTTTAGCTCTTTTTAATATTTTAAAGATTAGGCAATTAAAAAAAATATGCTTAAAATATCAATCTATTACTGCATTGACATTTGCAGCGACCGATGATCTGGCGACATCCGTGGAAAATTAAATTCTATTAGACGAAGATCTTCACAACAAATAGAACTGTTGAAAAACTAACCACAAAAGCAACCGCAACAGCAACAAATAACAACAACACCAACAACATTAACGGCAGCAGGAATAGCGGTGTCTCCGGCGTCAGTATTGCATTTAGCAATCAATCAATATGAAATATTGAGCACCAGAATCGCGTAATGTTTCGTAGTCACTGTTAGTGTTCTTAGGTTCTACTACCGCGTTGCAAAATTTCCCGCTATTATTGTTGTTGTTGGCCTTTTGCGGTTCGAACGGAATGTTAGCTCCAAAGCATCGCAAAACTAAAGAAGAAGAATTAGAAACAGAACATTCGCTTCAAAGCGGTCGAAGGTTGGTCATATTTTATCACAAGCAGTCGAAGGCAAACAATGCAGATGTACTAGAATGTTGCAGCAACATTATTTTCTTCTATGCAATAACAATATATTCAAAAAAATTACAATTCTTTAACAAAAAACTCTAACTCTAAATAATATTTTTCAGTTTTTCACAAAATCAAAAATATCGCATTTTTCTCAAAATGAACGAACTAACGAATGAACTAACGAACCAATGGTCTAGCGAACGAACAAACCGACAAATAATGAAGAGCAAGAATATCGTTGAGATTCTGAAATTGTCGTATATTTCCAAATATTTCAAGCATTAAAAAAACCCATTTGTCATTAAAGTGGAGAATCATTAAAACAGTCACAAGAGCCATTAAGAATAATTATCGATAACCACAACCGCTTCGGGTACGATAACGATAACGTTAACAATGGCGGGGGCGATGGCGATGGCGATGATTATGGCAAACCCTGACAAAAACCAATATTTGCTTCTAATTAAAAATTTCGCAATAGTGATTATCTTGCAAGTAATTCTCTAATGAGAAATATATTATAAATTCATTTTCTTAAAAAAGACAATTTCCTTCACAGAATTTTTATTGATATGCTTTTTGCTTGTGCTTCTTGCTGTTCTCCTTTTTTACATGCAACACCTGACCTGACATGGATACAATCGAAAGGCATTTTGTTCCTCCATTTGTTGATCTGGTGTCCTCTGCCACCCCGTCTATTCAGGTTGTCATGATTATAGAAGAACAAATGCAAATTCATCTGTGCTTGTAGCCAAATTTATTAAATTGTAGGGTGTATTTGAAGTCAATATTCTGTTCCCAAAGCCACACCGGATCAAAATATATTTTGGATGTGAAAAATGTGAAAAAATTACTGATTGAGCCCTATTTCTTGTGATTTAAAATGTATTGTATTTTAAATGTATGCGAATAATTTAATTTATTTGAGAAAATACTTTCAAAAAGTAGTTTCGTAATTTTGTAATGATTCATGATCAATAAAAATGCCGAAAATATTATTCTCATATTAACTCAGTCCATTAATGAATTTTGTTATACGATATTATTTTATTTTATTTATTTACTTTCTTCATCATCGGTTCATCGTCACTGACCAAGAGGGTTCAATGGCACGAAAGAGCTGCAAAGAAAGTAATAAAAATATATAATAATAAAAATTAACACACAAAAAAAGAAGTATTCGGAATAGAGAAAATAAATCATTTAGAAATGGTTTTCATGGTGGAAAAATGCTCGGGTATGATTAATTTTCTTTCGGTTAAAACAAAAATGCTGGCCAGACAAGGTGGTGGGTGGTGGTGGGTGGTGTATAAATTACAGATTACGAAGAAAGAAAATTTCTTTGAGCTCGTTAAATAAATTGTTTTAAACTAAATGAATTAAGAGAGGAGAAATTTATTTTCTCTATGAAAAACAAAAAAATTGAAAATCATTTCTGTCTACGACGCTATAAAATTATTGTTGTGGGAGCAAATGAAAAGCTTTCTGGAGTAAATTAAAAATTGTGGGAGCAAATTAAAAACTAAATTTTAAAGCAAATAAAAACTTTCGCCATAAAGTTTTCGATCTTGAGAAATTCTTGTGATTCAATTTTCGTTCTCAAATAAAAAATTTCGTGCGATATCCAATCATTCTCAGAATTCCCAAAGTGTAATGAAAATGTATCAACAGTTGTATCAACAGTTATCGCTATACCTTCTCGTGATTCTCTTCGTGATTTCTCTATGCTTCTGCAGCTTCTTCAATCATTTGATTGTCGAAACAAGAAAAAACCGAAAACGACATCAATCATTTGAAACATCATTTTATTTTTCCTTTTACAATTAATATCATTATGATCTTGATTTGGTAACACTCTCGATTCTTCATTTTTCTCTTGAAGAACATTACCAACGTATGATAAAAGGAACTTACAGTAAAAATTTAAAAAAATGTTATTGTTGGTGTTGATTTATTGAGAGTAGACTTGATGAAAAATATTGCATATAATTTTGGCGTTTTTTGTTTCAGACAAACGATTGTTTTTTGTTTTCTGGTTTTGTTCTTCCTTCTTCTTCTGTTGATTCATTTATCGATTTATGCGGTTTATACTACGCAACTAATGTTGCACCAGAAATTACAGAACAACAATAACAAAAACAATGGCAATATAAACAACAGTTATCATCAACACGAAAGCAACAACAACAAGGGTCTTAATCAACAATAGTATTGTGCAATCAAAGCAATACAAAACCAAGGGACTGAAAAAACCAACCAGCAAAAAGACAACAACAATAAGACCAACAACAAAAGTACGGCGTCATTATCACCATCATCATCATCAAATAATCTTAATTGATTTTTAGCAGCCAACTCCATTAACTCGATTGCTTTGTGTCGTCTACATCATTTTCGACGCCTACAATAATTGTTTATTCTTATTGTTTTTTTTGCATTAAAAAACCTAACGAAATGTTAAATTTTAAAATAATTACAATATAAAAATATACCTTTCGTTTATCTTTCTTCTTATCTTTTCCGTTACATGTTTTTGTTATCGCGTCGTTTTTCGTAAGAAAATTCTTTTATGCCACCGATTTTAATGATTTTAGCCCACAAATCGCGACCCTTGCGGTCTTACGATAACAACAAAATGGCGGCAACGGCGGCAATTAACTCAATTCATTTCAGTAGCTTTCAAAAATAATTATTTGCCAATTAAGAACAGCACGTTGGTTGCTTTTGTCGCCCCGCGGTTTTGGCCACACAGAACAGATTTAACCAAAAAGACTAAAGGCCTTCGATGGTTACCAATCGGCACAAATCGTAAAAGCGAATCGTTGATTGCAAGAAAGACTGCAGAACTAGAGCAAAATTAGCGTGCTGGCATGTAATTTTGGTAGCTGCAAACGGTGTCATGCTTTCAATTTAACATTCAAAACCTGATGAAGAGTCGAAATTTATTATTTGAACATTTTCGTGAAACTAATTTTTTATTGTAGCGCGTCAAAAACAATTAATCATTTTTACTAATTTATGGCTTAAGAATATTCAATGCCAAATACTTTTTTCTTATATTTTTGCAGACGTTTACCGTCTTCTTAGCCTTCAAGACTAGGATCATTTACAAGCCTTTTAAAATTATAATAAAATAAAACTAAATTCGCTTTCTACTAACTAATAGTTATTGTCTTATTAAAGATCTAAAGGTTAAATATAAATATATATTAAATAAAATAATAAGTATTCCTTAGAAAAGATAATTAAGTAAAATTGAAAAATCAGTTAATATACTCATACTCTTGTACAAAGTTCGGAGCTTATTTAATTTGGGAATTGTTTTCTATATAGAGTAAAACCATTTTGAATATTTTAAAAAATATTAAGCTAACTTAAAATGACTAAACTTTTCCTATTGCGGGAGAATATGCTAAAATGGCTGTACTGTATTTGGTTGCAATCCAAGCTGAACAAGAGTAAAAGGATTCTTAAAAGCCAAAAGTCACAATCAACTCCTCTTAATTAATTCTTTAATGGTTTGAATAAACTTGCTCTTCTTTTCTCACTCGCCTACACTTGCAGACTACTCGTTTTATGATATTTTTGGTTTATTTAAGACAAAACAACAATGACATTTTACACCCGTTCCATTTTGATCCTCAAGAGATAGATAGAAATAAAGAGGACCAATTTATGATTTGACAACATGCAATTTTTATATAAAATCCAATTCATTGTCTTGCTCTTCACCAAAAATTGCCTGTCACCACAAAACAATACCGATGTTCGACATCGTTTGAACAGTTCGATCGAGCAAGAATTGAACCTTGTGATCTATTTTGTGTTTTTGTTTATTTATTTATTTTTTTTTTTTTTTGCTACTTTGCCACGAGATATTGCGATGAGATTATCAATGAGAGCATCACGCAGATACCCCTTACGTTTCCGTTCTGACAATAATATTTAACAATTCAATTGGTATTGTCACAATTGTATTTTAGACCTTAAGCGGAAATTTTATCGTTTTAAAGTTTAACATATTCTCCATTTTCAGCTCGGTTTTCTTCTAATCGCCGTTGTTGTTAACGTTATTATTGTTTTTCGTAGTTCTTTGTAATAATATTTTTTATAATTTACCAATAATTTATAATCCTAAATATATCGATAGTAATTCAGTTTTACGATAAATACGCCAAATTGGCTCTACCAAAAATTCCTTCATTAGAGGCTAATTAAATCGAGACGCCTACTGATGGAAGAATTACCGAAAAAAGAAAATATGATCCATCATAAAATATTCTAACATGCAGTTGTAAAAATTTTCTTGAAACTACGTTTTGGTTTCGCGGCTACAATTTTATTCTTTTATTTTATAAAACGTACAATTTTTAACAAAATTTCGAATCGGAAAATGTTGAACATAAAAATGTTTTTGAAAAAACCTATAACAAATTTTAACTCAACAAGTTTAAGAGATATAAACCGTACAAATAGGAGATTTTTCAATAAAATGTAATAATGCACCAAAACGACTGCTAAAGCTAAGAAAAAGGTCAAAAACGAATAAAGCAGAAGAAAAAACCCAGAAGGGGAAAGAAAACAAAGGAGTAAATTTCTACACAACCCAATAAATAATTTACTCCCGCCAACCTCTCACTCTCGTCCGTTATTTAATCAGACTAAGAGAATATTTAAATTCAACACCAGCCCCCACAAAATGGCTGAATAAATCAATAAAGCAATCACAAACAATCAGATTAAACAAAATTTTCAAGAATAGTTACAACAACAGCAACAACAACAGCAACGACAACGACGACAATACTGTCAATAATCGCAACAAAAGAAAGACTGAGGCTGAGACTAATTGCAGGAACTGTGAAGTTCGACTTGAAGTTGATTTTAGGTTTTGTGCACTAAATCTTTGCATATCCCACGCAACTTAATTTGCGTACGTATGTGTGACCATTTGTGCAACCATTAATGTCTTCAAGTGTATGAATATGTGTCTATGTCATGTTGTCGAATCTTGCACATACTTCATTTTAGAAAAAAAAAATTGCCATTCAATGGGGTCAACGTTTTTTTCTTAATAATGCTTATTTTTACAAATTTTTGGTAGTGAAAAGTAACAACGATCAACGTCATTGTCAACGGTATCCGGCATGAGATCGCATACATGCACGTGACGTATGCGATGGTAGAGAACTAGAATGTGTTCGAAGAATGTGTTCGAGGGTATGCGTGTGTGAATGTGTATGCGTATGTGCGTGTGTATGTGTGTGTGTTTATATACGTCTGTATACATATAGAGCTAATAACAGGCTGTCAGGAACCGGCTTAAGCCGACTACCGGAGGTTTATTTCAATTCTTTTATTATTTAATTCTTTTCACAAAATCAATATTCATTTAAATTTATGAACACTGAAATTTACTTGTCAGCATTTGAAAGGATTTTAAGTATTTTTTATTTTTCTTTAATAATAAAATTTAATACTTGATTTTCGTAACAAAAAAACGATTGAGCTTGAGAAAATTTATGCCGAACAAAAATTAAGCCCCAACATTTACCGAAAAAAATAAAAGTTCATTATCATCAAGGTTTTTTAATTAATTATTGATTTTGTAATTTTTTTTCTATTTTGATTATGTGTTGAATGATTGATTGATTGATTAAAGGGCTGGCCGTACAATTTACAGCATTGAAACGAATGCACTTTGCATTGAACTTCTCAATATCAGTCCATTGGTCGTGCTCGTATGCGTGTGTGTGTGTGTTTGTATTCCTGTCAGTGTGTACCAATATTTAATTTTGGATGCATGCATGAATTGTTAATGAATCGCATTCATCTCCTAATAAGATTTCATTTATCAAAAGCAGCAATTTGATAAGCTCTAAACGCTATTTGATAAAGGTGCGATTTCAACAACAAAAACAATAAAAACCACAGAGCATGAAAGAAGTTAGTTAGGTAACAAAATTCTTTTATTATCACACATTTGGAATAAAACCATTTTCATAATTATATAATTCCAAACAAATTTCTGTAACAGAGCCTTCAAAACTCTTGAAATAGTTTCGAATATTCAGTTTTTTTTTCTTATAAACATTAGGCTTTAATTCATTGATGAAATTAGGTCTCAAATTTCTTAAATATTGGTTTATCAGATATCGATAACATGCAATAAACTCATCGCCAGTCAGTTAATTAAGTCGATTCTTCTTGATATTGATGTTGTGCTTTCCTTAGTACGTGATTTATTGCTTTGATTAGTTGCAGTTAAATGATCATTAATGTGTGGTAGTTACGTCTAATGCTAGCATTTTAGAGACCTTAATCAGTAATCAATATAAGCCCCTGAAACAACAACAATAACGATAACAACAGCAACAAAATGCGCATTTTATCATCAATCATCAATAAAAACTGGTTCATCAAACCAGTCAAAAGAATTGCTAGCATATATAATTGAATTAAGTCTTAATTTTCTGATATTTTTTGTGAGTTTTCTGCTTTTTGTTTTCTGTTTTTCTGTAGTTTTATCCGTGGTCGATATTTTTGAGGTATAGAAATTCTTAAAATTCAAAAACCACCTAACAATTATCGAAATCAATGAGAGGCGGAAGATAACCGTAACGTCTGGCGCTTCATTCAATGTACTGTAAACAATGCCTAAGTGTAGTTTTGCTGGTTAAACCATTTTAATGATTGCGTTTGGGTGCGATCATTAGAGTAAGACTGTGCAATTCTCTAAACAACATCACTACTATGGCCGAAACTATAAATTTTTAGCAAACAAATCATAAGAATAATTTGAATAATAACTGTAAAAAATATTCATAACTCTATCTAGTTTAGTCAATCATAATTAACAATTTAATTAGAGAATAAATTTCCTACATTTTTTGCTTTAATAGCTTGACTAATTTAATTGCTTCTGGTAAACTATTTTCAAGCAAAGGATTAAGATCTTTTGAAAAAAGCAAAAATTTCTCTTCTGGTATGTTTTCTCTACGCAATTTCTTTTATTTTCCACAAACATTGATTTTGATTTATAGAAGTAATAAAATTTGTTATAAACTCACCAACGATTATTCAATCGATTCCTGCTTCATTCAGTTAATTGATGATTGCGTCATAACTAATAATTTTATAACGTCGAAAAAGTACGTTTTTACATTTTCACGCGTCTATAAAAATTAATTTCCCTTTAATTTTCCTTTTTTCTTTGAAAAAATTGACTTCATGTAACTTAATTCCAGAATAAATTATGAGTCTATGAAAAATACAATTTTTAAGCAAAAATTCAAATTAAGTTAAAGTTGAGTTCAAACCAATCAGTCTGTTTTTTCTATAACA
The DNA here is from genome assembly GCA_963966595.1 of Physocephala rufipes. Lineage (NCBI taxonomy): Eukaryota > Metazoa > Arthropoda > Insecta > Diptera > Conopidae > Physocephala > Physocephala rufipes. The sequence goes on from OZ016504.1 coordinate 36,040,976, forward strand.
ATCTTTGATAAAAATTCATCGAAAATATGGGCAAACCTATAAATTTCCTTCTCCTCAAAATTCCATAACTCTTCTCATAATCAAATAAATAACGGTAAAGGCGTTAATATAAAGCCACCAACGCACCAATACAGCTTTCAGAAAAATATAATAAACCAAACCAAAGCAAGCCCGGACTTCCATTAAACTATGACTAACTGCTGACCAAAACCTCCAATACTAAATTCGTTTACTTTTTATTACAGAAAAAATAAAATTTAATTAAAAAATCTATTGGTTGGTTAGAGCTCCGGTGACTCAAACTATTTTACAAAAAAAAATTATTTCTATTTCTTTTCAGCAAAGAAATCAATAAAAGTAATAAGAAAAACAAAGCTCGAATTAATTTTACAGTAACTCAAATTCTGAACGTACAGTACCGTTAGTTTCTATGTCAAAATCAAGAGCAAGAGCCTGGTAATCTAGTTGATCAACTCGGTCACTTGCAGAAATCGACAACAACAACAACTTTGGGTTTGAGTGACGGGTTAGATGAAAAATAAATATATACTCATAAATAAGTATAGTCACACATACATGCACATACAATTTAATTGCGATTTAGAAGCACATACATGCATATTAACCACCACACTAGTAGACCACCATGCCCAAACAAAATTCGAAGTGATTTTGCTTCCCGTAAGAAAAGAAGTGTGTCAAAGACAAAGAACTTTATTATTTTTAAAAATTGTAAAAAAATATAAATATTAATTTAAAAAAAAGTTACACCAAAACACTTTTTTATTGTTTTCATACAATCTCTTTTACTATTTGCGTCCTTTTTATTTTATATCGTAATTATTCCTCAATAGCGAAATTTCGAATCTTCTTAATTTCTGAAAGTAATTGCTTAAGTAATGATTGCAAATCGATAGTAAAGATTTAAGTAATGATTTCAAAGCTTAAGTAATGACTTCGAATCGATTGAAAAGAAGGAATAAAACATCGTGAAGATAACAAGTAGCAAAATTTAGTTGAGTTTTAATTAAAATCGACAACTTGACGATTTTATGCTTTGTCAGATAATTAAAGGATGATTGAATGCCGACGTATTGCATGAGAATTCAAATAATTTTGGTAGTTGAGAACGAAGCTTATCAGAGTGATTGTGTGTCAGTTTATGACAACAAGAAAACCAACATCACCACCAACGCTGAAGTTTATCTGTTTATTACAAGACTCTCGATCAAAACCCAAACAAACGAAATGAGCAAAACCAACAAATAATATTCATTGCGTCATGACATGTCGTTCGTACAAGCTTAATAAAAATAAACTACTCTTCTATCTGTCGTACCGTCATTACCGACACCAACCAAAAGAAAAATAACCAACGCAAGCAACAATAACGCCAATGACACCAACAAAAACAGAAATCGCACGAAAGCTCACAGTGCAATTGCATTCGTAATAATTTTATGAACTTTTAAGTGCGGGCTGCTGCATCATCGGAGCTATCAGACGTCTAGCATATCGTATTACCGGCTCCCATGTATGTATTTTTTATACCAAGCCATGTCGTTTGGATTTATTTACCTCTGATCATCATTCGATGAGTGACGCATCGTTTCATTCTATCAAAAAATATACATTTACTTCCTTAAAATAAAATTGTTTATCGAATTTTTTAATGAAACTTATATAATAATTTGATCATTTCTCTAATTGTTTTTTTTAATGTAAATTTTAACCTTTTTTATAAATAGTATAAGTATGATAGAATTAGTAAAAGAGAGATCGGGAAGAGAGAACGCTCTCTATCCATAAAGGCTAGAAATAATCAGTTTTTCTACTTCAGTCCTGCAACACTGCAGGAAATCTCATTCCTTTAGCCTTCCTTTAACTTCATCCTTACATTGGTCAAGTCTTGATCATCATCATTTCCAGAGTGCAGTCACGTCGCTTCCATGCCAGTTCTCATTTCGCCCAGTTACTTCATCTCTTACGCTAATCTCCCACGATTGGAAAATTGTGCAATTTTCAGTCAATAAAATAAAAAATTTGTCAATTTTAGAATTTTTAAACTTAATTAAAATTGCATCTTATTTGTTGATGAAATTTCCTAATACGGTTGATGACATTTTCTTCTTTTTTTAATAATTAAGGAAATACAGAAATGAATAAATTCATTAAATTTAAACACATTTCACAATAAGTTTAATGAAATTGGAAGCGTTAAGGATTATCAACCCAGTCGTGCAATCAAATCTCGTTTGTCAGTCTTCTTTGCGATTTAGAAGATGATCAATGTCATTACTTCAACAATTTGTACCTGAATCACTTGCAAGAAACAAGATTACACGTTGGTTAAAATTATTAAAAAAAATAAAAGTTTATTAATTTTTTTTTTTTTTTGATCAAGAATGATGAAGAGCTCAAGAAGAAGCAAAGCGCTGTAAATTAAGATTCGATCTAAAGTGTCGGCCGACATGACTGACGTGATAATACGGTATGTTGCAAGTGATAAGAACTTACTCGTATTAACTTCATAAAAGGAGGAAGAAGAAGACAAAATATAGCAACAATAAGCGCTGGAACAACATCTACTACACATAAAACGAGTACATTCTAAAATAAATTTTAATGAGCGCCTTGCGAAAATCTCTGTAACGATTAAATTATACTTGTTTTAATGATACTCCTATATGATTAAATTGCAATATATGATATATATATATATATATATATATATATATATATATATATATATATATATATATATATATATATATATATATATATATATATATATATATATATATATATATATATATATATATATATATATATATGTATGTGTGGATAAATGTACAACTGGCCACACTCACCCAACCACAATCAGCATTTGTCATTAGCGGTACAATCGTGAAGGAAAATTGTCTATTTTATTCGCTCGCTTACTCGATTTTATTCGCTCACTCGCTTGCTCATTCGGTCAGTTTATTACTACTTATAAGGCATTGCCAACTTCGCGAGTCTTCGAGTGGGGTGGGGGGGAGGGTGGTAGAGTAAGGACATTACGCCCTTTTACAATTAATTTCAGTTTCTATTAATTATTACTTTTATTATTTGTGTTTGTTTATAATTCATCTTTGAAATAATTATATAATTCAAATTATTTATCATTCCTTCGACAAAAATTAATACAAACAAGTGATTACTACGACAGAAAATGTGTTCGATAAAATTAAAAGTTAGATTTAATTTAATATTAATTAAAAGTACTCACATTTCTTTTTGGAGATTTCTTTAAGAGGAAATCTTTTCTTCATCGTCTGAAATCAGATAATTCAGGCCATTCTGCACGACCATTTTTGATGAAACCATTTTACGAATTTCTTTCAGGAAATTATTGCAATCGAGCAATTTTAATTAACATTTCTCGAATCAAACATTCAATAGAAAATGTTACAATAATTACCGGTATTTTTTTGTAGAAACAAAACAATTTACGTCAATATTTTCATCACAAATAATGACATAAAAACATTAAAAACATTTTAAGTAAAAATTTTAACATTTTACAAAAGAGAACAGATGTTTTTATATGAAGGCTTATAAAAAGCAAAAAAATAAACGGCGACTTTTAAAGTTTGTGAAATTTAATTGTCGGGTCACACTGAATACAAAACAATGTGTGACCGTCAATTATAGATCAAAAATAAAAAGTATATTTTGACAGACTCACGCATGTTAAAACGAAAATTAATCAATATTTTGTCACATACCATTACCTTATACAACAACAAGAATACCAGCAACACCAGCAACACACCCAAAAACAACTAGTACAAAGAGTAAGAATTAAGTCGTTTAAGAGAAGCAAAAATTCGTAGGCGTTTTACTAATTTTTCAAATTCAAATCAACAGGAAAAGTCCTTCAAACAGCAAAAACCGCAGAATTCATTAAATAATATTTTGGCTTCGTTGTAATTACAATATTAGGAAAAATTATAGACCATTTTATTTCTCACCTTCAATTTAAAGGTAATATTTAAATATTAAATTGGTTTGTATTGATCTTTGGGATTTGTAATGGCTTGTCGGATAAGTTATGACGTATTTTCCCTAACGGGCAACGTTATGTATTTGATAAAGTTCATTGGGGCAAGAATACCATGAAAAAAATACATTTCATTCGAAATTATTTCGAATTGTTTCTTCTGCCTAAAAACATTTTATGCAGAATTAAACTTATGTTCGGTTTAGAATGCGGAAACAGTTTCGGCCTTTCAAGTCGCAATCCATCGACATGGCTCGATATAATCCCATAAACCAATTCTAAAGACATTTTCGACATAATCCGTTTCGAAATCAAGCAATTCGGAGCCATTAAAGTCGACTGAAATGTCAAATTGATTGACATGCTCGATTAATTCTCCTTTTTGTCAATTCAATGAGAAAAAATGAAAAAAGAACAATCAAAAATCGCGCCAGTCAATTTGTCGACTAGACGAATAACAAAACGTCTACAAGACCAACAATAATAAGTATGATAACAATGACACCAATCACAACAACATCGACAACGCCTACAAAAACAACTATAATAAAAACATCAAAATCCAAAAAAGCAACGACAAAATATAATCATAAAACACAAGAATATTACGATATCGTTTATATAGGACTCCAATCAAATCTAATCACTCCAGAATACAAAACAAAAGGGAAAAGGAAGCCTTTTAAGATTTTTAGTCGCAACAAATTTAATAGATTCGAAAAGCAAAGAAAATTGTAGAGTAGACACAACTTCAGAGAATTACATCCCGATTTCATTGATTCGATGTGAATATTCGGAACTTATAACGTCTGAGTGAAAACGTACTCAGTCGACAAACTTAATTCACGAATTAAAAACTTACTTAAAAACCGCAAATTTGATTAATTTCGAAAAAATGCAAGAAAAACCATTAAGTCGATTTAAAGAAGTCTTTCCATAAGCTATATAATAAATCCGGGGTGGAAATTTTTCGACAATTAAAAAGTTTACATACTTTTACTAAAATTAGACAATACATCTTGTGTAACTGCGTGTCCTTTGAGAGTCACAACGAAAACACTCGACTTTGACGTTCTCTTGAAGCGTCTGGCATTCTAGCTGTCATTAGCAAAAAATTACTACGAAATTAATGTTTACGCATAGTAAATTTAAATGCATCTATACCGGTTAGTTGTACTAATTGGGTAATTAGTCTGACTGACTGCGTTAACATGACTACGTTACTAGCAAAGCATCCCGACACCAAAAATACATTGAAGGTGATATTGTCATAAATTTTGCTTCAGTCTCGAGACGCTCAAGTGGAATTATTTCGCTATTATCGAAATGTTCCCGTAGACCCAATTCAAGAAATCTATTCCAGAAGCGCTACGTTGGAAGAATTACGTCTTTTGCTCATCTTTCATCATAGCTTTCTTGGCTTTGCTTTAACTGCGAAAACTTAATTTGTATCTATTGAAATTCATTTACGGAAAAATATCCTTCCCATAAAATTCAGTAAATTTCTTGGATACAATCTAATCCCGACTTTTGGTTACTTTTCATTGGTAAGTCATAAAATGAATAAACCACGTAATCACTAGAGGCTCCTCATAAGGAAATATATAAGGAAATCATAAGGGATATATTAAGGTGGGAACGCGTCTTACGGGCTTAAAATCTGGGCACGACAGTGAACCGGTTTTAAGCTGCCATAGACACATCACTTCCAATCCAAAAAACGATCAAACGATTTGTCGATCCCTCGATGATAATTTGTTTCTTTTTCAATCTCAACAAACTCTGTAACAGATGCCACATTTATTAGCATTTGAAATGTTTATTAACAGCGTTTCATTTCAATAAACTCGTAAAATTAAGCGAGCCGATAGCGAGTAAGTGATTATTATTTATTCGTTGTTTAATTGCTTATTAAATCAGCAATTAATTATAACTTGACCGCATTAGCGGCGATTAGTAAACAAAATAAACAAATAAACAAATTGTAAAAAATTCTGAATAATTTCTGGTAATGTGTTTAATATTTTATTTGCCATTCAAAATTTTGGTTTTTATTTTCTGTTTCTTTCAATTACCTGTTACCTCATCCTCCCCTTCCACCTCTCCCATTCCCCATTTTCTCGTTGTCACAGAATGGCACATATTTTTCCAATTTCAGTAAATGTCAAACGCATCATTGACAATATGTCAAAATGTCAACCTGAGCATCATTCATGCTTTCGAATATGGCTCAAGCGTGCGACGATTCTCACACTTGATCAACACTTAACAGTAATGAGAGCGAGAACAGACAAGTCGAATTCGTTTTTTCTTCCTTTAATCATCATCATAATCATCATTGAAATCTAGTTTGTCATAGCGCTATATTTTCTTTTGTTAGTTTGTTTTTCGTTTGCATTTTTGCTGTTTGTTTTGCAGCAAAGTATTTGCTACTTGATTTTTGGCTTAAATGGCAAGAAAAATTGTATTCTAAATTATTTATGAGTTTACGAATTGACTTGATTCGACTCGAGCCATTCTTATAACTAATCCATAAATGAAACAATCGAACTGTTCGATTGATCGAACGATCGGTATATATTCGTTTCTGTTCACTGTCAACGAATTAAGATTGTTATTGTTGTTGTTATTATTATTATTTTAATGGTTTGTATTTTCTTATTTTTCTCATTTTCATTTGGTTCCGTTTCTAAAGACGTTCTCGTTCGTTCGTTTGTTGGTGTCTTCGATTTCACTGAATTCAAATGGCAATCGTTGGCAACTGCTGATGGTTTTTTATTGATTGTTTTGTAGTTGGTTTTGTTTTTGCTACTCGTCATTGCCGTTTGTTATTGATGTTGTCATTGATGTTATTGACATGTTGTTTTTATCATGCTGTTTGTTATATTATTTCTTTTAGCATGCAATTGCTGCTTCGAATATTTAAATCAATAGAATTCAGAATTCAGAATAGGAATCAAACAGAATCAGCAAAACCAACATAAAGCACGAAAACAAAATTTGTGACAGAATAGACATTTTCTGAAAATTTAGTAAAACGGTTACACAAATTCAGCCTCTTTGAATGCTAACGCACAATTCTATAACGTATACAAACGACTTATTTAAATTATTACGAAACATAAAAGAAAATAATAGAAATTCAAATGAAACCAAAAAAGACCGAAAAACTCCAAGGATTCAAATTCAGTTAATGGTTTTAGTTAACGACCCGTATCGCTGGCTTAAAATGAAACAATATAATTATTGCTTACAAAGTAAATCTTAAAATCTTTTTCTTGTCTCGATTATTTCCAACAATCAGTCATCAGCGGAAATAAAGAACGGACAGAGATATGCAGAGTATTGGGGGGGGGGATGTAGAGGGCAGGAAGGATAAAGCGATGTCTTAGAAAAACCAACAAACAAAAGAATAAATAACAATAAAAACCTTATTATAATAAGCCTTCTTACAATTTTATAGTAATTAAGTTTTAAAAGCGCGTGATTGTACATACGATCTATCCATATCGTCCAAAATGTTCGACTTTTTACAAAAATAATAAATCCGACCATGTTTTCCAGAAATGAAAACTCAGTGTAGTCGATCCGTTCGTTCTTCATTTCAAAACTCATGCCAAACAACAGCAATTACAACAAAAGACAATTTATAACAAAAGATCATGATTCTTATTGTTTGTCTTGACTTTTATGTTTGTACAATTTTCGGTTTTCCTTCGTGTTTTATGTGTGTTCTTTTGTTGTCGTTGTCATTGTTTTTGTTGTTGTGGGGGTGGCGGTGTTGGTAGAGTTTTGTCTTGGTGCCTTACAGTAAAACTGTGCAAACTGTGCATTATGTTCAAGCTCAAACACGTCACGGTTCGCTTTCAACAAAATGCTTCTCCACTTCATTCACTGACAAGCCTTTTTCCATACCCTCCCATCAATTTAAGCCCATGGTTTTCACACCCACACATCCGCTCCTCTTTCCCCCACCCTTTCCTTCCTCTTTTCCCTTCCTCTGCAGGTTTTGCAACTTTTAAGATTTTCCACATCGTTGCATTCTGTCCATCCGATGGTTTGTCTACCAGTCTGTCGTCAATCTGTCAACTTGTCCTTCTATCCATGTGTCCATGCATTTGACTAATGTTTCTTCATTATCGTTGAATGTTTGACATTGAAAAACAGTAATAACACTGACAACAACAACAACAACAACAATACCAGCAGCAAGATCGGACAAAGCTGCAACAGCACCGGCAGATGTGAATCCACGGAATGTTTGCACGATTCTATTCTCTCCCGTCGTTTTCTATTAATTTCGAAAAATTCTAACATCGGTGACTGTAGTTATTGTTTTAAAGGTGAGCAATTAACAATTAAAGCTCAAGTTATTTTTACTAACTTGACACGAGTGTTGTTGTTTTATTGTTTCCTTTATAGCTTGCTGGTCAATTGAAACAGATTTGCTTTGTTGTTTCCCTTGATTTTTTTATCTTCTCAATTAAATAATAATGATTTGTTTTTAGCATTGAAGCTGATGTTATTGTCGTTGTTTTGACATTGTTGTTCTCAGTCATTGTTGTTTTTGGTGCAATTACATTAGCTTCTAATAAATATTTTTAGTATGTGTTGGCTTGTATTTTTTGAAAACAATACCCGAACAGACAAACTAAATCAAGAATATTAATATATTTATATAAAAATTCAAATTTAATTAATTTCTCCTGTAAAATATTCGAATTGTTTTTCTGAAGTGAAACATAATATTAAATATTAGCGAAATCCTTTTCTGTCCCACTCGCTCTTCCACAGATTCTGAAATGGGTAAAGATTTCCTTTAAACCTCTGTGGGCTTTATTAATTTGACTACCACAAATAAATGCAAAAGCAACTACAATAATACCATTCCAGCAATAAAGAATACATTAATGATATTCATAATAGAATCGCGAAGCAAATAATTTGGTTTATTCTCAAAAAATTAACATCAATGATTCAAATCTTGATAATATTTTAATAAATAAAGAAGTCACACCATTCACCAGACTAGTTGGTGTATTTGTTGGACTGCATCCACACTGATTTTGCCTCTTCTTCTTCTTATGCTTCAATATCGGAAATCAGTGTGGGAATCAAAACGGTGGAGATGAATGAAGTGGGCGACAACTCATAAATGATAGAAGATACATTTACAAAGAAACTAAATATAATTATCGCATTCTTATTCTTCTTCGACAGCTATTACTATTTCTCTTCTTCTCTGCCAGTGTTAAAAATATACTTCAATGACGGCTTCTGGTAATAGCGATTGCCTTACTTGGGAATAATATTTTTATAGAAAAACTTTCATAAAAATTCTGTAGGAATATTTTATATAAATTCAAATAAGAAAAACAAAGATATTATATTAAGGAAAAACAATTAAAAGTAAAAACTAAATTTAAGTAAATTCGAAATATATAAATAACGAAAGCGTTATGGAAACAATGCTTGTTTTCTTTTAATTTCCTAAAAATATCCAAAGTAGGTTGATTAATCTCAAGCACATAACCTCAATTAGAGAGCTTGTTTGTTTGCATAATGAAAACCGCAGAATTTTAAACGAAAGTCAAAGACAAAATCTTACAAAAAAACATCTTAAGATCTTAAGATTAAGAGAGAGAGGGAGATCCACAAACCGTAAACCGCACCGAAAATTATCTTCTCTATTGTTCATTCTTCAGTTTCTTCATATTCATCCTCCTACACTTCTTACACTCGTTTTAATATGTTCGTTTTTTTGTGGACATGCTTCGTTTAATAATGAGTTGTTTATAATTTTGAAATATTTTCTTTTGAGGGTCGACACGATAATAAAATATTCACTAAACTTTGTACATTTAATTACATTGTTTAGATGGTGTTTAATGCTATTGCTATAGCAATGTGTTGTAGCTATTGTTGTAGTAGTTGTTGATATCGTTACTGCCATTAAATAGCTAATAAACGTACTCGCAGTGCGACAAAAGCGTCATAACAATGTATTGCAAAGAAAAATTTATGTATTCTTTTTAAAGACAAATGAAAAACCTTGAAATTATTTCTATGCCGAGTTCACGTCGAGCTCTTCCCAATCTTGCAAAAGTTAACAGAAAAATATTTTATTCTAGAAAAAATTCTTTAAGAATTTATTATTTATAAATAATTACATTTTTACATAAAAAAAGAATGAATGGAAGTATTTAATACATATATCCTTAGATTATTCCCTAACGATAAGGAGATATAGAGAGAAAGAGAAAGAAGAGAAAGATATATAGAAAGAGATATAGAAAAAAGAGAAAGAGATATCGAAAGAGAAGAAGATATGAAGGTATTAAAATTTTACACTAACAATACTTATGGTCCCACAAAGTCTATCAAAAGTTGGCGATCTCTGATCAGTTCATGAACACCTTCATCATCATAGGCCATTTTTTATATGAAATAATTGCTTTTGCTTTATATTAAATAAGTGTTGGTGTCATTTACTATCTGTTTAATAAAGAGAATTATATGCGCATTACAAAGCCGATTCATTGAAGTTAATTACTAGAATTTATCATAATCCTAAATTTATATGAATGAATACTTTGTCAGTAAGTTCTTCTGAATATTTTAATAAATAGAAAATAATACCATAAAATACAGATTAAGTTTTAAGTCTCAATTTATATTGTTAACCAATGGTTTTATTTCTATTAAAAAAATTATTAATTGCGAATAGTTGTTAAAGTTTTTTCGTAGTAATTTTAAAATACCTAAACAAAATCCTTCGATACTGAATTCTTCGCTTGTGCCAAGAATTCAATTCATTCAATCAATTTATTCATTGCTTAAACTCCGCAATTATATATTCCATTTAATTCGAGAAGAAATCCTTACAAATCGAAGCTTTAAAGCACTTTTTCACTTGACTTAAATCGATTGACTTCTAACTTTATTTAAATAAATTGAATAATATTGTAATAGTTATTTAAAGAACGAAAAATAATCGTCCTCCTAACGATATCGTACGATTTTAAAATCATAGAACTTTTTTTAAAAGAGCTCTTCGCGTCTCGATTTACCCCTTCGCAATGCTATATTTATTGTTATGCCATCACAATTACGTTCATAATGATGATAGGGATGATGATAAGGTAACAGAACATTTTCCTTAACTACAAAAATAATTTCAAAAAAAATTTATCACGAAATTACATCTCGTGACATCTTTTTGTTCTCTTTATCGCATTTCGTTTTTATAAAAGCTTTATGATTATTTCATCGTGCTCGTACATTAGCTAATATTTTGTCTTGCTCGTGGAATAAAAGATTTCATAAAGTAAAGCAAGCAGAAATCAAACGAGAGACTGTTGCATATTTAAAGGAAAACGTGACAATTTTTGACACTAACTAACTGAAAATGTGAGACACAAAATGCCACAAAATGGCATACACGGAGATGTAACGTTATCAACAATAAGCAGACGAAGAAGAATCAGAACGAGTAGGAGGAAACAGGAGAAAGGAAAAGTTAACATACGTCTCAAAATTGTGACGATTAAAATGTATTCCAAAAGAATGTATAATAAAAAATTATAATAAAGATTAATAAAAAATTTATAAAAATTTTATAAGCATCTTTTCCAATTCTCTGTTTTCCTCTGTTTCTCTCCGATTTCTTCTTCTTTTATTTCCCTCAAATCTCAATCCCTCAATCTTTTAAATCCCTCAAAAATTAAATCATCAAAGCTCCCATCGATAACTCTCTTAATCTAAACTCAAACTCATAATTTTAATACTTTTCCTTTTTTTCTGTTCACTCTTGATGGATCGTTGTCATGATTTGCAATAATTTTTCAAATTTCGATAAGTCACTAAAATAATTCAAAACAAAACAAATTTATAAATACTTCACAAATGGCTGCTTAGCTAAGCTGCCTAAAGCTACCGCCGTACCAACTACAAATATAGTTATTGTTATCGTGATTACTGGCTGCTGAAAACTTAATTCCAAAATCGTGAGTTTAATTGAAATTTATTATTTAAGAAATTCAATAAGAGAGAGATAAAATGATGGAGACAAAAAGAAAAGAGAACAATCACTAATTACAATCAAAATAAAATCGCGATTATACAAGATCCACGTGAAATCGTTGAACTATCCTAAATAAAGTTATTCAGGCAGCATTACTTAATATTAAGTGTCAGTGACATGTTTGAACAATTAAGATTATCAAAAGTACTTATTCCGTATTATTTCAATACCATTGTTATAACACTTGGAATGCACTGATAGTACTTTTCAAGTCGCTGCTTAAACTGGAGTACCATTTTAAATTAAAATTTCATCAATTAACTAAGGAAGGAAAAATTTTGATTGAGCAAAAATTCGAAGATAAAATCAATTGCGTTCTCCCGTATTTATTTTACCAAAAAATTTTGGTTAAACATTTGAAAAATAAATCAAAATCAACACTCAACTAAATTATTATGCTTGTATTTACTTTAGCGATTACAGTTCGTTTCTTAAGTCTTTCATTTAAGTCTGAAATAGGATAAATATTCACAATTAATTTTTAATATTTATTTAAATGAAAAACCGATGGCAATTTATTATTTCATTTATCTCTATTAATTATAAAGCTATAGAACTTGTCTAATGCTTGACACTAAGTCTAAATAGTCACTACGGATAAATCATTGAATAAATTAGGTATTAGCAAGCATTTTGCCTTCATCGATTGTATACGACGCTTAGTCACGATAACAGGCCAATAGCAGGCTCAGCAGCAACATCAGAAGCACTGGCGTCTTGTATGTGTCAACCTTAATCACTGAAAAAATGCTTGTACTTAAATGCTTAATTAGTCATAAACGACATAAAACTAACCAAAAAATGCTTAGCACATAAAGAAGTTTTTGGTTTCATTTTGTATTTTGTTTTTTATTCTTTACTAAACCAACTCGTTTTTTATTTTCCCACGTTATCCAAGTTAAGTTGTTGCTGTCTTTAATTTAGAAACTCTATGAATTTGAATAGACAGAAATAAATGCAAAAAATTGTAAGCTCGACACGGGAATGAATTTACAGCAAATAACATTGATTTATTGAAATATCTTCTACAAAATTACTTGCAAAAATTAATTTCTTCTGGCAACTCTAAGTACGATTTATTAGCAGAAATATATTAATATTCTCTTAAAATCTAATACACATCTTTCCTTACAATTCTATTAAACGATCTGACAAATATTGTTGATATTTTCTATTAAAGGAACAACTTAAACGCTTTTATACTATGATAAACATTTTTTAAGTTTATGTTAGAACAAAATAATTTGGAATCATAATTTTTACTTACAGTAATTAAAATCAATTCAATAGGAATCATTTAAATTCGATTACCAAACAAATTAAAAATATTTGATTTCTTATTCTTCAAATATAATTAGATTGAAGAAGCCTGAACTTTATTGACCTTGTTGTTATTCTTTGTTAAAGCTTGCCTAAAACAATATTCAAAAGCAAACTGTTCAAAAAATATTATTAATAAATATTAATAAATGTTCGTTAAATAAAAATAAACATTAAAATTATTCTCCTTCCCCGACTAGAGTGTTAAAATGATGCACCGACGACATGAAATTAGTGCATAAAACGTCAATTGGTTGGAGTACCATCATATCCATCATGTCTACAACATCTATTACATGTACAACAAAATCATCAAAACTATCATAACCATCAACATCTTCACTATTATTATCATCAATTCTCTATTACAACCAAACACCGACAACAACAACATCAAAAGCTCATGCATATCATGTCCGTAAAATATTCTAAAGTCCGAAAAATGAGACGCCCTCTTCTGATGCCATAAAACCAAGAAGAAAAAAAGAGGAGGAGGAGGAGAAGAAGAAGAGTAAGAAGAAGAAGAGCAGAGGAAGATAGCCTTGTCCAGCCATACTTCTAATCAGTTTGGCGGCAATTCGTAATTTAAAGCGCAACCCGAAACAACAGCATCGGCCCAGACCATGGCATCCAAGAAACATCCAAGAGGCATCCAAGAAAAACCAGCAGACAGATACCCATAAAGATACCTCATCTTCAGTTTTTCGCTAGTATTAATATTTTGGTTATTTTTTTATAAGAAACGTAACATCTCTTACAGTGCGATAGATATTAAAGTCTACGAAGATTAAATAAGATTCGACAGAATTAGCAACAAAAATAACAACAATAATAATAATTACATTCTAGCAGCCATAACGACGTGATGTGATGACGATGATAATGTCGACGATGATAATGATATTGATTATGATGGTAGCAAACAAACAACAACGACAACAGACTCGCAACATTTTAATTGCAAGTCATCGATTTCAAGGGGAAAACAAAAAAGCGTCGACTTCAATGCGTTATAGCTATTGTTTTTGTCGTTGTTGTTGTTGGTGTTGGTGTTGTCGGGGCAGCTACTTTTGCTGTTGGCATAAAAACTTAACATTCGTTGCAATTGCATTTGGAAATGTTCTGACGAGTGGTTTATCTTGAAATAATTTATACTCAAGGCATGCATTGACATTGACCAGAAACGAGCAAGCAATAATGAACAACTAGTCGGCAAACAACGATGATCACGACAACGACTATCAACGACTATCTACGACTATGTAATTCATGACAACGACTAAGTATGACGACGAAATTGTCGCTTGAAGAAAAATTGTATTGATTTTGTTATGGCTTGTAAGCGGAAGATGTTGAGGAAGAGGAAGGGGTTGCAGATGAGAACGATGTGAGATGGAAGGAGGCCGTTCAAAGTCGGGAACTTTAGTCTTAAATGATGTCAGAATATTTCTATAGATGGCGTCGAAGCACAAAGTAACTCGCCGGTTTCACCAACTGTGGAAACACTCTACCACAACCTGATGAATTATTTTCAGAAGATTAATTCAAAGATAATGAAGCGCTACGAAAGAATAATTATGAAATATCTGAGATAGAATTTAACAGCGTAAGAGCTTCAAGTGAATGATATGTTTCACTCGTCCATTTCTCTCAAGTTCTCGAGAAAGTTTTCGAAAAAAGATCTTTATAAACAGGATTATTCCAAAAATCTAAAATAGAGATTGTATCTTCCGGAAACATCTTTTAATTATCCTAATTGATATTCATGCCACAATTGTGTCCTACTAATGAAGGGCGAAAAGGGTATTTTTTCGATTATCCCCAATTTTCTCCTAAACTAATGCATCAAAGTAATCCCAAACATCTCGATTAGATTCTCATAATTGCTGTCTGTTTTCCATTTGTAAACCTTTATTTAAAATCATTATAATCGAATATTGCTTTCGTTATTAGTTCTTCAATTTATTGAGTACTTAAAAACACTATGCTTATCCATACAATTTATAAATTTGTGTGACTTCTTCAACAATTTCGATTTTTACAATTTTATTGCGTTGATCTTCTTCGTAATAAAAATTATTCTTCGTAAGAAAAATTAAATTTTTATTTTTATTTTTATCGACTAATTCAATTACTAATAATGCATGCATTTGGGTTTGGAGAAAATGCTAACAATTTTATAAAAAATTTCTAATATTCATTTTTAGGATTCATAAAAAGTAATTACAACAACTAATCAATCGATCTATTGATCATGACTCACATTGATGACTCTTTGTTGATGATTCTTTTATTTGAAAAAGTCATAATCATCTCCATCATCTTTAATTGTTAACTGATCGCACAACTGATATTCAATTCTTATGTGCATGAATTATCAATCGGTGATCTAAAAGAGAACTACAGTGATAGGATTGTGATCGTCAAGTGATTTTTTAAAGCGATCCATTGGAGATTGCTTTTCAGGTAGATTTTTGGCGATTTTGCGTAAGCGAAATGATCGTGAAATGATCATTTTTACGGCCATAAAAAATTCATTTTAAAGTTTATTCACAATTTAAGTATCAATTTCGATTGTTTTATTTTTGTACTTAAGTGATTCTTTGGAATTGCCTTTAATTAGTTTTTTATTTGAATTACTTTCGACATTTGATTTATATCGTCGGCATCGGTTAGAATAGCTATTTTTGTTTTTATTTCGTTTTTTAAATATTCTCAATTTTTTTATGTTTTACTCTGTAAACTTATTTAACGATTTTGCACTTAATAGATTTTACTAAACAGTTCTAATGATGTCTAGTAGTAACAAGTTTAAGCCATTATTTTGTAGCTATTTTTCGCAAAATTAAAGACAAATTGCTGTTATTGCTGCTGCAACTGTTGGTGCTGCTTTTGTTGTTCTTGGTTTTATCGCTTTTGTTTTATCTCTTTTGCAACCCATTGAAATTCCTTGAGGTGGCACGCATTTGACCCGACGAACGGAACGAATGAAGTCATACTAATGGGCGATGGTTTTGCTGAACATCAGAAATATGTTACGTATTTATCATTTTCATTTATTTTTTGCTAAATTCTTGCAAGAATTCTACAAGATCATCGGTATTAACTGCTTGGAAAAAATGTTTAAGCTCAAGGTAAATATATTTTAATATTGAATAATCTCTCAAGATTGTTTTCATGTTTGAGTATTCGGGAATGAGTTTGAGTTCATAAAAGAAGATTGAGATACGGTTAATTATCTTCTCTTTTATATGTCTTCAAAATCTTCAAATTGACAGCTTGTTCTTCATGCTTCAATTATTTGAGGTCCTCAAGAGTTCGAAGAGTGCTTACTCAATATTTGCTCGGTGCCTTTTTTTCATTTTCGTCTTGCACAATTGTATGCTTTGTGTAAAATCGTATGGCACACACTGAACTCATTAAAAAGATCCCCTCCATAAAAAAGAGTTAATTAACATTTTCATTTTGTAATTAATTCTACTCGACTGAAATGTCTAATTTTCCATTGTTTAGCCTTACAATTTTCCGCAGTCACGATGGCATTATGAAAGAAAGTTAGAAAAAAGTTGGGGAAAAATAAATAAAGAGGCAGATGATTGTAACAAAAGCATACTAACACAATGACATCATACCACGCCGGCCGACATCGTCGATTACGACATCGACGACAATAGATAATAACTAAAGAAATCATAGAATTGCGAAAGAAGGAAAGGAAGAAAATTGTATGACTCTTCATGAAAATTATCTTAATGATGTAATAATTACAAACAATTGAAGCAAAAACATGAAAATGTTTTTAGACGCATTCAGGTTTCTCAGAATTTACAAAAACACACACTTCTTAGCACCTTTTTTAAAATCGAAACAAATAACTTATGCATATATAAAGCTCTTCTTCTTTAAATATTTTGCTTTATTAGACTTTTCAAAGTAGAAACTTATGTGAATACTTACGCAATCGTAATGAAAAAAAAACCAAAATTAGTTACGCCAGCCCTTTAAATTACGTTTCACCTTACCCCGCCGATTTCAATTGAACGAAATCAATTTATTCTCATTCAATTCGCGGTGACTGTACATAAATTGTTCAAGACAGCGAGACTATCTCAGTGACACCGACATTTCTGTCAACAACACTGTCATCATCAATAACATCATTATCATCATCCGCAGCATCATTATTATTGTTTCCAACCTCAATTACTAAGACCTAATGAAAAATCGCGTAAAAATTATCGTCTCTAAAGTGCTTTCGCTTTTCCGCGGTGTCTTCTATGAATGCTTGATTGTTGTTGTTGTTGTTGTTGTTGTTAATGTTATTGTTGTTATTGTCATTATTTTGCTATTTCCACTCGTTGTTGTTGTTGCTGTTGTTACTGATATTACTGTTATTAAACCCTACCCATTCACTAAAACGTTCACTTCTTGCTGCATCGGTTGGATTCAAAAGGTTGAGACGTAAAAATGGAAGTAGGAACGATAGAAAGATGGAAAGGAAGGTAGAGAATGAGGCGTAGCGCGGGGAGTGCAATCCTTTTGCAATCTTCCATCTTTAGCGTTGCGATAAAAAATACACTCATACGAAATTTTTTTTCTTTTTGAATTTTTATTTTAATTTTTATCCATTTTCCCCAGATTTTTTTGAACTGAAATTTATTTGCCGAACGCTGTCAAACGAACAAAATGATTGTTATTTAATTAGAATTTTAATATAAATGGAAAATTGGGAAAGAACAAGTTTATTGCTATCGAAAGTCTAATTGTATGAAAATAGAATTCCTCTCGAGAAAAACTACAAGCACAAGTTTATTACGTTCGATTTAAAAGGTTTTGTATATTTTTCAAGGAAGACCTTCAGACTAGTTAAAATAAACACTACAATAACAACAGCAAGATTCGTTTAACTTAAGACTAAAGCTTAAGCAATTCATCGTAGGAAATTAATGAAAAACAGTTATCATTGAAAGAGAGAGAGAGGAGAGAAAAAGGGAGGACGGGACTCTAATCATTGTCTTGTAATGAAGTGGCCAAAGCCTTACCAATTATTTTCCTCTAAAAAATTTTAATAATCATAACAATTAAATTCATCGAACAACAAAATATTTTGAAACTCCGTAAACACTTTTTTCAATTTTGTTAAACAGAAACAACTTCCATTGAAAACTTTTGAGAGTTAGCGAATTCTAAAGACCCATTTAAGAAGCTTTCAATACAACCTATATCTTATCCTAAATGGCTGCAATTTTTTAAAAAATCACAATTACAACTTTAAAAATCACACTTACAACCTTAAAAAAATTATTTTAAAAAATTTATGAGCCGTCTTGAAAACGTTTGGTTGAAATATCCTCAAGAAAATTTTTAACCCGCCTTATTCTGCCCTACCTTAGTCTAATCTCACCCACACGTTTAAATATGCGGTGCACCGTAATGCGTTCTGAATCTCTCCGCTTTAACGATTTTGTTCATATTTTATTCCCTCTGCCGTTTTTTCCTTGTTTTTTTTTTGTTGCCATTGTTACAAAGCTGTTACATTTTTTGTATTTTTGTATTTTTCTAGTTTACTCGTTATCTTTTATTGCATTGTTTATGTCGCACCGCAGCATGAGAAGAAAACCTAGTACACAATGAGACGGTCTTTTTAGGACCGTACGTGTGTATGCATGCGTCCGCATGAATATTTGGCACAATCATATGCATTAAATTCCGATGTTGTGAACGCGCGTGAATCGGAAATTACATAAAAATTGCAAGTATCCAACGCAATGCAACGCATTGTAACGCATATCGCAACATTCGTTGCGGCAAAACAATTGCCTCAACGTACTAAATTCGTGAAGTTGTCATCAATTGAATGTCACCTAATGCTAATTAAACGTACTAGTCCATACGATCATCCATCCGTCGGACCATTCACAATCATGTGCGACGTTATATCCATCAACGTATCAATTGTCCACTTGGATGAAATTCTATCTAATCAAATCGATGCAATTTATCTAAAACTTTATGCAAAAACCAAAACGAATATGCTCATTAAAAACTAAGAGAATACAAATAGATTGTAGTTTGACAGACAATCAGCCGACGACCCTGCACAAAAATGGCATCGCGCGAGCCTTGACATTCACAAAAGACGCGGCAAAAAAACATCATAAAATTTGTCAATTAAAATTTTTGTTATTGAATTTAACGATCAATTTATGTAAAAGTGTCATGCGTTGACTTTGATAAAAATGGAAAACATTATTCGAAAGAAAAAACTTGATTTAGAGGCCTCATGTCCAAACTGACGTAGATCCACCACCAAAAAAATTACTTTTAATAGAAAAGGTTAAAAGCGGTTTCAAAGAAAAAATTGTTTTCTTTTGATTTATTATTTTTTTATTAAAAATTATATTAAAAATTGGCCGGGAAAATCCAAAATCTTGAAAAAACACAAATTTTATTAAAAATTTACGGGAAATTTCTAAATCTCGAAAGAAGTTTCTCGAATCTGGCGATTACATAACTTGTCAGCACTGCTGGAAGCGCTACCACATTGAGAATGCACTACTTTCTCACAGAACTATCATTGGTTGAGCAATGGGGTGAGCAATGAGAGTAAATCAAAGTGGAAATATCAAAATCGTCGGAAAAGATCAAAGTCTAAGACTTTTCAGAAGGTGAGAACAAGGGTATTGTCAAGCCGAGCGCACCGGAACTGGAATCGGATATTAACCCAGCTACATTTAATAAAAAAGTGTATGTATGTTTTTATTAAATTTAAATAAGTATGCTTTTGGAGTCCATTGCGACCTATACCAATTTATTTAATAATTGCGTGTAAACTTCTCCAATCTTTTACTCTTTTATTTAAATTAGTTTAATTTATAACGTCGGACCATCTAATATCTACACTTTAAAATTTTGGAATACATGGCAAATCCTTGAAATGGTTCGAGGACTATCTAAGGCTTAGAAAATTTTGTGTCAAAGTTCGAGACAAATTCTGCTCAGGTGCATGAGTCGTTAGTAATGTGATGATTCAACAAGTCACCTGTTTGAAATACTTGGGAGTTTGTGTCGATCATAATCTCACATGGTATAATCACACAGAATATGTTCGTAAAAAAATGCTCAAGGCAGTCTCTCTGATCCACCACCTGAGTAACTGCAGTAATGGTAATATTTTGCGCCAGGTTTACTTCGCGCTATGCGATCATACCTACGTAATGGCGGAAAGGCTTGGGGAAACTCAACGCATTGTAAAGTACTTCAACTGTGTCAACATCGACTGTTAGTTAGCGACTCGTAGACAAAAGTAGTCCACAATGCAATTGGGCATATTCAAAGTAGCATTATTAGCGGAATATTACGGTACCATACAATACAGAAGAGGATTAAGTCACACACATAGCACTCGGCAAGAAGCGGATGGTGGTAGATTTCTGGTTGACAGGTGTGGCGATACTTATGGAATACGTATGCTGTCCATTATGGTGCTTAACATTTTAAATTCGCTCACGTCGCTTTTAAAGGACATACAAAAAAATAAGTCAGGAATAAAAAGTATCACTCATAAATAAACACACATTAAATATGTATTGTTATAATTATAAAGGCTTTCACAAATAATTGAATCCACAATTAATTTTTGAATTATTTCAGAATCTACGCATCAATAATATTTAAAATAATCTGAAAGAAATTGTTTGCAGACAAACTTTAGTGGCTTCGCAGACTCTGCATAAAATACTGTAAGATACTGTGAATATACCCTATAGTAAGAATAACGCACTGCAAGAGTGCAAAAGATAAAATAAATTAAGTTAATAAAAATTTTAGGAAACAAATTGCTATTTTAGAATACTTTTAAAGTTAACTTAAGTTCAGATTCTAATATTCGAAATCTTATTTTAACTTCAAGTCAGTTGCATATTTCTCTAGTGCGTCCAAAAAACTATTTGGTTCTAAAGTGGTCTGCAAGAATTAAAGCCGATAAATATGTTAATCCATTCTGCCTCAGTAAGGTGATGATCTTTAAATCAGCAAATCCGTGGGTGGCTTAAAGACCCGGTGATTGTAATAATTACCTAAAAACATATTATTCAAATTCCATTACGCCTATTTACATCATGTGTTTATGCAGTGGTGTTGAAATGAACTAGAAAAGAATAATGGCAACCACCTTCGTGTATAAATTTGGAAATATTTTGAGGAGTGCCTCTACGTGTAATTGATTTCATTTTGCGTTGGAAATGTTTTTTATTTCAATCAAATGAAAATATTTGTGCAATTTCAATAGCAATAATTAATTAAATTTTCATACGACACAATTTGAAATATTCTTTCAATTAAATTAACAAAGCATTTGAAAATATTTAACATCTTCATTATTGCGTGGGCGGAAACATCCCATGCTTTTGTGAACAAATAAACCTTTAAAACAAATTATAATTAAACCAATTGTAAATACAAATATTTGATGTAAGTAAAAATAATTGAGTGTTAAATTAAAGTTTCTTCAACTGCAAAACTTTGAAGAACTAAATGATGAACTTTATCATACGTTTTGCACCAACAAACTCAACCAAAACAAAACAAAAACAGCAACATATTATTTGCAAACATTAATTATGAAAAAGTTTGTATTTTTTGTGTTAGGTTTTAAAAGAAATTTCACCGGAGACAGCTATTGCTTTGGAAATACTTTGGAAACACATTTCACAGCTTCAGCAACTGCAGCGACATAGCTTCACAAATCAATAGAAATCAATCGGCAAAGCGTTGCGAGCACGGAGTAAAGGCGTGGAGTACGAAAACGGTATTTAAAAACTGGAAAATTTCAGGAAAAATAAACAAGACCGAATAGAAAGCAATGATGACAACAACAACTACAACTACAACTGGCCATCAACAACAACGTATTTATGGCTACTGAAAATAATGAAAATTGTTTACGTCATTTTTCACTGCGTTCGTCATTCAAACAACGCGATGAAACTCTGTATTTTACAATGTTTTCTTCATGATGTTGCAGCGTTGTTGTTGTTGTTATTTCTATTTTGGTTAACAAAAAGAATGTCGCTGGATTTCTTTTGCAACATAACAAAATCAACTAAATATCAATAAAACTAAGAAGAGAGATAAACGAACTGCCGGTATACGGAATACGGAAACAATGTCGCAACCAAATCGAAGACTTATTCGACAAAATGTCACTGAACTTGTTCGATGAGTTTTTGATTTTTTTTTCTATAACTTTTGCTTAAACTTTCTCCAGTAGTGGCGTATCTTTTCAAATAAAATTATACAGCAAATGTTTTGAGCAATCAAGATAAATCGCAATTTTTAAGATTTTCAAGACATGAAAAATAAACATTTATTCCTTTTCGTTTGAAAATTAATCCATTACATGTTTTTTTTCTTTTTGAAATGAAAAGAAAATTGCTTAACTTTGAACTTAATTTTAACAAACGGTACACGGTTTACGGTCTAACCGACCGCATTTAATCGAACCGTATCAAATCGTGCAGCATTTCGTAGACTTGAAACCGGGCTAGAAGGCAAGAGTGGTTGTCGATTTAAACATTGGCATCATTGATATCTGATAGCTGACATAAAAAACTACCCACCGACCGAACAACCAGACCACTAGCCCGTCACCACGACGATCACCACCCAGCGTACTTCCCTCCCAAACCTAAAGCGTAGCTATTTTTGAGTTTTCAGAATAATATTTCAAAATTTAAAACGGCTCGATGCCATTTGAAAAATCGAGTATAATTATCATTACTGTTTCGGCTACAAGTTTTCTCCATACATCCACCCCCTTTCCAATTCCTTCCTACCTTGCTAAGTTGCAAAGTGGTTAACATTTAACAAAGTATTCGCGCCACTTCAGGCGATCCTTCCAAGATTGAGTTTTTCTTAAGTAGCAAAGACCATGAGAACCACGATACCTCCGAGGATGGTAACAAGTTTTTTTGTTTTCTTCTATATCTTCATCTTCCCCGTTTTGTATCCTCTCACTGAAAGCTCTTACTCTTTCAGGTTTTCTTTCAGCCACTTGCGCAAGCAATTTAGACAGTTGATAAAACTCGAAGAAAATAAACTATTATAGAGATTGCTTGCTTAAATAAAATCATCGAGCAGCAAAAGCGACAACAACGGCAACAACAACAACTACAAATGATCAGCTCGAGTAAGAGAAAAAATGTTGCCGGAAAAATACTTTGCAAAATGACGATGTGTATGCGGTGTGTATGTGTGTGTTATTTAGCTGAGAAGAAGATGTTTTTCAATTGGTTTTGTGTTTGATTTTAGGGATTTTTAGCTAAAAAACTATTCATGAGCAATCAAGATTTCCTACACGCTGTTTTGCAATTTAGCCACTAGTGTGCAATCTTTTGCAATTATCTTCATTATCACAAGATGTAATTAAGCAACTATCATCATTATCATGTATGGGGAATCTTTAATTATATTTAATCATTTTAAATTTCTTTGATTTAACATCGTATTCATCTTCAATTCAATTCTCATGTTTCAACAATGGAATTACTAACGCAATCATCACAATGACCAACATTATTATCTTGCTTTAATACCGGCATGTCAATTTCAATCCGAACCAAAAATACAAACTTCTAGAATATTTTAGTTAGATCTCTTCTTCGTCCTCCATATTTTGTCCCTACACTGTCATTGGCAATTCGAACGTAATTTTTAAAAAAGAAAAACTGAAAATGAAAATTAATGATAACTTCATTCTGAAATTTCGTTTATTATTCTCATTAATCTTCCCATATTATATTCAGCCAGGAAAGTTGATATTTTCCCCTCAAACAAACATCTTGTCCTATTCATTTTACCCTCTCCTTCGACTCATCTTCAGGAGACCTCAGCCTGGTGACTTCTGCATACAGCTTGACTTCTGCATCTACTTCATTGCGGTCAGTGATCCTTTAGTTGCGAAATCTCCAGCGATTAAGAAGAAGGTGATGATGGAGGGGGAGAAATCTAAAACGAAAAAGAAAAATGTAATGTTTTAAATAAATAAACTTTTACTTTTCCAACCAAATTGTTTTATTGCTTTTCATTGTACACACACGAGCGTGTGCATGTATGCCTTTAAAAAACAAAATTTAATTTTCTGTTAACCAGTTAATGCAACAAAAGCAACAACGCACAAAAGCATTTATCACCTAGCATAGAGTTTCATTTTTTCACTGCATGTATGTTTCCACGTCGTAGTCGCCCCAACATTTTCTCATAATCGTCCCGATGTAGCCGATCGTTTTGCACTCATCTTCATCCCATTATAATAGTTTTTCTCGTACTCTCCCTTGCTTGTAATCTTCAGCAATTTTCTTTTAGTCGGGTTTAGCCTAAAACGATGTGGTAGTGTCTTTTCGTATGTCAGCACATCTGTCCGTCTGCCTGTCTGTCAATCCTTTAAGCGAACTCGACTCTTCGTGGTTGTCTCTATTAACAATTCTCTAATGATATTTATAAACAATTTTTATGAACTTTTAGAGAAGAAGCGCTGTTTGTGGCTCAGCAGCAACGAAAGTATGTTGCCAGCATCAACGATGGTTGATTATGATAATGACGATGGAGATGACGATGGTCGGCGTATCGACGATAGTACTTCTTGCCTTTTTGAGGCGTAGCATAATAATTTTCGTTTTTTACTCAATTCCTTCACCGCTTATGCGGGACTTATTGTGGAAAAATTAATGTTACGCAATAAATAACAGTGACGCTATTCTTCTTATTTGTTTATATTTTTCCCAAACTTGTTTTATTTTGTTCGATTCATTTTTTGAATGATATTGTAATAAGGGTGTCACAACATCAACAACTTATGATCATTTCCGATTATGACTCAATCTATTTTTCGACTATTGATTTCTTTTAACGGCACTATTAAATTAAAAATAATTTCATTTATGTAACTCCTAATGAATATAAAATATATTTGTTATATCACCAAATTATAAAAAGTTTTTAGCGATTTATATAGATGCTTTTATAATTTGAACAAATTTCTTGTTTGCATATCAAAAGACTTAAGACACGAACTCGTTATCCATACAATTTTATTGATAAATAATTTTTTTTCAAAAAGAGCAACTAACAACAACTAACACTAAAAATATCCATAATTATAATGTTATGTTTCGTCCCACCTAATTTTCTTCTTATAATCTGTTAAATAGCCCACAAATACTGGAAGGGTTTATACTTTTAAGCCCTCAATAAATATTAATTAATACTTTTTCACATTTATCGCCGAATTTATTATAAAATATCTATATACTCAATACATTAGCTGTAATTTTACCCACCTAGCATGCCATTTTACTACTTATTTCTCATAAATCAGTCCTTATTTCCAAGAAAATTAGCACAAAAAATGAAGAAAACCACCTTTCTGTCAATTCAGCAAATCTGCCGTTCTTCACTTCCTCTCTAACTGCATATTTTTCTCTAATTCTTTCTCTTCTTCATATCCAAAGTTCGGATTCAAATATATTCAAATTTTGACCACGTGCAATCATTAATGGCATTGTGTAATATTTTCCCATGCTTTTTCTCTTCCAAAAATATATAATTTGCGTCATCGTCTATTAATATTAATGCGATTATAACTATTTTAATTGAGCCCGATAAGTCGTGATTTATCTTTCATCATTCCTTTAGAGTTGTTGTTGCAACTGCTGTGGTTGTTGTTGTTACCTCTGGAATTATCTGATATTAATCGGTACGTATACATATCATACCTATGCAATGTAATACGAGATAAAAACATTTCAAGATATCAATTGGTTCGGTCGCAATCGGAAACTTTTCAATACAAAATAAACTTCGGGCTCCACCACGAACTAGACAAACCACGAAATATGAAATGTGAGAAGCATAAAAGTCGATGAACATCTTATCATATATTGATGATAATGATAATGCTGATATGCCCAATTTAAAAAACATTTGTAAATCAAAATTAATTAATTCAAAACGAAATAAGAAAAGTTATAACGTAGCTTTTTTAAATTTTTCGAAATTATTTATTTATTTATTTATAATTCTTTAATTATAATTTTAATGAATCCTTTGCTTCAAAATTTTTGAATAGTTGCTTGCATATAAATAATTTTTACTATGCAATAAATTATAAAACGTAAATATTTGCTTTTCGCCTTTTTTATTTTTATAATAAAAGTATTAATTATGCAGTGTATAACGATTTTTATTTCAATTAAAAACGCATTGCGTGGTGCACAACGAAGGTGCCAAACGCACCGCATGAAATCATTAGAAGGAAGAAAAATAATGAAAAAAATTGTATCAATTTGCGCGACTTGTTTTTGAACAGTTTCTTGCAGAGAAGGCCAAAATAGCGTTGGAATAAAGTTATTAGCACGAGCCTCGTGGTTCAACGAGACACGCAACATCAAATTGCAAGCGACTCTAGCAGCGCGACAGCACAAATGACAAGAGATTTGTCAAAAAAATAACAAAAACAAAAGCTGAAAATCGAAGAAACAATAACTGGCAATGCCATTAACAAAATTTATTTATTTTATGCGTGAGCAAATTCAAAACGTTTGTTATTTTTTATTATTTTCCTTCACATAGCTTTTTTTCCTTGTTGAAGTAAAAGAATGTGACATGGTTTTTTTTCTTTTAAGATTTATTTTAAGAAAAAATATCGCTAAGCTTTACAACAATAAACGTATAAAAATAACGGCAAACTAACAGCAACGTACGCAATCAAGGCTGCTTGAGAGAGACGTATGGAGACGACGAAAGTGTCACTTTTAAAGAAGTAGAAATTATGGAACAAATTGGGCGTGTATGAAATTGATTGTCGAAGTTTACAGTTCACGAATTTCATTTTGAATTAGGTTAAATTTATTTGAAAAACAAATCTAATAAAATAATATTAAATGAAACTTGTCTGCTCTTTTATAAAAAACCCAGTATGGACCAAATCGTGTAAAAGACCATTCATCATACTAGATGAAAAAATAATAAGTAATAAATTAAATTCTCCAAAAAATCCCAAATTAAAAATTCGGAAAACACAATCATACCCAAATAATCGCCTTAAATTAACGCCTGAGAAAAATAAGATATATTTAAAATAATTACTGTTTTGGTAAATAAGTTTATTCGGTTTTAACATTAAATTTTTCTTTGTACCATTATGCTCTTAAAAACAAATATAAGCCAGAATAAACATAAACTGTTTTTATTTACCAACGCAATATAGCCGTGTCTAAAATCAAAACTGATCGTTTAAAATTATACCTCTAAATCTAACTCAAGTCGAAAACTTGAATGAGAAGTGACCCGAATTGTCGACTGGAGCCTGAAGCCATTTTCATATGACTGATAAAATGTTGCATACCTTAAGGCTCTTTTAAGAAAATTATTCCCTAACTAATCACGAACTCTAAAATCTTTATGTTCTCCCTTCATTTCATTCCTCCTTCGCTCGTTGTCTCTTAATCATTTTAGTAAAAACCACGAAACCAAGAAATACAACAAACAACTTCTTCATTATACGCCACACTACCAATTTGTATGGTCATAATCGAAGTGAATTAAGTACTAGTTTCTCTTTACACCAAACATCATCAAACCAACGAAATAACCAACGGTAATGCTAATAAAAAAGCAGCTATTGCAAACTGATCACTGACCACGATCGACTCGCTTCGAGTCAGACGCAGCTGTTGCTTTTGTTGCTTCACCAGGTTCAGTTCGATTACAATTTGTCCAATTATTATTTGAGCAATTATTATTATTATTATTTGATACAGTCGTCAATAAATCGACGGGGCAAGATGAAATGCAATTATTAAATATTTTCATTGTCTTGGATTGGATTTATTGTGTTTAGTCTAAAATATGGCAAATCTGCAATAAGTCTGCAATAAGTTTGTTATCTGTCTTCCACAGCTTTGCCTTCGATAATGATTCCCCTGGAAAGATTTTATGACCTCTTCCGTTTACTAATCAATGAAAACGAGAATAAAAAGGAGCTTTTTTTAATAAATAGAACAGCGTGTCACTTTTTATTGTTTTTGGTAAAAATTTGATTTGGATAATTTTAATTTATTTTTGCGGTAACTCTGGTTTATCCCGCAAATTGTTCGTTATCTGCTTATTGATTGCTGCCTGATTGCTATTATAGCTGTTCTTATTGTTGTTTGTTTTGTTGTAATTTTCCTCTGATAATTCGGCAATGCTTGCAATGAAACCCTCACATTTTCTCGTATAGTAATCTCGTATAGTAATCAACTGATTGCAATCTAGAAGGGGAACACCTCGAGCGATTATTTCGTCAAAGAATTTTATATCCAGTGGAGATTTTGAATGGTGGTTTCCTTTAATAACTAAAACAATTGCTCATAAAAATACTTCATTATTCATTATTTCAATCATTTTTCCAATCATTCCTTGAAATGACCATTAACAACTTCATTATAATTAAGTCATTAGTATTTCATGGTAATGTTTCTCAAAGTTTCTCCTTTTCTTCACTAACGTGGACCGACCGAAAATGTTTCTATCGCTTGGCAGAGCTCTTGATACGAGAAACTGAAAGTGCTGTTGATTTTATTGATTATGAAAGGAAAAACTATCCAGCGCTTGATTTTAACATAAAACTAATTTGGCTTTTCCCTATCCCTCACTTTTCCTCTCTCTATCTATCTCTCTTCCTCTCTCATTTCTTCACTATAGTATTTATAACTAACGAAATCACCAACGTGGTTGAAATCAAGAGCAATAGCTACCTTCTTTTGTTGTTGTTGTGTCTGGAGAAAACATATATTTACCATTATTCGACTTTTTATTACGTTTTCTTCTCCATTGATTGTCCGTGGCCAGTGACCATAGAGCTCGTTACAAAGTATCCTTCAGGCAGGTTTTTTTTCACATGATGGCCGCATAGACACCGTCCGCGAATGTTCCAAAAATATTCAAAGTAAAGCGAAATCAAATGAAAGCAAATAAAAAATTATAGCCTTTTAGCATTTGCTGGTTGAGTTTTTTTATAATTTATTATTTCTTTTTCTTCTTTTTTGCTGCTTTA
This sequence comes from Physocephala rufipes, assembly GCA_963966595.1. Lineage (NCBI taxonomy): Eukaryota > Metazoa > Arthropoda > Insecta > Diptera > Conopidae > Physocephala > Physocephala rufipes. The sequence goes on from OZ016504.1 coordinate 36,070,520, forward strand.
AATTTTCTTGCATATATTTTCGCATTTATTTCAATCGAAGTTTAATAGCGGCGATTTTGAAGGCTACAGTTTTTAAAATTGAAACTTCCCGAACTTTTGGATTGATCTCGCAAAATGTTGATTCGTCTAGTTTTTGGAATTTCTTTGAAATATTCCTTTCAATTTCGTAAATAAATATACTTTACTACAATCTTGTCCATAAGAAGAAGCATTAAATTATAAACAAATAGGCATTTTATTAAAATATAAGAAATTGAAAGAATCCCAGGGATGTCCCTAAATTATAAAGGGCGTTTAATGTATTCACCGTTCCAGGATGTAGTGGAGATAATTTGACTCGTTAGTGCTAATACCTGCGGGTGTTGATACAACGCCTAGGTTAACGCCTAGGTCAACTATTGCAAACTAATTAATCGAACATTTACAATTGTTTTTTTTTCAATTTCTTAATATCATTCTTCACATAATAATCACCATTTGCACAAATTTTTGAAAGTTTTTATGAATCAAATAAAAAGTGATTGGCAAAGCTATTTCGCTCCTCACAAAACTAGCAAGCTCTTCATATCCATAAAGAATTACAAATAAATGAAGCTCACTGATTCGGTAACCGGTAGACCAGCCAACCGTATATTCTCAATCAGTTCCATTCGTTGCAAATGTTTATTGCATTTTAAACGTCTTGAGGTAAGACATTTCTAAATGTATTCCAAGTCCGGCAGTATGACACGGTCAGTCCATTCGATCCACTATCGTCGTTCTTCCATCCACGGCTGGACCAATGATTAGCAAGCATTCACATTCGGAAATCATCATTGGCTTTAGTCTTCATCATCATTGATTAAATAATTGCAGTGGTTACAGCAATAAAAGCGGTATCAGCCGGTCAGGAATCCACAATTATTTACCGCAATTGAGTAATGGCAAAACAACGTTTTACGCACGCAGCAGATGATGCTCGAACAGTTTAATTCGGTGCAGCATTAGATGACGTGTCGATGCATTAATAAGATATTATATTTTAACGACAACAACAACAACAACAACAACAACAACAACAACAACAACAACAACAATGGTCACTATAACAAGATTTACCAATCGTCAATTTTTTTGTAGTTTTGGTTGGCAATCAAATCACGTTTCAAACTGCAATAGCCGTTTGTCTGCTAGATGTCTGGCCAACACGATGATGATTATGATGATGATGAAGTCGAATATTTTTTGTTTATTTAAGCATAAACGTGGATGTTAAAAAAACAACAGGAACTCTCAAAAGAGACGGCATTGCATGCAAAAGACATTTATAAAATATCTTCCTACGATTTCTGCAAAACATAATCGTTTTGTTGCTGCAGGATCTCTCTTAATAAAATCTCATGTCAACTCATCAAGACCGTTTGAATAAAAGACATTCTGATTGGTTGACGGATCTGACTAAATGCTTACCTCCAACAATCAATTGCCAACGGGTAAAAATAATAACGTTAATATCCATAAACAAATTCAAATTCGTTGTCGAGCAAAGGACAAAGTTTCGCTAAAATAAGTAACGAAATTGTTTGAATTTTGTCATAAATAACAAATGTGATTTAAATTCGTGTTTGGGAAATTCTTCTCGGGAAACACTCAGTGAAGTAAACTATTTAAAGCAGTGATTCTTAATCTAAAACTCATCCCGGGTCGTTGATAAAATTCTTTTTGATTCAAAACATTTCTCTCTATAATAAAAAAACTAAAATAATTACAATCTTTTTAGCAATCAGAAAAAATGTCTGGAGCCCTTCCCTTTGAATAAGTTTGCTCTGTTCGTACCAACTCCTCATTTATTAATTTCAGTATTTATTAAATCAAGTTTAAGATTTTCCAAAAAAAAAAAAATTAGGAATGATATATTTGAAGGAGTCTAATAATGGGCGTGATGAATCAACCTTTCATCAGACCCTTTAGCAAATAAATTTGATCGAATCTAATCTGAAAAAATTTGACTAATGCTAAACCTTACACACATTCTATTCAATTTACTTGTATAGTTGTTATACGCATATAAGATTCTTAAACACGTTAATTTTTTAATACGTTTTTATATTTTATACAAAAAGAAGATAATTTCCCAAGAGATCATTTTCCCGATCGAAAATGACACAAATCTATAAAAACCAAATTTATATTCTAAATTGTTCATTCTGAAAATAGCGTCGATCTTTTCTAAAAGCTCCTTAAAAATTATAATTACTAAGAATTCAAATCATGCGTTAAATCATATTTAAGGAACACCACTTGGCGAGTTCCCACGAAGGAACATTATTTAATTGCTTTCACACACGTGAGATAGTCTGTTCATTATTTTACAAGCGCAGTGACAGAAATTCTACTTTTTCACAAATTAAATATTCACACGGTATTGTATGATGGCGGCCAAATCATAATGAAATTAAACAGATAAAACATCCTAGACGAAGCGGCTTCCCTTCGAATCATTATCCCAAAAATTCCATTGCGATCCATTCAAAAAATACAGATTATAAAAACGTTTCAAGTCTCTAAAAATTATTCTATATTACATTACATTTTTGCTTTTTACTCTTATTCAACTTTCAAGATTATTAATTAACAAAATGAATTGACCTGCTTGACCCTCACAATTTTACCAATTATATATGAATATACATAGTGAAATAGTTTCATGCGAAATTCTTTTGCATGGCTATATCAATGAATGTTGTAGTTGAATGATTAGTCCTGCTTTCGTGGCATTTTTGTATTTGATTGGAAATTTCATAAAAAAAATTTGTGTTTGTTCCTTACATGGCGAGACTCTTCAGAGCACCGTGGCGTATTTGCGCATCAAGCAAACAATTGCGGGCATGACAGCTCTGAGATCCAACTTGATTTTCCTTAGCATTGATCGGTCCCGTAAACAAACGACAAACATTTCCAAAGTACGGTAAAAAGTAGATGGCATTATCTCGGAGAAAACTGAAAATGAAAAACACCAGCTCCTCACTGGCCATCAAATACCACTCGGCAAATATCTCCAATGGATGCATGACTGCTCGTCTAACAAAAGCATAAGGTGAACAACTTTAAGAGGTGAGTAAAAATTCCTATTACCTTTTATAGACAGCCTAAATTTTGACGAAATACCAATATTTTTTAAATTATATTTCATTAACTTACTTACTTCGTCTAATGTCATTTAGTTTGATTATGTTTGACAATAGGAAATTGGTGTTACCGGACTGCAGTTTCGGGCATTCTAAATTACAAAAGGCAATAATGTTGGGAATTGTCTTTAGTTCCAAATTTTTGACACCCTCAAATGTCAGCGATGGAAATATGCGAAAATTTAAAAATTTCTAATACAAAAGTTTTTTATATCAGCAAAATTTTCATTTGCCGTAATGTAACTGTCAACCATCGTTAAAGACTCCCATGACCCTTCTCTAATTTTTGAGCCATAAGCGTTAGTAAACTGAATTGACTTTTGGTCAGATCAAAAAGCCAGACCTAATCCTTCTATTGACTAAAATTTTCTCAAATTAAACCCATTAAAATCTATAAAAATGGGCGTGACAGGCATCAAAATTGTCTCACAAACGATTTCAATATTACGGCTCGTCTGATTGCGCTTCTATTCGTTCTCTTGTAATTCTGACTTGTTTTCTTGTCAGGCTCTCTCCGCGCTAAATTGAAAGATCATTTAGATCCACCCATTCCAAGATTAATTACATTAAATATGGCGCGCATATTTTTTCCAACATTACTTTCCTGTCACAGGAAGTTTGTTATATCGTGCCCACCTATATCTCTCCGACTGCCGCTATGCTATGAATAATTTTGTAGTGAGAGGTCCTTATAAATACTTAAAGCCTTTAATTAGAATCGAAAAAAAAATGTGTGTATCATTTTCAGGTTTCCAGGAGAAAATTTTTAGTTGAATTCAAAATTTTATTTAACAGTTGAAATTATGATCCAGCTATAAAATTATCTGAAGGTTTCAATAAAACTTCTTAGACAATCATATGTGCATATATTTAATGAGCTCTATTGAGAGCAATATTAGATTTATATTTCTACATTGTGTTTTTTATGGCAAAGGCATTTTTACGCAATATTTAAAACTAAATTCATTTTAATGTAGTTCAATTATGTTAATATTTTGCGACTGAAATAAATTAGGTGATCAGTACTACAAATTAATATCGTATAACAGCATATATTATACACATTCTATATTACACAATGTTTTCGTATTCATGAATAACTGAACATCTCTTTGTGATCATCTTAAAAAAGACTTCACCCATTAATTCATGAGCAACAGGACTTCATTAAATCTTTTAAAGGATATTGAATTTAAACATTAACAAAAAATTAAATATATGATATTTTCCATTTGGAGATTATGCTATGCTAATGAATAGAACAAATAAACGAAGAAAATAGTAATGAATAAACGAGGCAGCATTTATGATGATGACACTGTCATCACATCGCCGGTAGTACTATTGCGATTTTTTGTTACTTGCTTGGCACGGATTTCAGTTAGAGTAACCGAACCGGGCCCGTTAAGAAAATGAATTTTTACATGCTTCTGCAGATCAAGTTGAGTGTCGAAAAAGACCTGACAAAGATCACAGGCGAATCGAGCTCTCCGCTGTGGTACCTCATCAGCAGCATCAATAGTTTGAACACCATTCTCATCATCATCGTCTTCGTCATCATCATCATCATCCATATCAACATCAGCATAATCATGATCACGTTCTATTCTTCTGTCTGCAACAATATCGTCGTCGTCATCATCATCATCGTCATCGTCGTCATCATCATCATCATCGTCATCAATATCATCTTCATTCACATAGGTAATAGAGTCATCTACTTCAGAGGAATCAACACAATTCCTCGGATTTTTTTCCGCCTGCTTCTTCTTCATGAATTCATTTGTATCATCGTCATCATCCTCATCATCTTCATCCGCATCATCATCCTCATCTTCTTCATAAACATCATCTCCATCTTCCATAAAATCATCGTTGCCCACCTCACCGTCATTTGCATTGTCATCAATATTTTCAATTTTATCCTTTCCTGAAGAATTATTTGTACCTTTTCCTGGTTGAGTTGCCGCTGATTTATTAACATCAATCTTGACCTCGCTGCCGTTGTTAGCGCCTCGGCCTTCATCATCACCACTCTCGTCGTCATCGTCATCCTCATCATCTTCTTGTTCCTCCTCGTCCTCATTTACGTAGTCAGCCCCACCGTCATCATCCTCAGAGCCATGCTCCTCATTTTTCTCTCCCCCAACCGCATCGTAATCCCTGCCATTTTCTTCGGTTTGTTGTGAGTCTTGGGAATTACTTTCGCCGCCATAATTGTCACTTTCGGCTACTTTCTTATCACTTGCACTCGTCTCTTCAGCCTCTTGCTGTTGTTGTTGCAATGATACAACCTGATCCTTCAAGTGTGAGTGAATGTGATGAATAAGCTTCTCCTTGCGCGAAACGTATTCACCGCACAGATCACAGCCCCATTGGAATGGACCATAGGGCTTCATTATGCGAGCATCACTCACTTTATGATCAATCCATTCTTTCTTTGTTTCGAATTTCATGGCGCATTTTCGACAATGGAGATATTCATCCAATTTTATCTTGGGTGGCTCTGGCCAGTGTGAGATTTCCGATTTATGTAATTCATAAATATGACGACGTAAATTGTTGTTGCTAATGAAGGTCGAAGGGCAGTATTCGCATTTAAGTTCGCGTTTGCGCTTCAGGGATTTTGAAGGGCGGGGATTCGGCACCAGACCAACTGCTTGTAATCCCGGTGGATGTAGAAGGTTTTGGGTCTGTGAGGTCGCAAATGCTGAATGATCGCCTTCTGCTGGGTTCTAAAAGCGTGAACAATTATTAAAAGAATTCAAAAATGTCCGCTATAAATATTCAAAATTATCCTAATATATTTTGTGACTGGTGTGGAGGAATAGACTGAATGCTTCCATTCATACGAATTTAGACCTCTCTGCACTAGTCCACAAGCTCACCTGTTTGCTATCACCTCTGAAATGCCACTTCCGATGAACCTTCAAAGCGGTCATCTGAGTAAAAGTCTTCGTACAAATGTCGCACGCATACTCGCCGTTATCATTCACTCGGTCCAAATAAAACTGATTTGGATCAGCCGGCCCAGTATCGAACATAGCGGCGAGAGGATTGTCCGTGTACAGTTCCATTTCGTGGACTTGAATATGTTTGGTAAAAAGCTCTTGATCAGTAAAGCGCTGACCGCAAATTGTGCACGCAACTTCAGGCAATTTAATTTTAAGTTTAGAAGTTGAATCGAGATCACCGTGAGCATCACCAGCTCCACCACGGCTCCCGTCATCATCTTCATCATCACCTGTTTTGTGTCGATAGAAGTTATTGCCGGAGGGCTGCTCAGCTACTGCCCCAGTAGCAGTTATAGGTTTGCGATTGCATGTTGGAATATGATTCTCCAACATTTGATTATCGAAGAAGACTTTACGACAAAGCACGCATTCGGATGGTTCAGCGATTTGAGGATGCTTCTTATAGCGATGAACCTTTTAGAAGAAAATCTCATTTAGTTTTGTTCCTCGAGTACATTTAATAAAGACAAAACATACCCATAAACTTTTACGACCGCTGTAAACATTACCACAGTCCTTGCACGAGTAATCACTCGAGTCGAATTCATCGTGCGAATTTATATGAATCGCCAATTTTTTGTTTGTGTTAAAATTGGAAGGACAATACTTGCATTGATACCAATAAAGTGGCGCAGCCGATGGTGCGGTTGTGTCCAATTGTGATGATGTTGAAATGACTGAAGAATCTGCAGCTGCTGTCACTGCTGGTGCATTGCTGACAGTATTATTACTACCACCCGCTCCACCACCACCACCTCCAACTCTGCCATCTCTAAAACTCTCTTTACTCACGAAATCATCCGGATGAGCATTTTCATTGCCATGCACTGATTTCTTGTGTTGAATCAATTGATCCTCAGTACGATAAACAATTGAGCATATGTCGCACTCAAATTGTTTGATAATCATCTCGTCTTTCAACAGCGTGTTGTGGATTTTAAACATATGTACCTTAAGACCCTTTTCGTAAGCAAATTCAGCATCGCAAAGTTTGCATTTGATAAATTGAACATTACGTATCTGGTGGTCATCAAGCATGTGGCGACGGTAAGATTTTTTCGAAGAGAATCGCTTCTGGCAAATACGACACCTCATACGACGGAAACGACGATCTGCAGCCAATTCTAGACTACGTTTAAATAATTGAGCCGGAGTTTTTTGCGCTTGAAAACCCAAAGAAGCGACAGAAGAGGTCGATGCTCCACCAGGCACTTGCCTGTCACCTGCTAATTTATTTGAGTCCCTGTAAATGGAGGCCGAGAAATTCTGCGCTGCTGCGGTATGCGAACGCATGTGGTTGGAGAGCCCAATATTATTGCTAAAGATGGCGCTACAGATGGGGCACTCTTTGTAATTACTTAAGGCATTACCACCGCCAGGCGTAGATGTGGCATTACTACTGTTCGCGCTGTTATCCAATCGAAGTTTTTTCGTAATCATCGAATGATCCGCATCATCATCATCATCAATCTCAGCTACGAGATTAAAATTTATGTTAATCATAAAATTCGAATTAGGATTTTGAATGAAGCTTTATATAAAATATTAAAAAGAACAACTTCAAATATATATATATTTGAGTTCTTATGAAATGTCAAAGAAGCTGAGAAAGGGTTAGAGATATAAAGAGAAAGAATGATAAAAGGTAAATAGTAAGAATAGGTAGCGTCTTTACGCTTACCGGCGGTCCCACCGTTTGTAATAGACATCAAGTCCTTCATAACATAGTCGTAACGTCCACCGTATGCTCCGGCGCCACTGCCACTTGTTCTCCCCGCAGCTGAACCGCTAGTATTGCTCTCCATAGATTTGACTGCATCAGCATTCACGATATATTCGAAGCTGGTACTGCGCGTCTTCTCACTATTTGCAGTAGTGGTGGAATGTACAGTCAGCATATGCTCACGTAAATTGGACAGACGTGGGTAACCATTTCCACATCTAACACATTTGTACGTTTGAGGCAACTGATCAGGATGTTTCGATTCCATATGGCGCAACACATTGTTGTAATTGTTGTACTGCTGTCCACAAATTGGGCAGGCTTGTGGCATACGTGAAAAATATTGAGATTTGACTGTAGTATGCTGTTGAGCTCCACCACCACCACCACGAGACTCATCGGCCGAAGATGTGACACCTTGAAAAATAATATTCGCCACTATTATTCGCTGCAAAACAAACAAATTTTGTTTAATTAAAATCATTATTTTATCAAACCTGATTTTTTTCCTGGCGAATTATCAGAGCTACCCGCATTTTGCAACGGACGATGATGTTGATCTCCAGATACCACCGTGTGGACCAAATGCTTGGCATAAACATGATCCAAGAATTTTTGGTGATTACCAAATTTCTCATCACAAGTGACGCAACGCAAAATGACTATACAATCCATATTATTGTAATGACGTTTACGATCTAAAGGATCCTCGAATTCCAATCCGCAGAAACCGCACTGACCCGGTGAAATTTCTCTCTTTTGAGCATCTGCGTGTTGTTCATAAACGTGCGAACGGAATTCCAACTTGAGACGAAAGTGTTTCGTACAAAGTTTACATTCATAGATTTTATTGACCAACAATTCTTTGGCACGCATCTTCTCTGGCGTAGCTGCAGTGGTTGCTGCAACAGCAGCAGCAAAACTTGGCACTCGAGCCATCAGAGAATGCATAACTTTATACAAATTGATACAATTTCGTTTCTTAAGATGCGATATGAAAAGAGCTTTGGAGTCGTTTAGCTTGAGACAATTGAAACAAACATTGCGTGGCAATGTAACGTATTTTTTACGCATATGTGCCATAAAATTTTTGTAGCTTGTATAGAATTTTCGGCAACATTTGCAGGTCATGGTTTGGTATTGTTGAAGGAATTCCTCATTTTGTTGAAGAAAGACAATTTTCTCATCCGTCAAAAGATCTTGATATCGCTCCGGATTGTCATAGTCGAAGCTAGTTTCAGTGGCCGCATTGACAGAATCAACGATCTGTTGACGAATTTTCTGTGATGTTGGTGCTATGGCACCAGCGTTACTGATTACACCGAAAGGCGTTCTAGACAAATCACCCGTGGTTCGTTGCAACTCCAAAGCAGCGACAAGAGCTGCAGTTGGTTTCGTTACGGGTGTTGAATTCGTTGATGACGTTGATAGTTCAAATAGATTTGGATGTAAATTACGTTCATGACGACGAGCATTTGCACGCGTTGAAAATTTCAAATTGCAGGCGCGACATGAAGCTTCCTTCACCTCCGAAAGAGCTGCAATACCAACATTGGAGCGTTCTGAGGTAGCGGAAGCACCATCTACACCACCTATTGGTGGCAATTGCTCGTAGCTGTAATTGCTTGGAGCCTGAATGGAAAAGTGAATGTGAGGTTGGTTAGTTTGGAAGACACAAAAGCATTGATATGATTGGACTTTCTGATAATATTTATAATTAATACATACCATAAAAGGTTCGGTACCCTCTTCTTCATGACGTTCCAAAAACAGAGTGGGATCAACAATTTCATCAGATTCATCTTGTTGTTTCATTGCCTCATAATCTTCTTCATCAATGGGTTCATTTTTCACCTGAACCGCTGGTAAAGGCTGTAAAAAAATTCCAATTAGTTCCTCATAGAAATCTTTTCAAATTTTAAGAGAGTTATAGATTTTCAAATAAAGATATTATAAATAATTTCTAAATAAATTTATCATTATAAATAATCGAAAGTATATTAGAACGCATAAGGCAATCACGTAACGATCGTATTAGAGTCTGCCGATTTTTGCTAGAAGTTCATTTCAATTCAATCTGTCGATTTTTGAATCCTTTAAATGTTAAGGGTAGTAAGAAAAAATTGAGGAAAGCCTTCAAATCCCTTCAAATCATAAGGAAGGCCTTCGTTTCTCTTAAGGGAAGGAAATTAGCAAAAACTGAAAATTTCAAGAATTCGGACATTTTTCGATACTTTTACATTATAAGAATATTTTCTAAAATAACGTAATTGTTGAGCAGCAGTTAAAATTTGCAATTGTTGTTGATCCTTTTGCTGTTGCTGTTGCAACTGTTCATCATTTTGCCGTAGTTTCTGTTGTTGTTGTTGTTGCGGTTTTGCGATTTCAATTGGATCTAAATTTTTTAAGGACTGCGCTGGTGGCAGTATAGGTTGTGAAGCAACCTGATCTTGTTGTTTTTGTTGCTGTCGTTGTGGTTTTATGATTTCTATTGTATCTAACATTTTTGGGGGCTGCTCTAATGGCAGTATTGATTGTGAAGGAACCAACTCTTGTTCTCGCTGCTGCTGCTGTTGCGGTTGTTGTTGTTGGTGCTGCTGCTGCTGTGGGTATTTCTGTTTCTGTTGATGTTGCTGCAAACATTTTTGTTGTTTTTGTTGTTTAGGACTCACATAAACTGTTAAGGATTTGCGTTTCTTCAACGAAGAGATGCCGTCCAAAATGGAAGAAGACAAATTTGACTCCTGCCCAAAAGTTTCCTGATCATGTGAATGCTGCTGCTGATGTTGTTGTTGTTGTTGTTGCTGTTGTCTGACAGATCGGCCATCTGTAGGTGTTGATGATGTTGTAGATGAGCTGGGGATATTGCCATTATTATCGTTGACTTGTTGACGTTTTCCCGATTCTAACCAACTACGCTGTTTGCTCTGAGCAGCAAAGCAACGATTTTTAAAGCTTTGCCAAGAATTCAAATAGCTGATGCAAGCATGACAAATTCGCAACGATAGACCATCATTTGTTGAAACCTGAAGAGGGGGAAAAGAAGAAGAGAAAAGATTAGCAATAATAATTACTACAAAATTCATTTAAAAATAATCAATTAAGCAAATAATATTAAACGAAAGAAAACAAGGACACTTTTAATTTTTTAATATGCGGTTAAATACATTCCCAAAGCCAATCGAAGGAAAGAGCACGAAGAGGGATGATTTAGGATGGTATTGGAATGGGATTGGCGTGCTTCCTCGATTATATTTATAGTCCATTTGATTGCATGAGGAAACCTCGCGGTATCCGATATCCCGCAAATTAAGCATTCTATTCCCTAAGTCATTGAACCCGATGCGCCGCGTGCAAAATAAAGCGTCGTGTATGTGTGTGTATATCTTAGTGGGGTATGTGCGTATGCTTGTTTCAATAACCGATTGAATAGAGATTTGTCTGATGTCCTGTTGGGAATGTTTTGCGAACATAAAAAATTGTATTGTATTCAAGTCTCTACGGTACAGGTTACCGCAATCGGTTTTCTTAACTCAGAAAACCTACACAAAAGTTAAAAATGCGTATTTTCCTGCGCCCTACCTTAGGATTCGAAAGCAGTAAATGCTAACCCAAACTATCGAATCAGAGAATATTAAAACATTAAGACAATTAAATAAAAACCCCAAAAGTCTTTAAATCACTATGCATCCCTAAAGGTGCCAACGCCTTACCTTTGTAATGAGTGTAAGTGGTGTAAACAATATAAACGCGATTATAATACATATATGTTTGAATGTATGTTTGTGTGCAACTCATCATCATGCAAATGCATTACTTTCTCCAGACCCACCCCCAGCCCCCCAACCCTACGTGAAGGCAAAACACTGCTTATACAAATTATTTTACAATAACAAAACCATTATTATAGACTCAACCATCAACAATAACAATAATGATAATGATGATATCTCTCAAACCAATTTCAATATCAATAAAATTGGAGTATGAAATCTTCCCATTACTGCAGAAATACATTGGTTCGTTCACCTTTTCGCCCATTCCTTCAAAAAAATGAAGGAATATCATTCTCCGGAGTATCAAAAGAAAATTATATCAATGATACGGGCTTCTTTAAATCATTAAATTTGTTAATTGAAACAAATTTTAAATAAACAATTTTGTCAATTGATTTTTAATTTCGAAAGAGAAATTCAATTTTAAAAACGATCATAGACAAACCAGAGTCAAGCTTTACTAATTCTTAACCCCGCTCACATTCTATCTCTTTCTTTCTCTCTCTTTCTATCTCTCTCCCTACCTCCCTATAAAATCTCACAATGGCTCAAAATTAATGCCTAGGTGAGAAAAATCATTGGATATATATTTATATCGAACGGATCCAATGATTTCCCAAGAACAATGATTGGTAAGATAAATACGTGTCAATAATAATAATAAATGCAACCCTAAAAACACGTCGAAAATGACCATAAACCGAACACACGATGACAGAAACGAACGTAAGCAAATGTCAATAAATATGTCAAACAAAGACCGGTAAAGGTGTCCAACGATCTCCAGAGTCCAACAATTGCTTATTATATTGTTTAATCTTAATATGGTCCAAATCAATTTCCAGTTGAGAGTACGTCATTCTTGAAACTCAAATCGAAATTTTAAAAGAGTTAAAAATCAAATTTTTGTTAGTGTGTTTATTAAGGTAAAACACTATTAATTACGTAATCATTTCATTCCAGTTTAGCAACTCTGTATTCCTCCATAACAGCAACAACAACAACGACGATGACGACGACGACAGCTACAGCCGCAACCGAAGAAATAATAAAGATAAACATATAAGCGTCGTAGCAACAATGTAATCCAGAGTACCAGTGCCCTATGATTGGTGAGGAAGCCAAAATTTTTACTTAATAATGATAATCAGCATAATAATGGTTTCTCCAGAAATTGGTAAACGAATTTTTATAAAATGAAAGGTATACCAGAGATGCAGAAACGGGAAGATGCAATTAATAAATGAAAGTCTGCAACTGCGGCAGTCGTTAAGCCAAGAGTCATTGAAGCTGGTTCATTATGACGATGTTATTGAGAACGGATATTGTGAAAGAGAAGAGAAACGGAAAGCAAGGACGAAGAGAAGAGCAAGAGAGAAAACAAGAAAAGTGGAAATAAAATACAAATCAGCGAAGATACACTCCTATAAATGGATGGATGAACATTTTAGCTTGGCTGGCTTGAGCAAACGAAGGGCGTTTGGAAAACACACAATTGATAGACAGATGCAAGGATAAATGGACCGCAATACTAAAAGGGAGTTCATATACGTTGGTAGAGGACACTGTATCATTTATAAGAAGCGAAGTGCGAATGCTTTATGCATTTCAATATGAAGAAACTGATTTGAACTCGGCGGGAAATTCTAACGCAGACACATGGAAAATTGTTGTAAATAAATTTGTTGAATTGTATTAAAAATGTTTTTTATTCTAAATGGATGATTGGTTTTTGATACATTTAGATATGAAGCAGTGTCCAACATTGACGACAATATTTCCTTATTTATATTGAATTCAGCTTAAAAAATCGGCTCACATCGAAAAAAATTGTAAATTTTTTTAAATTTATTAATTTATAATTATGTAACTTTTTTAAAAAAGAAAGATAAAACGTAATTTTGAATCCACCAGCGCCACCAGCTACTCCTGTCCGAAATTTCTCTTTCACGCAGCAGAGCCATTACGTAAGAATTGATCGACCAAAATTCAGATGAATCAATTCCTTAGGCATAAAATTCAATGGAGTGACCGCCAGTTGGCAGCTTAATATATGTAATACTATTACCCCTCCCCAAACCAAGTCAAAGTGCAAAATGGTTGCTAGCCAAAACAGTTGGCTGTGACTTGCCTTATCTTCGTTCGATGCATTGATTTCCAGAGAAGCGTAGAGAATTATTGACGAAGATTATGACGACCACAACGACTACAATCCAGCAATAATGTCAAGAGGCACTGCAGTAACTACGACGCGTAATTGTGATACCCAACACGAACAGACGACGAACCCATCTACAGACAATGAACGAACCAAGCAAGCAAAGCAAACAACTGCCACGATACAACCGAGACAGCGTTGACTAATATGGCATCGGCGGCGACGACGACGATTACGACGACAACGATGATAACAACGAGAATATAATATAATATGACAGGAAAGCGAAGGAAAGTAACAAAGCTACCAAATCAATAGCTATCCAAACGATGAGTACTGCTGTCAGAAAGAGACAAGCAGTGAGAAAAAACAAACGGACCTAGCAATCAACCCAGTGAATATCAAGCGAGGACAGTCACCACCACCACTACGACCGAGCTTCGTTGCTTTGCCTGCCTGACATGCGGTTACTCTTGATGAAACCAATTTTCACCGTTGATGCGGGATTCACTATTGATGTCTCCTTTTTTCCCCTCGTTGTTGTTGTTGCTATTCTTAGTTGACGCAGTTGACAGAGGTAAAAAGATTACACAGACGGTTCTGCACGAGAATATATAGGCATCATCAGTAACAAACGAAATACTACGCAGCTGTTCCTGTACGAATGATTGCATAAAATGGTGGCCAAATGAATGAGGCGAGGAAGATTGATTATGAAGTATTTTCAAAGACGACTAGTAGTTTTGAATACAAATGGATAAGAATTGCCTAGCAAAACATGGTTGCTATAACGCCCAGGTTTTAATAAATCGAGAAATGTCTAAGCTATCCAAACAAATCCCACAATTTAAGATCATCTTCCACAACCCATTAATTCCGTTTCAGTAGCAGGCCGTAATGTGTGTATGCCTGCGTCTATGTATGTGTGCACATGAACTGGCAATGAGGGCTCTTCGTTCCATTCGCTCGGCATCGTCATTTTGTCGACTGTCATTTGGAGCACCCTCGGATATGGATGTCAGCGGAATACCCTTGAACAATCTCGACCTAACCTCAATGTTTTCAAAAGTTTTTCAAGTACTCCGCCCAACACCAATCAAGCGTCACCGTTCACCTCAACCAACATTGAATAGACGTGTGGAAGCCCGAAGATGTGGCAGAAATTTGTATGATCGCACATGAGTGTGTGTGTGTACTTACCTTAATATGCACGCAATTCTGGATTTTTGTGACCAGCGATTCCTTGTCGGCCGCGTAACTATTCAAGATGGAGATGCACTCGCTATCTGGTGCCAAGCATAAACGGCAGCACTTCTGCCGGGCCACCTCCACCATTTTTCAAACAAAGCTATATCGATTATTTTTATGTTATTCGCAGTCTGTTTTTTTTTTTTGTTTTATTGATAGCAAATATTAATAATTAGTTAATAAATTTCATTAGTTATGCTTCGCAGACGCTTTCATTCTTGTTTATTTTTTCGGTGTCTTGATTTTTCACCCACTTTCCTGTATGATCTTTCATCACACTCCTCTAAACTGAACCCTTGACAAACACGAACGAAACACCAACCACGACTGAGAAGAAATTGACACTGGATTGATTCTTTCGTCGCCTCTTGAATTGCTTTTTCGCAAGCAGTGGATAGAAAAATTGCTAAAACCCTTGGAAATATTCCACACCAGGGTTGTCTAACAATTAGATTAATTTTTAATATTTTACGATAACGTATGTGGGTTACATAATAGTAACGGTAGTAGTAAACTTCATTGGCTGCCATACAATGCAAAAACGAATTGTAAACTAAATTTCGTTTTACATTTGTACCTCGTTGGTACTTCTTTGCTCTTTGCTTTCTGCTTTACTGATAAACAATAACAGATTTCTAAAAGAGTAAAAGAGAACCTGTTCTTGGTTTTACATTTTGTTAATTACAAATTTATACAGAATTTACTGCCTTTGACTTGATCCACCTAATAGACTAAGTTGTTCGATTAGTGCGTAGAGAAAAATATGAATACATAATATAAGGATTTTTAATTTACGAAACAATTATAAAGACAGCTACGCGTAAATTTGTAAACTGTTATTAGAGAAAATCTAGAAAATTTCTGACTTTAATTTTGTGATTTGAATGAAATCTTAAAATCTTATAAATGTAAATGTTTTCAAGTATTTGCAGATTTTCTTTTGATAGATGTTCTTTTGTAATAAGGTTAGATCCTCATAAAAGGATGAAAAGCTTTTCACCCTCACTGTTAAAAATTATTATCATTTTTATTGGTATTATTTTAGCAGTGTCTCTTATCTACCAACATTTTTATAAAATATGAGTGCTTAATGGCTTTATAAATTTAGCTGTTTTCACCTAAATGGCACAAAACTATCCTGATGTAAAATATTTAAAATGATTCTAAAAAGATACGAAAGAAACTGAAGCCTATTTGTTCGAATTGAATTTTATATTTGTAATTTCACATCTTAATTAACTAGCATGTTATTTATTAGATTTTTTATAATCGCGGTTATGTATCATGTTAACTGTCTCATATAAAAATGGCAACTCTTAACATTTCACATTGTTTTGCGGATCATCTGTTTCATCCGGTCTCCGGGGTATATGTTATTAAAGTTCGTTTTAAATCGGTCTTAAATTCTGTGAAAAAAGTTCTGAAAGCCATAAAGAAAAGGTCGCCTTTCGTTAATATTGGGATTACTCGAAGCTTAGAATTACAAATTTGTGCAAACAAATAGGTAACCTTTTACCAATCTTTAAACCTTTTACTGATCTAGGAATTTACTTTTGACATATCTACACGTATAAACTACTGGTAATATCGCGCAGCCTAAAAGTAGAGCTCGGATCTTTTTTAAACATATACGCGACAGGGTAATTCATAAATTGATAATTTCATTGTGGACAGTGTGAAAGCACAGTTTGATTACTCCATAAAGCCATAAACGCGCGAAAATCTGGACCGAACTTTGAAAAACACGGATTCTCAATAAAACAACAACAATAAAACATTAATATTTTCATTGTCGTCGACACAATTTGCTTTTTCTCTTTCTCCATAAGAGCTTATGTTATTTTAACAGTTCAGTCCGAATATTCGCATAGAATATTCGCATTCGAACCTCTATATGTTTGCAGCATAAGGGTTTATGTCCACGTAGTAATATGTCATTGGCTCGTGAAGCACGCCATGCAGCAGTACTCATCAGTCAAATTACGAATTCTTTTCATCCCATCTTGTTTCGGCAAACAAAAATTTCCCTTTATTAACACTTCGCAGAGCTGCCGTGAGTTCATAAATACCCAAATTATTTGGAGAAATATATAGTTTTGGAACTAAAGGCTTTGGGGATAAAATTTTGTTGAAAAAGGCTCTGTTCTGGTGGTACCATTGCTTTGATAATTTCTACACATGCCACTATTTTTATGATCCCTTAATTGGTTAATAACTTATACTGCCTTAAATTCAATGAGATTTTGAGGTATGCCTCCTAAACCACTTATCAATTCAAAATTAGTGTCGTTTGAAAGTATTTTTTAGAGTATTTTTATTACACTAGATTAGTCTGTTTCACAATGTGAAAGCTTTTCAGATATCGTGTCCTTATTTTTGTAGTACGATATCTCTTTTATTTACAACTTTCTTGTAGGACACATGGATGGTAGATCCCGACATTAATTTTCTAGAATTTACTATGTGGCTTTAATTGAATAAAACAACAAAATGTTTCGTAAAACATTTAATTAAACCACAAGTATGTTTCTATGAAAATTCTGCACAGAGCGTGCACACCCTATTAGTTCTCATTGTTTCCCTCGCCAGCAATATCAAATGCTAAAAAGCAATTTGTTGTACAACAAAAACATAGAGATGAATACTCCATTACAAGTAACATGTATGACAGCTCAATCGTGTGACTCCGACTTATCGTAATATGCTCTCAAATCGAATTCAGCTATTGAAATGGAAGCTTATGGAATTAAAAAACGGAGGATGGTAATTCCATCTCACCACGAAAACGATTAGTTCGTCATCGGTAAGCGTTAAAACGGGAAGAGAACCAAAACAAAATAAATAAATGTCGAGCCTCACGCGATCCGCCTGGCTTCATATTGGAGCTTTACTCTCCGGAAAGCTGGGTAGCGGTGAAGAGAACACCATAATGGCTTCACCGACAAGGGCTTTATTTGGTGACCAAATCTCAATTTCGTAAAAGGCTCCATATTAAAGTCTTTCTCTCTGTCTCTCTCTCTTTCTCCGTGTGTATTTGGAAAATCTTTTTCACCTTGTTAAAGGCTCAATAATTTTTCAATACTATAAAAAGGCAATATTTCTCACGTATAACTTAATAAAACCCTTCAAACACTATTGATATAACATAATGAAAAAGTGAAGTAAACACATAAATATGAAATATTTGAAAGAATCATAGGTTTTTTATGCATTTTAGGCGTTTCGTGTGTTTTGAGATGTTGAACTTTTTTGCTTTTAATTTAAATCAACAAAGGAGACAATATTCTTTAGGGACCCTAAAGGAATGATCTTTCAATAAATACAAATTCTATTAATTACTTGGAGGCGGTAAAATTATTCTTAAACGCAACACAAAAATGAATGCGATAACGCATATCTGCCTGAACGAATAGCTTGCAGTGTTTGCAATGTTGTTGCAAAATTTAATCAGTGTTGCCATTTTTTTCTCGCATTTTTCTATCCGGCAAACATTTTATAAAAGTTTATCTGCATTATTCGAAATAATTGCAAAGCGAATAATACAATAATATAATTTTGCTTTGTTAAAAAACTTTATAAATTTGCTTATCATTTTATAAGAATTATAAAAAAGCATATATTTATTTGTTACGGCATATGTTGCATGGATGTTGCTTTACGATATCAATTTCTGCGTGGA
Organism: Physocephala rufipes; assembly: GCA_963966595.1. Lineage (NCBI taxonomy): Eukaryota > Metazoa > Arthropoda > Insecta > Diptera > Conopidae > Physocephala > Physocephala rufipes. The sequence goes on from OZ016504.1 coordinate 36,089,285, forward strand.
TTTTTAAATTCTTCATTTGACGACTATAAAAACGTTTTCAGATTTTACTCCTGGGTTATTTTCAGTTGTGAAAGCATCTAAAGCACTTAAAATTTACGTTTTGAGAACAAATTTCGGAGTGAAATTTTACAAAATCAATTAAATAGAATCGAATTTAATTGGAATTAAATCTAACGAATTGATCCGCTGTAATACTGTGAAATCAAGTGAGATATAGATATACAAAAGTATTCTCAATTATATTATTTGATATATCTTTATTGCGTTTATCACAAGGGAGTATAACACATATAGACTATATATAAATCCGTTTTAACTAGAAGAAAAATAGAGAATTTTTTCTATTATTTTAAAAAATATCTACGAACTTCCGTTTACATGAAATTTGATTACTGCAAATAAAAATTGACTTGCACAAATATATCATGCAATTTTTTCTGGTTTTACGTGTATGCATTTGTCCATTAATCAGAATTTACCGACGAAACTTCGAACTTGGCCAACATTGTTCGGCGTAAGATGATTGTTGGTTAACTTGTATTATGTCATACTTGTTTGCTTGAATAGCCAAATTCGGAGCTGATCAGTCATACAATTAATTAGTTCGTTTTCTGATCTTGAGGTCTACGGCCTCAGAGTTTACTTTTCCTCAGCACGTTAAACGTTAAGCGTTAAAAAAGCAGTCGCATTTTTTCGTTCATCCTTATCTTCAAATAGAATGACAAAATTCAATTATATTTTATTTTTAAGTCTAAAGTTATTTTTAATGTATTTTTTTAATTTTTGTTTTGCTGGCTGCGACGGATTGCGAGGGACACAATTGAAGTTATTGCCACATTATTGGAATTGGGTAAAATTTCAAATTAAATAAAATTCAACATGAATAATTTAGTGCTAATCAAGGTTACGTTACAATAGTATAATATTAAAAATCTCATTTGATAGAATATATAAATGAAATCTCGGAAATTATTAGATATTTTTAAAATTATTGATTATAAAAAATTTCAATCTCAATGGGAAAATCTTAAGAGGCAATTTATGGATTCTATTAAGCAAATTTGCACAAAAGCTGTTCAAATTTTTATTGACTCTTTTCAAAATTTTATAATGCAATATTTTTTATCGTATAATTTTTTTTCGATTTCGAGAAAATATTTAAAGAAATCACACAAAAAACAAATAATCTTATAGAATAATTGAAAAAGAAAAATTAATTAATTAATCTAAGATATTTTAGGAAGTGTATAGATTTTTAATAAAATTAATTAATTAATTAAAGATTGTTGTTGTCTTGTAGACTATATTAAATTGCTTTTCAGCAAAGACAACTTTTAAGCCTTTTTCGCTAAATTTAAAATCCTACAAAATTTCATTTTTGCTCCACCCTGTTGAGACGTCCTGTTGACTTTACCAACTGATAAAAACAAACACCTGAAACGGAAGAGAAGATCGATCCCATGCTTTATAGTTCTAAAGAAAATTGAATATAATAAATATATTCAATTATAAATAGAATAATTCATCAACATCTATAGCCGACGAAAACCTGACGCTAATGAAATTGATAAGCACGTAACAACCAATTTGCGTGATAATTATCATACCAGTAAAATACTCGCCGCTGGATCATAGTTTTTATTAGATATTTAATGATTTATAAGCAGTTAATCAGCGTTTTATGAAACAAAATTGAGTAGCTTAAAAATTTTAGTAGCATTTCGACATCAGTACACTATATATTCAATATTTAATTTTGATTTTTATAGAAGTGCAAGCACAAATTGCTCCAAAACACCCGTTTGCCAAATATCATTACCAAACAATTTGGCTTGTTTACGATAAAATCAAATTATTTTCCTTAATAGATCGTTTAACCTGCATTTTTCAGATGCCTTACCAAATCGAAGCTCTTACCGATTCACATGCTGAGCTGGGCGAAGGACCTCATTGGGATATCGCTACTCAAAATTTATATTTTGTCGATATTAATGCCGGTTTATTGATGCGTTATGACTATGAGCAGAATAAAATTTATCGTAGTAAAATCGAAGGTGAATCATTGGCTAGCTTTGTCATACCCGTTGAGGGATTCTCCAAGAAATTTGCTGTCGGTTGCGGCCGTCGCGTCTTGATCGTTAACTGGGATGGTATTTCGACAACTGCCAAGGTGGATCGCGTACTTTTTGAGGTTCAACCCGGTGATCAGTTTAGTGGAAATCGTCTTAATGACGGTAAATGCGATCCCATGGGACGTCTCTTTGCTGGAACAATGCGTTACATAGGTGATGAATTCAAGGAGCGTTTGGGGGAATTGTACAAGTATTCAGCAGGAGGTAAAGTAGAATTGGTGAAGAGCGATGTTGGCATATCCAATGGTCTAGCATGGAATGAGAAAACCAAGAAGTTTTATTATATCGACACTACTGACTATGAGGTCAAAGAATACGATTATGATTTCGAAACGGGCAAAGCGAGTGAGTTGTTAAGGGTTTTTAATATCGATACAACTTAATATCTAATTTTAAATTCGGTTTTAATCACTTAGGCAATCCTAAAGTTGTTTTTAATTTGCGAAAATCCAGTCCTTCAGATCACTTGCTGCCTGACGGAATGACAATTGATAGTGATGGAAATATTTATGTGGCCACTTTTAATGGTTACACAATTTACAAAATTGATCCCAAGTGAGTATTCTCGTATTTGTTTCCGTTACTCGATCATTTCGGCTGGATAATACTTCGACATATTTTATTTGATTTTTTTTTAGAACTGGAAATGTTTTATTGGAAATCAAATTTCCATGCAAACAAATTACTTCCGCTGCTTTCGGGGGTCCCGATTTGGACATTTTATTTGTTACCACTTCATCGCGTAACAATGAGCCTGCTCCAGCTGGAACGACTTTCAAGGTTACCGGATTAGGTGCCAAGGGTTTACCTATGACCAAATTACAAATCTGAAGTTTACTATGGTTTTCTAAACAACTCAGAGTTTTTATATAAATGTTATAATTATTAAAATATTTTATAATAAACATATTTTAATTCGTGCAATCAAAAAATGGTGTCTACGATTTAATGGTATTTTTTATACCTTACTTCCGAAGGGATAGGGTATATTCACTTTGTGCTTCTGTTTGTAACACCTATTGTATGGACCTATATGAAATATCCTTTATGATCGAAGGTCATCCCTTTCATGATAGTTATTTCTAACGAATTTGAAAGAAATTGTTTTGGATGCAGAGTGAAAAAAATTTTAAGTTTAGCTAAATAAGAATAATAAATATTAATCGTTAGCAATATAGATCAGACTCAATCTTCAACTTCGTAAACTGTAATAAAATTTCGTAATAGTATTTCGTAACGCACAACGTTTCCGGTGACTAAATCAGCGTAGTACAGACTTGAACCACATCAGCGCGGGAAAACACCAACTCACCGTACGTTCCGAGTGTTTTTTTAATTAAACGACACGACTGTTGGAGGGTTAAAAAACAGCTGAAATAGTTTAAGAAACAAAATTTATCGAAATTTGAAAATATACCAACAAATATACTGGAAGTAAATAAATGTTAGCATATTAGTTGGAACCATATTTTAATTATTTAAAGTTTAAAAAAAATTAACTACTCACAGAAAATTTGCACAATATAATTAAACATATTACATAAAGTTATCTTAATCGTTCAATAAATTTTGGAGAAGAAATTTGCTAAACGAATTGTAATAAAACCTATTCATCTATTTTATCGTTCGATTAGACCTCACTCTTGCTATCGAAGACATAAATTATCCATTAAAGCATTTATATAGGCGTTTTTAATGTAAGTGTTATTGGATAATAATAGTCAATGTAATTTAACGCCCATTTTGATGAAAGAAGGACAAAAGTGTGTATAAGCAGCTGTTTAAATAATGCAATTTGTGAATACAGAGAATTTATATTTTAATATGGTTTTGTTTTATTATTGGCAAATTATTAATTGAAAATTAAGCAATTGTCAATTCGTATTTCTTTCAATACTTAAGCAAGACCGAAATCCGGGTAAGCAAATATAGATAATATTTTCAATTATATTTTATTAATGTATATTTTATTCTAATATGATATTTTTTTGATATTTTTTATAGTACTTTTGTTATTTTAAATATGATATTTACCGATTAGATTCAATAATAGTTTGAAAGGGAATATATACGAATAAACTGATCCATGTTTCTGGCCAGTAAGTGCTATTGTACATGAGTACTAATTTAAAAGTAGAAATAAACGTAACAATATTAGGGGCGTCATTAGACGTGGAGGCGTCTAAATGCCCGTTAATTCTACGTATTTTCCACGAGAGGAATTTATGTCGTTCTATGATGAAATGGATTTTAGCTGTGTTTTCTTAAAGACTCGTTACCTAAGTTTTTTCGTCACGTGTTCCTACATCCCATTAAATTCTTTTTACGGTACCTCCCATAAATACCTTGTAATGTGGCTGATAATCAAGGTCACACAGATCAAATTAATGTTCTTGGCGATTTCAATCTACCTTATGTAAATTGAGAAAAATATAATGACTCAGCAATTCTCTTACCGTCTTCTCATCAGGAAAACTATGGATCACTTCTGAATGAAATACAATCTAGAGATCTGTTCCATATAAATTACTACCTAACCGTAGTGGCTAGACTTATTTTAAGCTTGTGCCGATTTTAATATTGTTTATCCAACTATATTTTTTCTGATTCTGCTAACCAGACAGAATCAGAAAAATTTAAACAAAAGATTTTAAATTTAACTCTATCTTAAATGATCACAATTTTTGTACAATATTCCTTATTTATACTGATTTATTGTTCAATGTACACAAATATAAAGCTTTTTTGTTTAGCTTTTAAATTGCGTAATAATAATAAGAATACTAATAACTATTATATGAGAAACTACTTTACACTCATACGGTTGAAAAGTTATTTAGGAACTTCTTCCTTATTAAGTTATTCAAAAATTATTAATATATGTATCAAAGCCGGAGTATTAACAAGAAAATATGAAATTAATTACAATAACTAATTTGAAATCAATTGAAACCACCCCTCCAGTTTTTTGTTTATTACACTTAATTTTAAATACTCGAATTTCTCTAAAAATATACACTTTAATTTTCTCTAATTTATAATTTACTTTAATTAAAAAAACATTTGCTGTCAGTACATTTTTCTGGGAATGTATAAGTAAAGTCAGTATAATTGCGATCTATATATATATATATGACATTTTATCTACTTTTCGAACGCGTTTTGAGGTTGACATTAGTTTTACTATCCTTCAATATTCAATTCAAACAGCTGTTTGTTTCATATAATGCAATAAATTGTCGCTATAATCACCAGAAAAAAGCGGCTGATTGCGCAGATTTTGAAGATGTTCAGCTTTTCAAAATATTACTGAATAAAAAGAAAAGTTAACAGTAAAATCCGTTTACTAGTGGCGATGTCAGGCTTAAAGTTTCTAATACGAACAGCGACATGTTCATCCGGGTTCTTACGGCAACAACATGTGCTGACCACACCAACGTTCCTGGGATTCTATCGTCCAAATAACGTTACTAAAGAGAAATTTATAAAATATTCCGATCTCGGTTGCTCAGTGGACAGAAATATCTGCGGTTACGCTTACATCGGAAGAGACAATGTCAATAATTTTCTTGGGAGACTACCGCGTTCTAGCTGCAGCCACAATTTTGGGACCAAAACTTCTCCAGACCGAGCAGGGAAATCAGAGAGCAAATCATCACCGGCTACACCTGACGCAGATATTTTTGGTGAAACATCAAAATTGGGGCTAGTAGCGAAATTTAAGTTGATGTACAAGCAATATTGGTATGTACTAATACCGGTGCATGTAGTAACATCATTTTCTTGGTTGGGTGCCTTCTATTACATGTCCAAATCGTAAGTGGAGCTAATGTCGTATTAGACAATGATGATGTTTTGGAACTATCATTCCAGGGGCGTTGATATAGCCGCTCTGATGCAGTACATACATTTAAGCGACAGCATAATACAAAAGGTACACAACTCCAACATGGGACATTATGCCGTAGCGTATCTTTGTTACAAGATTGTAACCCCAGTGAGATATGCCTTAACTGTGGGTAAGGACGTTTTTTATTGCGAAATGTTTAGTTATTAATTGCCGAATAAGAACAATTTTGCCCAGAAACGACGTCATTAAAAATACAAATTTGCTGTAAATATTTAATTTAATATGCACTGGCATTAAATGTTTTTTAATATTTCAGGTGCTACTACTTTTCTGATTAAATATCTCGTTCAGAGAGGACAGTTAAAGCCTATACCTAGTAGAAAGGAATTAATTCGAATGTACACACAGAAGAAAGCCGATCGTGATGCGTTGGTGCGGAAAGGTGAAGAGGAGAAAAAACAAAGTTGAATATCGTTCCAGTTCATTTCATTAGATATCTTTGACAAAACTTTATTTGTCTTTCTTATAGGTTGATTCTTAAATGTGCCCGTTAGACGGGTGCAATTCATTTTTGAGTAATATATCATAATTTTGTCTTGCTACCAAACGACAGTCGCTTGAAGTAGATCTTTTATACGCTTAATTATGGTTTTATATGTAATATGGGTTATGCTAATTAAAGGTGTAAAAACTTTGACAAAACACGACTTATTTCGCTTTATTAAAATCGGATAATATTTATATAATAAATAATTGTATTTTTGCTTTCAAATAATTGGCGGTCTCATAGCAGTTTACTCTGCAATCGGTAACCAATCACCTACACAAACCGATTTGGATATTTCGTTGCCATAGCAAACAAATACAAACTTTTTATACATCAAACAAAAATAAATAAGAATAAACATATTTATATAAAATTCGTAGTTATAATTTCTTAAATTGGAGACATAAAAAATTAAAAAAGAAACATGGAACAGGAACAGGATGATCCAAGCATTGATATAATTTGTACTACCAGTGGTAGTCAGTATTTTGATGAAATAATTGGTCATATTGAGGATATTGTTCTCAGCACAGAATTTGAGGTAATTTGGGCTTATCTTAGTTTTTTTTGCGAAACTAAAAACAAATTTTAATTTTTTGTGTAATCGTAGGTTTTGCAGGAAAATTTTCTGGAAACCTATTGGCGTAAATTTGAAAACACAGAAGAGAATAAATTAGAATATATGGATATATTTAATAAATACACAACACTTTTCGAGAACTATTTGATGAATGAACTTAAACAACGCATGCCAAATTTTGATATGAAACGTTTCGCCCAAGAACTAGAGTACTTTTCATTAAATGCTATTCAACTTTCTTCCGTTACTAGCAAATTAATTTTCCAATTTTAGGAATAATAATGCCTTAATTAGTCCTCAGGATAAAGGAGAGATATTTGAACTTCTTTACTCTTTGTCCAACTTTGAAGCATTCAAAGATATCATACTGGATTATCGTAGTAAAATGGATGGTCATATAAGAAACTTAAATTTTGACTTCTTAACAACGAAATCATTGGAAAAGTTGCGGGTTGAAGAGCAAAGCCAGCTCTGCATGAGAAAGGAAATGCAACTTAAACCGAGAAAATAATGAGAGCATTGCTAGCTTCCATTCTGACTTCATATATTCTGTAAATAAATATTGTATTTTGGTTGTACAAATATATTTATAATAATATTGAGATTGCGTGGGGTAACAAAATTTATGTGAAATTGCATAGGGGCGTATGAGAAATGAATAGAGGTGAATTTAAACTAAAATTTCCATTAATATTATTAAAAAAAATAGTGCAAGGAGTCGGCATCTTAAAAATCATCATCGGCCATTATATAATTCAATATAGTTCTTCAAATTTCATAATATTGAAGAAATTGACGTATAAAAATGTTTGACGCCCTGGTTTCTCCTGTGGCTTTTAGCCACGCTTCAGCTCATCGTTTCTTCATTCGATCTGGTCATTAACAAAAGAAGGAAACAAACTTAAAGCTTTCAAAAATTACTCTCGAATACTTTTTCTGGTGATTTATTATTAAGATTTTTGGACGATTTAGTCCTTTGGTCCTTCAGATTTTAATACACTTGCATTTTTAATACACTACAACATGCTCTAACAATATTAAAATTTTTCATTTAAAAGCTAGTTTGTTAGAAAAATATAGGTTCTGCTCCGTGATATTTATTCTTCATTCAATTGAAGGAATATATCTGCAGACCGCAACCGTACACCATACAAGCATTATCACAGCTATCGACACATAATCCTTTAATGTCCGCTACACAAGTATGAAACTCTTTAATAACTTTTCCTATCCGTAAATCTGTTTTCAGCAGATTCTGATCAACGCTACTAGAGAATGCATAATAGCCACAGCTCGACAATTGCACGCCAGTCACTTGAGCTGTATGTAAAGTCTCGAATTTGACTGTTTCCAAAACAGTGGATAGTGTACACTTCGATGATATGGAAAGTTTTGAGAATACCATAGCTTGATCATCGCCACCAGTTAGAACCTGTAATTCTTGCATTTCGTGGGAGTAACGAATATCCATTGCATTGACTCCACTTAAGTGGTGCTGGATCAATTTATCGAAGCGAGCCAGATCCAAACTGCAATAATTTATAAGACCATCTGTAGCGGCAATCAATAGGAATTGTCGCCCTACAAGACGTACCTGTAGGATGCATTTACCGTAATGGATATCTCCAAGCAAAGAAATTTCCCAGTTTTTATTGATTTTATATTTTCGCACAAAACCATCGGAGCACCCAATGAAGACTGTATAACCCTTACCATCTCCATCTTCAATAGTTGAAGGTAAAACATCCAAAGACATAATGCGCATTTCAGGATCTATTGCAAAGTCTTTATAACTGCTTCCACCAATTGAATCATTGGTTATTGTCTTCAGATAAATATTTAACATTTCTTCAAATTCTAGTGAGATTATATTTAATTTGGTAACGCACAACTGGGCACGTCCACCGCCAGAGAAAATTAAATAATCATCACCTTTTATTTTTAAAACAGCCATGGTTCTTATATTCGAAATATGTGAATGAATTTCATTCATCTGTCGAATTGTCTGGTGAGACACACTTTCCACATTATCATATATTGATATTTTTATCAAATTATCGTCTCCTCCTGAAATTATTACGAAAGCATTTTTATGCTTCGTCGATTCTATGCACTTCAAGACATTGCACGGTTTCGTATGCCACATATTTCGAAGGGGAAGCTTCACAACTGGATTGACTACAGTATTACTCAACAATTTTCTGTCGTATAGAAGAACCTGTTTATTTTTTATAAATGCCATTTTAATTCGTGGACTCTTATGTGGCAATTTCTCGTATATAAAGTAATCCCAATAACGATGGCCACCTCCACACGGCAATTGCACGTGGAAATCGTAAAGCCTTGACCAAATTATAAAATGATTATCATTAAAACCGAGCAATAATTCAATTTTAAGTTCTTCCATGGGTTCTAACGCCTCTACCCAACAAACAGGCACATTCTCACGTTTTATAATTTTCAAAGTGGCTTCAGATTTGCATAATTTTATATATTTTATCGTACTATCGTGACCAGCGCTCTGCAGTATAGCTGTTTCGGCACTATTTGCAACCAGCTTAATTAATGTGGCCCCCAGATGACCATGTGGATGTTTTAGGGTAAACGCTAGATTAAATTTTTCCTCTTCTGTATTCCATCGATAAAGAAACATATTCCCTTGCCGATTGCTTATAAGTAAAATATCTAGCTGGACAAGTACTGCACTTGTCAGCCAAGGCTCTTTACATTTTGGCAATGATATGCTTAGTTCCTTTATTGATCCATTTAAAGACTCCTGTAACAATAGACAATTACCACTCTCATCACATATTAGATATATTGCAGGTGTTAAAAATATAAATGCACGTATCAGACCACTTAAGATATTGTCAGAGTCATAATATTTATCAATCAAACCACCAGTGTTTTCCTGATATCTGTACAAAGTCAGGCGTTTATATCCGCAGATTGCTATCTTGTTTTGTTTTACTTCCAGAACAGTACATTTGGTATTAGTAAAATCATCGATCAAATCCCAAGTGTTTTGGTTTCTGTAGCAAATTAATTGGTTTTTATTTGTCAAAGCCACTAAACAACTCGAATTTAAGAACTTTAGTTTTGCCACATAATGTTCGTGTGAAATGTTATCATTTTTCATGCAATTATCCTTAGGTCGTGGCAATAATACGGCCATATTTCGCTCTTGAATGCCGTCGAAATTGTCTGCATTATCGATTATATCCTGCAAAGGAAATGGTAATACATTTCCAGTAGAGCCAACTGTATAAAGTATTGCATTGGTTTCATCGTATTCCAGATTCCATATTATAGCACCAAATTGTTGTCGAGTCTTATGTATCAACTCTCCATTCATTCGCCATATGCATAAATAGGAATCTTCTCCGGCACTAACTGCATAAAAATGTACTCCTGTAACAAGGAATGATGATTATAAGCTCAATTCATTGCATAAGACCTTAATTAAATTCACACCGCTTTTTATTATTTTAGCCTGAAAAACACGTGCTATATGTCCAAAACCACTGGCTACGGGTATCAATTTTGTTTCTGACCATTCCTCTGAAGTTACTCGCATATCCACGCGCCAAAATTTTATCGAACGATCATCTGAAGTTGTCGTTAGCATTTGAGCCGCCGCGCTGTAGTTGATGGAGAAAATTACACCATTATGTGATGATATACGTTGTATTAGAGGTGCCTTTGGACCTGTCGGCCGCCAAATAAGCAGTTCGCCATAAGCATTGCCTAAATTCCATTCGCCAAAATCAATTCATACATAAAAAACTTATTTGAAGATTCTTGAACGTTACCTCCAAAACACACTAGTTGACTCCATTGATCACCATGAATTAATGCAGAGTACAAAGTGGATTTGTCAGAACAGGATGAACGTTGTGATATTTCATATTTCCTTTTATGCGGACAATACTGCAAACAAACGACGGTACTATGTGCACAGAGTAAAACAATATTATTTCGCCCCTTTAAAAAGTTAGCAGCACTTATCCAATCAGTAATAAAACCTCGATCAAGCGTTTCAAACGCATACTAAACGACGAATTCATTATTTCTAGTTATTTAATTGTATATTATTACAATAATATACTCACTTCATTTGTCCATCTTAAAACTAGATACTCCTTTTCGCCATACACCAGCAGTTGATCACAATTACTCGCTGTTCCAGAAACAATGCCGTGAACTTTCCCACGCAGCTTGATTGGCAGTATTCGATTACTAGTCTTGTTATCGCTGGTATACAAATGCAATTCATTGCCGATTCCTATATATCGGATTATTCGAATATTAGGATTATACTCGGCATTTTCTTTTAATTACATATAATTACCTCACCTGTTATCAAAGCATTTGAGTTTAAAATAGCAAGAGAAATTGAATCGGAAATGGTTAAAGTCATATTTACACTCACATCGCTCAGCTGCTGCTCAGTATATAAGAAATGTGAATTATATCAGAAAACAACAGAGTTGCAGAAATTAGTCAGCTATAAATAAAAACTAATTACCGTTTAATGCTATTTTAAGAAAATTTATGACAGATGAAAATAGAATCCGGAGTGGTATTAAATTCTAGTCTGCAAGATATTCGTTGCACTTTTATAAAAAAGAGTAATATACAAATACAAATATCAAAAAAATAATACAAATATAATTTCCTTATTTATAAGTTTATTTACAGGAACTTTACAAGTTTATTTACAGGAACTTTACTTATTTACAGGTTTATTTACTATATAATCCAAGTCCGTTAATTTGGAATCTAATCTAGTGGCATGATCTAAAATTACCTCTGTCTATGGGTGATTGTGGGGAAGAATGTAATTTTAGACCTCTGCACTACAATTATTCACGAAAGATTTGGGAAACATTGTTAAAAATAAGGTTTCTAATTAATTATCACTAATATACAATAAAAAAATTAACATGCTTATTCTAAGATTCGAATCGTCTCGTCCTTCTAGTTGCCGTTCAACTGTTTGATACTACTTGTAGTGACGACTTACCGCCCTGATTACAATCTCGCAACGTTAGCACGCAGCAATGTGTAATTCAATGGACAGCATATGGAACGAGCACGATATCAATCGCGGCGATATGTCAAAATTCGGATGTCGATGAAGCCTATGCTGAGACGGAAAGAGTAAATTTGTTTGTGCATTGTCATATGTTTTATTTATTCCGGGAGAAACGAAGAACGAGATGAGCGACCATGAAAAAAGTGGAAAATTTCGCAGTTTTTTCAATGACGCTAACGAAGACAGCGCCGATGTCTTATTTTTTCTCAATTCCCGTAAGAACCTTTGCAATTTTGACAAATCACCACGATCGAAATCCCGCGAGATTTTCTATCTATATCTAGCATAAGCTTGCATCCTTTTTCTCTCGCATAATTTTACCACATATTACTGAAAATGCCAGACAATTTGTGTTTCGTTGCCAACTACAGTATAGTGAGTTTGGGACAAACCCTCCCTTCTCATCATGGCCCGTCATAAGTCCATTACAGAATGTAGTCAAGACAAGACGGTCGTAAAAACTGGTGCAGACAGCTTGTTGAGCATCCTAGCTCTGGAACGTTTTCTTCTATACAACAAAAGTTATTGAGAAATATTTTTAACGATACGCGTGAATACTATTCCTGTGTTATATTTATATTATATCTATACTAAATTTATATTTGTTTATTATATTTAATTTGTATTTATATTTTTATTATATTAATATTTGTCTATTTGCAAGTATTTCGATTATTAAGTAATGGATCTTTGATATAGAAACCTTGAAACAAATCATTAATAAATAAATAGCACAGATAAGAATGTATGTATATATGTAGTTTTTATTTCGTCTGTAGAATTATAATTTTTATAAGCAAATTAAACTACTATTATTAAGAAATTATTATTTGCAATTATTATTATTTATTCAATTATTAACGATTACTAATTTTCCCACAATGTCAGAACTTTGCCAAATTCGAAGCATCCTGTGGTGACATTTTTCACATCCTTCAAATTATCTCAGTTCAAATAATAATTCTCAAGTCGAAGTAAATAAACTTCGAAGTAAAGTAAATAATATTCTCATTAGGATTCAATGGTATATGAATTAATTTTTTGTTTTTATGGTCAAACTATTTTTGGAATTAGATTTTCCCTCATTTTTTTAGTAATTATTTGGCAATATTTTAAAGAACGCCATATTCTACAGAACATTATATTTCCCAGATTCTATGACATTTTTTTATTAATATAATTTGTGCAAATTTTCTTAAAAACGGACGAGCCAACAACCGGCATTTGATAGTTGCGTCCTTGACATTTGACTCTTCAATATCAAATCAAAATATTTCTCCTTGAAAATTCCAAACATTGGACAAATATTTCATTTCTTTCGTGCTTGATATTGGCTAATTTGATAATCGGCCTAATCCAATGCCAGCTTATGACACTTTTTAAAATGGTGATGTCATTTGCGATTGTCATTACGTAAAAATAATGTAACAAATAGGAAAAAACCCAAAACAATTTCTAGTCGATGAAATATTATTGCAAGAAAATGAGAAACATTGAGGGAGAAGGGGGATGCAGCTCTGGGTCTTTACTCTAAGAAGCAATTTAACAAGACAAAATGGAATTATTTTGAAATAAAATTACATAAACTATGACAAATTTTAACAGATATTTTCAATCATCAGTTTGTCAGACTCGTGCTAAAATTTCCAAAGTAACGGCTTTTTACGCCCATGTGGCGCCTTTATATCGTACCTCTGAAACAATTTTATCTGTATTTTTGGAATTCAATTAGCAGACACCAACATTTTCTCGTAAAATTTTTGAAACATTTCGCTACCAGAGAAGGTCTTGTTAATGATATCACAAATATGTTTTGTATAAAACAGATTGACAGGAATATTCGTTTCAGAAACTTTCAACTAAACCTTCTTTTTAAAAATCGACTAAAGAAACTGAATATATTTATATAAAAACATAAACTAAAATTATGTGTTTGTATTGGAATCATGTATCTACAACAGAAAACGTCACCCCACAGGTCGCAATCTCACTGAGTCATGTTACTTTGGTCACGTTTCATATCGAAATTAATGATTTCATCAGCAGAATTTCGCAGTGCAATATAAAAAATGTGTGTATGTATCCATGCATACATCTCTATGTATGCCAAACACATTAAGAAATACCATTATTCCAATAGCATGGAAATCTTGTAGATTTTAGCTGTCGAGCCCCCAACCGGATTCCCGCGTGACAGAAAGTAATATTTCAGTGAGAACAAATGAAGGGCAAATGACTTTCAAACTTTCATTTATTATATACGATTTCCATGGTATGGATGGACTTGCGCATTAAGTCCATTTCCATTGAAATTTAAAAGGAAAACTCTAAAGAGAAATAAGGTAAAATAATGGAATAACCGGGCCTCTTTTTACATATGCCATAACCTTTACCGACTGTATCCATACTTTTACCAAAGCATAAGCAAATCGTACATATTCATTTCAAGTTTCAATATCTCTCTCATGCAAAATCCACGCTCGTGAAATGGGGTTGAACGTGTTTACACAAATACTGAATGGACGAACACATTCATTTAAATAAATGATCGTATTCATAAAAAATAGTTCCAACAGTTAATGTGTAAATATGTAAATATTTCCCAAAAGGGGCTTGACGTTTAATACAAAAAATGATAACCCTACAACCAGCATTTATTGAATGATGTAAGTAAAAAATTTAGCAATAGATTTCTATTTAGAAAAATAATCTATAAGAAGTAATTAAATTTGCTTTAGCAAAATCCTTATTATCATATTAATTACTAATCTACGATAAATTTTAAATTATAATAAAATTATTATCAATTATTTAAAAAATTGATTCTTTGTTTGATATTTTTTTTAAAAATCCGCTTCGTTTACTCAAGCTATTCCATTTTAACTGAAGTAATTACCTCGGAAATGACTAAATTTTCATGATTCATAAGTATTAAGCACCACCTTTTTGATTAAGTCCAAAGACCATTCGAATAGAAACAGAATTGGATTGGAAACATAAATTTTTGACCGGGCAACGATAAGCGCTTACTTTTCTTTCAGACCGATAATTTTATATTGCTTATTATAGAAACTTATAATTTTCTAAGCCAATATATTTGTTATTTTAAAGCAGATTCCCAATTATTAATATTAATAATTTAACCCGTATACACGGGGTCGAAATATAGATGGATATGCATACATTTTCGATTGTTCAATTGACAATTACTTTATATAGAAAATAGTAAATTTGAAAGTATTGCTTATTATTAAAATCGCACTTTAATGACATGAGGAATAGCTGAAATGTATTCAAACGAATTGTAAATACTTTTCAAAAGACGTTTTTATATACTACATAATTAAGTGTATATTGTTTTCATATACTTGATCCTATCAATAATCAAATATTCATTTGTTTATTGATTTTCGCCACAGAATTCTCAGAGATTAACAAAAATTCGCATAGTAGCGGTGCGGGACAGCCCATAATACCGAATTCTTGGAATAAGAGGAAGAGTAATTGAGAAGATATATTTATATTGGAAAGATACTATCTGTGTGAGAAAGAGAGATTGGGTGTGAGTAATTGATAAATAAATAATCTCCAAAGTCATTAGCGAGAAAGAGATGTCACCTTTCGCTCTCAGTAAACAAGAGAGCTTGCTTTTATCATCGAAACAGTGCTAGTAGAATCAACCGCATCTACCCTCCCCAATATGATAATTTAACAACAAAAGCAACAACAAATTTTCAATCCAACGTACTCCAAAGTAAGCTTATTATTATATATTTGAGAAGTATATAAAGATTGTATGAATTGAATTCGTACCGTATTAAATACTGCTCTCCTCTCCAGTCGTCAGTTTTGACCTTCAAGCTTCCTTCAAAGCATTCGAAGCGAAGTCAATCCAGCCGCATGAGGACGCCGTCACAGTCAAACGTAAATTGAGTCCGCAACAAGCGCTGATACACGACGGATCAGCGAAAAGAGGAAAAGGTTCGAATAAGTTTTATATCGAAATAATAGACCAAAGAAAAGTGAATGTGCTACACTTAAGTAACTTTGCAAAGAAAATAGAAATTTAAAAAAGAATTCAATAGAAAAATAACAAAAAAGAACTGTTTTAACAATAAAGCATTAAAAAGTGTTGCGTTTGAAACTGTTTGATTAAAACAAAAATAAAGAAAAACTAAAATCGTGCTCTCATATCGCATACCTCAGGAAATAGAAAGATATTGGAAATGAATAGAGAAGAAGCATTGAACAACTCAATGAAGAGCTTTTCTATTAATAGTTGCGCATGCAATAATGCTTCGGATTCGCGCAACGGTTGCTGTACGAAAGCTAAGAAAGCTATCGCGGAAACGTCAAACGGGCAAATAATCAATACAGTTACCACCGGCCATCTCTCTCCTTCAGCCAACGTGAATGTGAATAAAACGACTTCGCCAACATCGTCGTCGTCGTCTCAAGGTGTCGACACTCTTGACAACGTTGTTCACTGCTCTGGACGCAGTTGCAGCGCAGCTGTTGTTACATCCAGTTTTTCAGCAGCATTCTCAAATTCATTGCTAACGAAACAACAAGCAGAAGTCGTCGCGTCAGCAATATCGGTAACGCCAAATCCTGCTCCATACGCTAGTGCAAGTGTCGCGGAAAAACGTAAAATGGTTCATGAACTCTGCCAACAATTAATACTTACGGATGAACAGATTGAAGAGCTTACGTATCGTATATTGAACGAAATTAAACGAGGTCTGCGCAAAGATACGCATGAGAAGGCAAACGTCAAGTGTTTTATAACGTACGTTCAGGATCTACCGAATGGTAATGAACGTGGCAAATTCCTAGCGCTCGATTTGGGCGGTACCAATTTCCGCGTTCTGCTCATACATCTAAAGGAAGAGCATGACTTCCAAATGGAGTCACGTATCTACGCTATACCGCAGCACATCATGTTAGGATCGGGCACGCAACTTTTCGATCACATCGCAGAATGTTTGGCCAATTTTATGAGCGAGCACAATGTCTACAAAGAGCGTTTACCGTTAGGTTTCACTTTCTCATTTCCATTGCGTCAACTTGGCTTGACGAAAGGCCTTTTGGCAACTTGGACGAAGGGTTTCAATTGTGACGGAGTGGTGGATCGAGATGTTGTGCAATTATTGAAAGATGCAATTGCGCGACGTGGTGACGTACAAATTGATGTTTGTGCTATTCTAAACGATACTACGGGCACTCTAATGTCTTGTGCTTGGAAGAATCATAGTTGTCGAATTGGTTTAATTGTTGGCACTGGATCTAATGCGTGCTATGTGGAAACCGTTGAAGAGGCTGAACTTTTCGATGAGGCTGATAATGGCAAATCGCATGTTTTGATCAATACTGAATGGGGCGCATTCGGTGATAATGGTGCACTCGATTTTGTTCGTACAGAATTCGATGAGGATGTCGATAAGCACTCGATAAATCCGGGGAAACAAGTGTTCGAGAAGATGATATCTGGAATGTATATGGGTGAATTGGTTCGTTTGGTAATTGTGAAAATGGTTAAAGCAGGCGTTTTATTCCGTGGCCAAAATTCCGACGTTTTAATGACACGTGGTCTTTTCTTCACCAAATATGTATCGGAAATAGAAGCTGACGAACCGGGAACATACACAAATTGCCGTCTGGTATTGGATGAATTGGGTCTAGACGATGCCACCGATGAAGATTGTGCAAATATCCGTTATATTTGTGAATGTGTCTCGAAGAGGGCGGCACATTTGGTTAGCAGTGGCATCGCAACGTTGATCAATAAAATGAATGAGCCTCACGTGACGGTCGGTGTGGATGGCAGTGTGTATCGTTTTCATCCAAAGTTTCACAATTTGATGGTGGAAAAAATTACACAGTTACTAAAACCGGGTCTCACTTTCGATCTTATGCTATCCGAGGATGGTTCCGGACGGGGCGCAGCATTGGTTGCAGCAGTGGCGTGCAGAGATAAAAAGGATGAGTAGGTAATAATTTCCCAAGGAACGTACATAACATAATAAATAGTAAAATAGAATCGAAGAAATCCTTGGCAGAATTAAGACAAACAACAATAAGATCTAACAGGAAAAAGAAAGAAATGTTCATGAATTGGTAGATTCACGAAATTCAGGCGTGCTAGAGAAGTAAAAATAAGCAAAACAAGAAAAAGTAAATCTATTAATTACTAGAAATTTTGTTATCCGAAGAGAAAATTGTTAAATTTATTTTAATTAGTTTAAGTGTATTTTAATTATCATGATTGGTACTTAAATCGTTCAATGGCAAAGGATGAAATAAAAAGT
The DNA here is from genome assembly GCA_963966595.1 of Physocephala rufipes. Lineage (NCBI taxonomy): Eukaryota > Metazoa > Arthropoda > Insecta > Diptera > Conopidae > Physocephala > Physocephala rufipes. The sequence continues at coordinate 36,107,800 of OZ016504.1, forward strand.
GTGGTGAAAAATCATCAAAATCCACCTCCTACATGCGTGTCGCCACGAATTGTTTTATTTCAAATTGCGCCGAGAATTGTGCGCTGAAGAACTAACAGTAAATATTTCAGAAAAAAAAACAATTTGGAAAAGTTTCGCAACTACACGAAACTCCTTTTAAAATGTTTCATCAGCACACAAACCAAAATTAAAAGCAAATACATTTTTGAAAGAGAAACCGAAAATAGAGCCCGAATTTATTTTCAGGTTGTTTTGTAGTTTCGAGGTGTCATTACTGCCTCTTTTTGTCAGTGTTTATATACACGAGTTTGAACTTCGTGTGCGTTGTTGTTGTTTTTAAAGGTAAATGAACTTTTACTGCTGGCAGTATTTCAAAAGGGCAAAGGGCATGATTATTATTATTATTATTATTATTATTATATACAACTATTATTACTATAATAATAATTCTCAGCGCATATTGAAAAAATTTACATTATGAACTACAAATGAAATTGTTTGCTTAAAAATTAGTTATTAGTTTCTTATAATTTAAGCGAGAAAAAAATTACTTAAATAAATTAACAAATAAATATTTTATAATTCTTAAATAAAGACAACGAGAAAAAATAGAAAAATATATAAATGGCAAAAAAATAGTAAAATTCTACTTAAAAGAACCGAAATCAACCGAATATTATATTTATACATACATATATGTACACACAAATGTATATAATTCTATACAACCAAAAAAACCTACAGTGTGTAAACAATCTTAAACCCCGCGTAAACACGTGTACAAAATCGCCACAAATTTTTGAGATACGAAAACAGAGATAAAAATTTGTATAATCTGCTTTTAATTGAATGGAAAAAAGTTGTAGTAAATAAAATAAAAGTCCTTAAAGATATGATTATCAATGACAAACAATTGTATTATTTAAATGAAGTAAACTATTTAAATAAACGTATTTTAAATAAAAAACAAGAAAAATTACGCACTAAATTATTTAATTTTTAATTTTATTTGTTCTAGAAAAAGATTTCGAACATTTTATAGGAATTGAAGTCGCGCCCTTGCAGATATAACTACTTTATTGTCTTTCAGTATTTTTCCGGAACGAAAAGAAATCAATTTATTTTAATTTTTTTTGCCATTTTGTTTATTGAAAACTGGCGCCTGATCAATAACCTCAGCATCGACTTCCATGATTTTCAATTACTTCAGTCGTACACTTCTAAAATTGTTAGGCGTAAATATCATACACTCATATCTTAATTTTTCTATCCTTCAACTTGATACGTTTTCTTTAACCTCATCTTTTTTTTAAATTGCTTCGCTATTGCCGCGATCGAGAGTGCATAAATTTATTGATATTGGTTTCATTGATGTAATTCTTCTTAATTGAAATAAATAGAAATTTGATCACCTTCTTTTTTCTTCCTCAGATAAAATAATAAAAAAAAAGATTGGTCGCTTTGTTAGGGGGAGGGGAGTGTTCAGTGGTTGGTTGGCCTTTTATGTCATATTAAATCAAAGTGTGATGCTTGAAAACAGACACTTATTTGTGCGAGGAAGATGCATTCAGTATGAAAATGTTGGTTTCATTTTTATAAACCACAATAACAAAAAGTTCAGTTGTCTCTATTATAGAGTTTCTAATTTCGCAATATTATATGATCTCCTACTTCGAAATTCATTGAATAAAGAACTGTACAAAACATCACTGATAGCTTGAATCTTGGAAGGAATTATAATAGGACGTAAGTATTTCAAGATGTCTTGTACAGACCTCTAACATGCGATAAGACCTAGAAATTAATGGAATATTTTCAGAACTAAAAAAATTAAGTCAATCTTTCACAGTTCGTTTTTCATCGCATCGTAAACTGTTAAATTGTAATTCCACGAACTAAATTACAGAGGTTGCTTATTTTGTTCATTTAAATTTAAACAGTTAATTCCTACGATAAGAAATTATAGTTTTATTTACATGAAAAAGTGTTATTGCAGGTAAGCTATTGCTTGCATCAGGCAGCGAAGTGCCTGCAAGATCTGCCTGCACCCTTCCTTCCTCCAGCGCTCTTCGTAACAGAAGCATGATTTTACAGTTTGCTAAAGCCTCAAATTTATGACCTCGCTCTTCCCATTTGATTTATAGCCCCCTTTTTAATGAAAAACGACGCTTCTGCACTTTTAGGCGTCTTAAAATTTGTTAAGTAAATTTTACGAATTATTGCTAACGTGATTGTTATTGCTGATGATGCTGTTATTTTTGCACACTAATAATCGCTTTAATTGAAGTCGTATTTAATTTCAAACAACCGTTAAAGCTGTACTGCAATACAATGTATAACCTCGCGTAGGATCAATTTTTCTGGTTTTTTACAAGAATTTTAAGTCGTATTTAATTTCGAACAATTGTTGAAGTTCAAACTTCGTTGTATAATATTTTTCATTTTTTACATAGATATTAATAATATTACATATATCACATATATTTTCAGCTTATCATGCCTGATTTGCGTCACGAAATATAGGCTTCAAATTTATTAAATTTTATTAGATTCAATAATTAATATTTCGCTTTCATTTTCTTTCCTTAAATTATCGAACTCTACAAAGTCTACAAGTATATAAAATTATTATTGTTGTTTCATCACTACGAAGGGGGGTGGAGTCACACGAATGTATTTCACCGAGTTAATTCGTCAACAATCATTCATAACCTCCTGTAATTATTAAATTATTCTTATTACGTAACAGATTCGTGTGTATCAGTTTTTATTTTTAAAGAGATAGAGAGAGAAAATAAATAGGCGCCTATAAAACAATAATTATAATTAATATTAATAAATACAATCATTTGTGGTATGCGCTCTGAGTAATATGAGTCAATATAAATTGATGCTGATTCAATACATTCTGATGGTGTCACACCCCGAACAATCGTGTAAACAAACCGTTACATTTTTATCCACCTGCAATCAAATTGAAAAAATATTAATTATTGCTAATTAATAAAATTTATTTATATCAATTGAATGCGATAACGCAGAAGATGTAAGTTTAGTATATAATAAATTAAAATATATTGTATTATACAAACAGATGGGTTTGGACAATGGTCCATTGGATGGTTTTCTCTTGAACTCAGCTGTTACGACGTTGTGGTGTGTTGTTGTGATTTTTAAGAGGCTTGCCCTAAAAATCGGTTTTATGCAAATAATCCAGAAATTGTTTAGATATAGAAAACCATGTATCATTTACGCCACTGATGAAATAGAGGTAGAGGTATCATCAGAAATATATTGCATCAGAAAATAGACTTGATACAATTTATAAAATTAATAATATTCTTCTTAAAACAGCCAAAATCCCTGAAGGATATTTATTGTAATTGTTAGCACTTTTGATAGGATTTTTTGTTACAGCGCTTTTTAGAGAAGAAACCAACCAATAAACAACTCCTCTGAAAATGTATACAACATTTTTACAGCCTATTATAGTTTTGTTATATAAACGGACTCAAATAATTTTTACGTGATATTTATAAATATTATCGAACGGAAAATGAGACAATTAAAAGAACAGCGCTTCTAAAGAAAAAACAAACAACAACAATATTCATTATTAGCATATTAATTATTAGCGTGAAGTCGCCGACGAGCGAGAGCTATTCGCCTTTTGTTTACGAATACGGCAAAAAACAGACAATTACGTCTTAATTACAGAACACAACTAAAGCCGTTTTCGATATGCGGTAAAAAAGAGAGAGCAATAAACGAAATAAAATTGAAAACACTTTTTGCAAAAAAAAAATAACGTTTCAGCGAAATTAATTAAAAGCTTAATTGATATAGAATAACAATGAATAACGTCTCATGCTTGATTCATTTAAGTAGAAATGAATGATGAACGTATTCGGAAAGAAGAAGGAGGTTCTGGGAGTCAAAAGAGTCGGCGTTTTAAATTAGTTTGCAAATAATTCTATTTCCAGACACTACATTAATTTTTGACAGAACGATTCCAGGCGAAAGTCGAAAATGATGGCGATGGTTTCTTCATTCATAAAATCTATTTAGCCAATTTCCTTAGAGGTTTCCGACATATTTATTTCCATTATTATCATATTAGATCTATTTATCATTTCACCAATAAAAATACAAAGCAAATTTGAAAAGGAAGTTGGCTCTAATCCAAAGGGATTATGTAAACTTTCTCAAAAAAATTACAAAGAAAATAACAAAAAAGTTAGTGACGCTTTTGGACCCTTTCCAAGTCCAAACAGCCACCCATAGAAATTCAAATTCTATGCACCCTAAAGGGGAATGACAATATTATTGCAATACTATTGCAATCATGAGAAGAAAAGAACACGTAGAACAAATGCGCCAAATTATGATTTTGAGTCGTCTTTCATCAACCGGTAAGGAAGTGGTCTTTCAAAAGAATTGCCCGAAAAAAGCTCTGGGGCTTTTTTTTAAACTTGCTTTCTATATTTTATTCAAAAAACCATACAAATTTAAATAAACAATCTTTTTATAACAAAAGAATTTTTAAAATTTAGATTTTATTATTTCTTCATAATTTTTTTAGGACTTGTTTATCATTTTGCTTCATTTCTGACGATTTTATAAATTTGAACGAAATCACACAAACGATAAAATTTTAGAGAAAAATAAAAGAAACCGCAAATAATAGACTATCGCTACTAAAAATAAAGTGGGAGATTTTTTTAATAAAACAAAAATTTAGTGAAACGAACGTCAAAAAAGATTACGATAATCTAATCCTGAATATTTACCGTAAAGATTGCAAAGATGCGGCCATAAGTTTTAAACGTATAAAGATTATACGAAAGCAAAAACAAAAAAGGCGAAATATTCTGCGCCGAATTACTTAATAGGGTTTTTAATGATTTACAGTCGTTTTGTGATTAAGTTAAGATTAAGTTAGTCGAAGAATTTATATGAAAATTATCAGCTGAAATTAACGAGGTATAATGAAGCAAAACAAACACAACTATTCCTGATTATTGCTTGATAATAAAGTATTTATATATATATTGGTTTTTTATTGAAAATGATTCCAATCATTATTTGAAATCAACGTGAAGGTTTACTTTATGTATGTTTTATTTCATAAAACCTCCTCAGTTGTTCACCATTTCCGTATTACGCAAAAAACAACAACAATGATAATAAAGTGCTATTTTTAGAATTAAGAATGAGGAAATTTAATCTTAGTGAAAATTAGGAATAAACAACTACTGTTGTCAACTCTTTACGCTTATTATCAGTTGGCTATATACATTTTTATCTATTATAGCTATTGTCAGCTGACGTCAATTTTGGTGAGGTTACTATAGTTATTATCATCCATTGACTACATCCATTGTCAACTAACGGCAACCATTGTCAACTGTTTAAAATTGTTATCAAGTGACAGAATTTATGGTGAAATAATTGCAGATATTATCAACTAACTCTAGCCGTTAAAATGAAACAACGACTAAGTGTCAATTCACTACAATGCTTTACAACTATTCTCAGTTGTCTACGGAAATTGTCAATAAGATTGTACAATTGTCAACCACCTGACAAGTTTTTGAATTTAAATTATGGAATTTTTTTAATTTAATTCCAAAATTTCAGGAACCATCTTTTAATTTAGAGCAATTTTAACCACATTCCAAAGATCTTTTCAAGTTTGTAAATATAGAATAATAAAATGTATTTGTAAATATCAAATACTATGATGTCAGTAATGTGCGTAGGAGACATATAATAATCATATTTTTTACCAGTACTTAAGAGATAGAACCGGTCTTGTATACAAAAGCAAGCCGTTAACTTTAAAGCGTGGCTTCAAGAAAAAAGTAACCTGATTAGAATTTGAATTATGAAGTTTATTTATTCATAATGAATATAAAACATTTTGTATTTGCTTAAACGTATAAATCTGTATGAATGCGTATGTGTGCATGTGTGTAAACGAAAGTATTTAGCATTAACGTCTATAGCTATGGAACATGCCATTAAAAGCTCCTTTTCCACTATTGGTTTATTTAGTGGGCGGGGCAGAAATTGTCTCTATAATTATAGCACTCTATAAGGTATCAATGTATTTGTTTCATTTCCAACTCATTTTATTTTCTAACTATTGACGATCGTTTTATGAAATCAAGTAAGAACGCAAAAAATTAACAAAATTTCAGTTATTTTAACTGAAGTTAATCATAAAAGTACGAAACATTTTAATCTTATAGACGTATATGTGTGAAGTCCATAAGTTACGTAGATATCGTGTGTGTATAAAATACATATTATATACATTCCTTTATCGATTATAGACGGGGATTTTTATAGTGCTTTGAAGATTATTTTGTGAATGTGAGACGAAGACAATGACCTTCAGCTTGTCCTTTGCTCTGCGATATTTTTTCATAGGGGAAAATTTAATCGAACCATAAAACGAAAATAAGTAAAAAACAGCACCAGCAGATATTGGAATATTAAAACAAAAGCTCTCTGAGAGAGAGAAATCGTGAGAGAATATATCGCCTCTCAACCTCTTTCTCTGTCTCTCTTTGTTTTTCGCTCTGCTAGGCCACGAGGTTGGTATGAATTGTCGACAATAAAACAAAAAGCTAACCTACGTGAACGTATGGAGAACGTGAGTTTACAGACGTCTATCTCGTGCTTATTGCGTCAGAACAGCAAACGTATTCGAACACATAAATAACTCGACGGATAAATGGTCGAGCCCACAATGTTTGCTTTTGAATAAAAATACACATACATACATTTTTATTTATTAGTTACTTGCCTATGCATATATAAGCAATTATACCGAGAGTGTATTTCAGAGAGTATATTCAGTGATTCAATTATACCTATTCTATACTTTTTATGAACCCGACTGATAACACCAATAATTTGTAAACCTTAACAGCATTCATTCATGAGGAATTCAATATAAATTATCTTAGCAGCAATTATATACTTTTGTTCTTTAAAATCAACTCAGATATATTTCACGTAAGTTTAAAATTTACACTTTTAAAATTAATGAAGACCAACACGTCTTAATACTTCTAATATTTTCCTTATTATCAAATGCTGAATACAATGCATGATTTAAAAAATTTTTTAATTATATGAAAAGGATTAAATGTTTGGTTTGCTTTAAGATCAGCAACCGAATGTTCAATTTAAAACGGCACTACAATGTTTGTTAGAAACATTACCGCAATTATGTAAGCGAAGTGCGAGTGTAGTTTTCTTAATAATATAAAAAGAGACTATCAACATTAATTTTTTGGTGTACCAGTTTTTGTACACAAAATTTTTTTGAGTGCATCAATTTCTCTGACACATACAATTACTGATTTGTCGTGGCGGCGTGCGCACAACTGGTGTAAATAGCTAAAAGCAAAGGCAAAAGCAGAAGGGAAATATATATATATATATATATATATATATATATATATATATATATATATATATATATATATATATATATATATATATATATATATATATATATATATATATATATATATATATATATATATATATATATATATATATATATATATATATATATATATATATATATATATATATATATATATATATATATATATATATATATATATATATATATATATATATATATATATATATATATATATATATATATATATATATATATATATATATATATATATATATATATATATATATATATATATATATATATATATATATATATATATATATATATATATATATATATATATATATATATATATATATATATATATATATATATATATATATATATATATATATATATATATATATATATATATATATATATATATATATATATATATATATATATATATATATATATATATATATATATATATATATATATATATATATATATATATATATATATATATATATATATATATATATATATATATATATATATATATATATATATATATATATATATATATATATATATATATATATATATATATATATATATATATATATATATATATATATATATATATATATATATATATATATACATATCCTACCTTTTCCTTCTTCTGTCAGACGCAGGATGGCACAGCGATTGCCGAAATTCTACCGAATCGGTACGCTTTAAGTACAGGTTCTTCACGTTAAGGCGGAAAGCAATAGTTTGGCATTAAATCAATGAGCGGAGCAGTATCTTTCAGCAAGAGTTCAATTATCAACGTAAAATATAAGCACAGAAAATGCAAATAAGAACAAGTACAGTTTCGTAACCATCAAATTTAGATGTACTTCCACAACTATAAACAAGATTGAACAGCAGTTAGCTCAATCTCCATAAGAGCCCACGCAATTTTGACACTGAGCAAATAAATTTCACCTTACTGCTTGCCTCAATTTATGGCTATATTACACAAAACGAAAGGAAGCCGTTTCTCCGTTTCCCTTAAATTATCTTCGCTTTGATTGCTTGTAAGGCAGAATGGCAGATTGCTTTGATAAGCAGCGTTTAAAAATTCGGTTGAGATGAGTAAACAAATGTTGTTAGTGTTTATCGGTGTACTTCAGCCGAAAACGATGCTGAAGCCGAAAAGTGTTCAGTTCGGAAAACGCAGCTTTCATTCGGGTATGATTTTTACACTGACAAAATTGAAAACTTTTTAATGAATTCGTAGACTTTTTATCGCTTATCGCAACATAAACCAACTTATCGTAACATAAAAACACTGTTGCCTTGAGTGATGTGGTTTCGTAAAAACATCTTCAGTAACATTCAATACGTCATTTAGTACACAAGGATCTTTGTGTTGCGTGCAATTGGGAATGGATGCTTAATAGACAACGTACTTTATCTAAAGACGCTGACGAATGCTTTGAATACTGCATAATTTCGAGCGTCCCGTCAAAGCCAGCGTCGAAGTCTTTCCATTCGTTTCGGTTTGTGTAATAAAGGCATTAATGCTGCGTAGGGTTTAATCATTTATCATAAAATTGTATACATTTCGCCGGGAAAATTGTTTTTTATGATGATTTATTAAAAATAAGTCAGGAAATGAGAAAAGCAAAGTTTAGGAATAAGAGCAAACTGAAATTTCAATAATTACACGCTCTTGCTCAGCTCGTTCGTAGTGAACCACGTTCGATCGTGATCATAATCGATCGTGAACTGAACGACATTACGGGATGGGAAAATTAGACGTAGAAATGTTTCTACGTTTTAGTACAGCTGCTTTCATTAAGTTCACGAGTCTGTTCTGCAATTCCAATTAACAATAGAACTTTTAAAAAAATTAAATTAAAATTGTTTATTAAAATTATTATTATTTAATTAAAATTAGGATTAATAACGTGATATTTATTGACCTGTTTCTTATTTGAGTTCAAAATATTTTATCACCCGAAAACGTGAAACTTAAAATTACTTTTTCCTAAAACACGACGCAATTTATAAGCGATATAATGCGATAGGACTTATACTTTTCAGTTATCGCAGTATTTACTTTGAAAATTTTGTCTTAAAAAAACTATTTTATTATATTACTTGCACCTCTAACGACTCGTTCTTATCATTTTTCACATTATACGACTCCCTCGACTTGTTTTAGATTATTTAGGACAATCTCTTTAATAATAAATTTATTATATAATAAAATTATGTTTTTGATTATTATGTGCGGTATAGATAGTATTTTTTATTATTGCATACAATTATTTAAAGCTACATTATAAATATAATACTAAGAGGACATCGGATTTCAATAAAGCTAAAGTAAAGTTTTTCGAAAATGTTTTGATTGAGATAAAGGAAATGACATATTTTAGACTTCGTTGGAGTTCTGGTATTCCTTTGAGCACCACACAAACAACTTCTTATTCTTCAAAATGTACATACTTTCTATTTTCTTTATCGCTTTCATCATTTTGTTCATTTTCTTCTGTAAGATTCATATCTCGTATGAGCTTATCGACATCATCGCACATCCGATGTCCTTGCTCCACCTTCTTTTTTAGCTTCTTAATCTGCTCCAAAAATCCTCGATAAACTATTTCAGCTTCTTGTAATTTTGTAGTTTCTTCCTGAAGTATCTCAAGCTCATTGTTCTTGTGATAGAAGTCATAATTATTAACACAAAATCGGACTTGCTGTTGCAATTCCTTGACCTTGTCGTCAATATCTTGCTGCTTTTCTTTAATTACCTCCATTTATTGTTCTACTCTTCAATATTTTTAAAAAATTTAGAATATTTTTTGGTTTACTCGCTCCTCTTAAGCTATATTCTTTTCTCTTTTTTTTATACAGCTGTCAAATTTCCAGTGCTGCTCAGTACAATGGCTTTTAATGAGATCATTCACAATTAAAAATGCCTACGTCGTCATTACATAAAACGAAACACATGCAAAGACTGCGATATTTGACCAGGCGAAAACCTTTAAATCTTTAAAGTATTCAAAATTTTTGTTAGCTTTCTTAGATATATTACGCTTTCCACTAATCATCAATTTCCAATTTTGCGCAACGCAAAAACCCTCTTTACTAAATGTCGCATTGAATGTTACTGAAGAAATATTTACTACATAATTTCACTCACGGCAGCGTCGTTTTGGTGGTAGATTATGTTGCGATAAATGATAAAAATATTACAAATTCGACACAAAGATTGCGAACTCGAAAAACATAAAGGAGAAACGAAGAAACGGCTTCGTTTCAAAGTGTCCTACAAGGGCCATATATATATATATATATATATATATATATATATATATATATATATATATATATATATATATATATATATATATATATATATATATATATATATATATATATATATATATATATATATATATATATATATATATATATATATATATATATATATATATATATATATATATATATATATATATATATATATATATATATATATATATATATATATATATATATATATATATATATATATATATATATATATATATATATATATATATATATATATATATATATATATATATATATATATATATATATATATATATATATATATATATATATATATATATATATATATATATATATATATATATATATATATATATATATATATATATATATATATATATATATATATATATATATATATATATATATATATATATATATATATATATATATATATATATATATATATATATATATATATATATATATATATATATATATATATATATATATATATATATATATATATATATATATATATATATATATATATATATATATATATATATATATATATATATATATATATATATATATATATATATATATATATATATATATATATATATATATATATATATATATATATATATATATATATATATATATATATATATATATATATATATATATATATATATATATATATATATATATATATATATATATATATATATATATATATATATATATATATATATATATATATATATATATATATATATATATATATATATATATATATATATATATATATATATATATATATATATATATATATATATATATATATATATATATATATATATATATATATATATATATATATATATATATATATATATATATATATATATATATATATATATATATATATATATATATATATATATATATATATATATATATATATATATATATATATATATATATATATATATATATATATATATATATATATATATATATATATATATATATATATATATATATATATATATATATATATATATATATATATATATATATATATATATATATATATATATATATATATATATATATATATATATATATATATATATATATATATATATATATATATATATATATATATATATATATATATATATATATATATATATATATATATATATATATATATATATATATATATATATATATATATATATATATATATATATATATATATATATATATATATATATATATATATATATATATATATATATATATATATATATATATATATATATATATATATATATATATATATATATATATATATATATATATATATATATATATATATATATATATATATATATATATATATATATATATATATATATATATATATATATATATATATATATATATATATATATATATATATATATATATATATATATATATAATATTTATAATAATAAGCTGGTAATTGCCGTTTAAATGTTTAAGTTTAAACATATGTTTAAGTAAACTTAATATTTCTACTACTAACTTCTCTTTAGTAATCGATTACTCTTTAGTGATGTGAGGATTTCGATGCGAATCAATAACAAGTTCATATTTTGCCTTCTTTAATAGGGATTCGAGGTATCTGTGACCAAAATTAGGGATGAGATATCTGTGACTGATTTAACTGCAACTGATTTTAACACGTGTGCTCTGGGTGCCTTTTCTGAATTTCTTGTCCACATAAATAAAAATGATCATTAAGAACACAAAAAAAGTGAATGGAAAGGAGAATGCGGTGGAAATAAATCAAGATGAGGCTCGTGTGATCGCTCAGGAATTGAAAATAGTGCGAGCACTTGCATGCAATGATCTTAACAAGCGAAATAAACAAGTCAGGAAGCTCCGAAAGTGGTTGACATTGCGATCGAAGAGCTCGTTCCCTTTCACCGATGAGGACTTTGTACGATTGTGGAAGGGTCTATACTACAACATGTGGATGTCCGATAAACCACTTGTGCAAGAGGAGTTGGCTGAAAATATAAGTCAACTTGTCGGTTGCTTCGACAACGTATGCTTAAGTATTAGATTCTTCGCTGCCTTCCTTCGGATTATGAGCATTGAGTGGTTTGGGATGGACCAATGGCGAATGGATAAATTCTTGATGCTTATTCGAAGAATGCTAAGAAATGTGTTCCGCGTTTTGAAAAGTGTTACTTGGGAAGAGACCAGTATTAACGAATTCAATAAATATTTCCATCAAACGATTCTGGATCAGAATACGCCATTGGGATTGATTATGCATTTGCTAGACATATTTTTCGAGGAACTTGCGAAAGTATCGGAAGGAAACATTGATTCTCAGCAAGTGTCTTATTTTGTCAAACCGTTTGTAAAGTTTTTAAGTTGTCAGAAAAATCCCAAACTGGTTTCGCACTGCCGTACCAGAGTCTTTTATCAATTGCTATATCAGAGCACGCTAGGTCGCGAGTACATGGAGAAATATAACGCATGGCGTCAGATGGGTTTCCCTACAAAGTCGATTGATGATCTCGAAAAGGTGGAATCAGATTCTGCAGCTGATGAAAATGAACAAATGGAATCTGTAGAAGAAGAAAAATATTTAGATCCAAGAGCAGGTGACGTGGACGTATTTATGCCGGAACTTCCTGTGGATGGTAAACATGTAATCGATGAAATAAATTTGCTTCTCAAGAAGGAATCCTACACAAAATGCAGGAAAATGTTAAGGAAATTATTGGATACATTTGAGACTTATCAAAACGGAACATTTCCTCTTGGCGTGAAAACCATGCCGCGATTTGAACAAAAATCTGAAAAGCCTCTCATAAAGGAAAAGGTGGAACAGTTAGAAAATTTGGAGCTTGAAATGTTTTCTACTGTACGAAAACTAAAACAGCTAAATAAACGGAAAAGACGCAAGCTTCTAAAATCGATAGACTACACCGACTTGGATGAAAGCAATTTCGAACAAAGTATTGAGAATGCGATACCAAAACAGTGTCTAAATTCACGTAAGAAGAGATATTCAATAGATTCAAATAGAAACAGCAATGGATGGATAGAGGAAGAACTTGCTCCAGAGCCCTTAAAAAAAATTTCTAAAAGGGAAAGAAAGCCATCTCCTAAATTAAAAAAGAAGAAAAAATCAATGTTATCTACGAAAGGAAATGTTGCAACTACCGATGGTCCCAAAGATGTCACTAATTTAACTCAAGAAACCGTACAAAACGAGATGCAAGCAAACGTAGTTGAGGAGAATCAAAACGTGAAGGAAGAGTCGACGAACTCGAAAACTGAAGATACAAATGTCCAGAATAATGTCAAAGAGTGGGATAAACCGTTGGCAGAAGGGGAAATTGAATACTTCATTCCATCACGAAAACAGCGTTTGAGAAGTTACTCCATGGACCTCATACGCAATCCTTACGCTAAAACTAATAAACAAAATGAAACTATCGGAAATGAAACATCCACCTCGGCTAATACACCGAAAACACCGACCATTAGGAAACGTGTTAAGATCCAATTAAAGAACAACACCGTACAGAAACCCAGCGAATATATCAAACAGATCATAAGTTCACCCGATCTACCGTTCGACGCTAATAAAAAACCTGGCAAAGGTTTATTAAAGCCTAATTCTGTTCCCAGTCCTATAAATCCTTTCTACAAAAAAAAGATTGGATTAAATTTATTTAACGAAACCCTGTAACACTAGTTAATATTCAATCTCGATCATTAACTGGGGCTTATTTTGATCCATCAAGGCTTTTGTTCTATAAGTTTTAGTGTGGTTGAAAGATATTTGAATGTTTTATTTTTAGTTTCTAAAAAATAAATGAAATGAGGAAAATGCAAATGCTTTTTTATTTTTTCAAAATATCGAACTAATTTAATTCTTTTTTTTCAAAAATTCTAGACCTCGAAAACATTCCATAATCAATAATCTATACCATCAAAAACAGGATGAATGAAAACAATATACTAGTTATTTAAAAATCATACATTCTAGTCGTATTTCTAGAATTTACTAATTTAGTTTCTGCTCTCGTTTAAAATTTTGCAATAGTTTTAGGAAATGCTTTATCTTATATATAATGGTAAAACAGAAGCTAACTCCAGCGACCTTATATAATTTCATAATACAATAAATAATGTAAAATACGAATGAAATGGGCAATATAAAACTGAAGCATTTCTTCAACTAATCAAATTCAAATACGGGTTTGCCTTCACTGTCCCATGTGTTTTTGCATTTCTTAAATGCACAGACCAAGTAAAGAGCTGAAACGATAATATCATAACACTAATGAATGTTGCTTTTCCTTAATTTTAATTCAAGAAAACTTACTCGCAGCTTCCCATTCTGGTTGGGAAAGTGTCCCATACGCTTTAGATGGATGACTGTTTTTAGCTAGACTCCGTAAGTGACCATATCGTACCAAATCATTGCATTTTGCTGGATAGACAGTCTCTAAGGCACTCATGCGATGGAGTAAATTTCGCCCTAAATTATAAAAAAAAATTTTGTAATCTTATTCAAAATATACAAACAATCTATGCCTTACCAATTGGCAGAGCTTCTTTGTAGTAGTCGGCAAATGTTGTCTTTCGTTCCAATTTAAGACCGTGCTTACGACACAGCTTAACCAGCGTCGGAAAGTGGACTAAAAACTCTGGACAATCGACAACGCCCTCTAAATTGAATTGATATTTTGCACCAAATAGCGGTGGCAGATTGGTGTCACAAGTAAATTCTATTTTATATACATCATTTCCAAAACTACGACCATTAGGTGACTGGCGTAAACGTCGCATTATTTCGTAAGCATCTGGAATAGTGGCAATGAAATAACCGCCCGGCTGTAGACATTCCGCCGCATTGCGCACCATACAATCAGCTTGGGTAAGGGATTCAAACGAATAATGAAATGCAAATTGACAGCTAACCAAATTGAGTTTCAATGAAGGATCCTTGTAGCGTTCTCGTAAACGCACCAAAGTCGAGTCACACGCGAAAAATTCAGCTGAGAATTTTGTTGCAAATTTTGAACGTGTAAACATTGTATCGTACCGCGTCTTACACTGATCCACGCTCACTTCTGCTATATCGGTACAGATGAGATGTGTAATGTTTGCCTTTTCCCATTTCAGAAGATCGCCGCCCTTGCCGCAGCACATGTCCAGAACACGCATTGGATCACCAACGCGCTGCGACTCCTTAACTTTTTGCAGATATTCCGCGATTAGTTGACTTTTGATCCAATTGTTGAAGTTACGCATATAAAATATGCGTGATTTGTACCTTTCCTGGCGGCCGGCCTCTTTTAATTCGTTATAATGTGAGGCAACAATTACCATATTTCCATCAGTACGCGGTTTCTTTGCTGGCGCCGCTTCATCACTATCTGATTGATTCCTTTCTACTTCCTTATCGTCGTTGGCACTTACTGGACCTTTGCTGGAAAGGCTGTCATCGTCGGTATCGGAAACATTACATTTACTGCCTTGGCCTTCAGGTTGGTCACTCATTTTCCGACTCTGGAAATGTTTTAAATATGTATTTAATTGTAGGAATTACTATTAACCAATTTAATGATCTCACCACTCGACAGATTTTAGGTCGGAGCCTAAAAGTCAGAGATAATGTGATAGCACACTCGCACTAAACCATACGCATTTTTGACAGTCATTCGCATTATGGTACACTTTTCTTAGGAATTTGGTACAAGTTTCTCGAGATATTTGTAATCATGCCAACTTGCGTTTCACTTGTATTTTTTAATATGGCCCGATAACAACGTATTGAACGTTAATATTATTATTCCTTTTTTAACGGTTTGACAACTTAAAAATTATGATGCATTAAATAGAAGCTAAAGATTATGTAATTAGCTTTTATATCATTTTGATAAGAGAGAAGCCAAATTTCAAGTGGCTGCTCTGTTATAATGTGAGGCAACAATTACCATATTTCCATCAGTACGCGGTTTCTTTGCTGGCGCCGCTTCATCACTATCTGATTGATTCCTTTCTACTTCCTTATCGTCGT
The DNA here is from genome assembly GCA_963966595.1 of Physocephala rufipes. Taxonomy (NCBI): domain Eukaryota; kingdom Metazoa; phylum Arthropoda; class Insecta; order Diptera; family Conopidae; genus Physocephala; species Physocephala rufipes. The sequence continues at coordinate 36,124,683 of OZ016504.1, forward strand.
TGGCACTTACTGGACCTTTGCTGGAAAGGCTGTCATCGTCGGTATCGGAAACATTACATTTACTGCCTTGGCCTTCAGGTTGGTCACTCATTTTCCGACTCTGGAAATGTTTTAAATATGTATTTAATTGTAGGAATTACTATTAACCAATTTAATGATCTCACCACTCGACAGATTTTAGGTCGGAGCCTAAAAGTCAGAGATAATGTGATAGCACACTCGCACTAAACCATACGCATTTTTGACAGTCATTCGCATTATAGTACACTTTTCTTAGGAATTTGGTACAAGTTTCTCGAGATATTTGTAATCATGCCAACTTGCGTTTCACTTGTATTTTTTAATATGGCCCGATAACAACGTATTGAACGTTAATATTATTATTCCTTTTTTAACGGTTTGACAACTTAAAAATTATGATGCATTAAATAGAAGCTAAAGATTATGTAATTAGCTTTTATATCATTTTGATAAGAGAGAAGCCAAATTTCAAGTGCTCTGCTCTGGGACGAAACAAAACTCAGACAAAAGTATTTGACAAAACAATAACAAATATTGTCATGCCTTTATGCTTGAAATTAATTACACATATCTACAGTTCCACTTAGATTTATAGGTATTATATATTTCACATATATTTGGGGAAGTTTTATCTTCGCTGTGACATGCGTATCCTTATAATAAAACCCATAGCAATTTTTTACGTTTTATGAAAATTATATAGAAGGATGAGCGAAATGTTTTTAAATGCTCTATGACGCATCGATGACAAATACGGAATTATACTCGTTAGCAAATCCAAAGGAAACAATAACAAAATCGGACGAGTTCTCACAAATCACGTACGCGAAATCATCTGACAATAAAATGTAGCCATTATAACGAAAATTTTAATATACAGCAACGAATGTCCTATCTCCTTGTCTTTGATTTCTATATAAATTTTCTCCGAACGTAAAAATAGACCCATTTTAAGAAAATCAATGGGGCACCATGGAGATAGACCGTCCCTGAAATCTATGTGAAATATATAATTCCTAAAATCTTGCAGAAGTTATAGATATCTATAATTATTCTTTAACACTAACATTAACACCACTAGATATATTACAGTGAAGTCCTTTTACATATTCATTTTATACCGGGGAAGTAAATCGTAGTTCGGTTTCTTATTTATTATATTGAAATAATTTCCAACTGTTGGTTCTCACCTTTTATTTACTAAATCCTAATATTTAATAATCTAATGATTAAAATGTAGGAAATAATAATGTTTATGGTCAATACATCTAAACATATTTTCTATCGTATTACGCATAAGGGTTCGTTAGAATCGATACCTATGCAACAACGCAGGTGCGAGTCACGTCGGCGTGGCTATAAATTTCGCCAGAAACTTCTACTCAATTCCGAAGAAGTGTACCTTTTCGTGAATGTTGCCTAAAATCCAAGTTGGTTAGAGAGAGGGTCCGTTGTTTATTTTCTACACTTTAAATTACAGAAAACTAACAACAACGTGGTACAAACTCACGCTGTTACGTGATATAAACAATGCGTAAAAGTAAATGTCAAATTTTCCTCATGATGAATAGATGGCTATATTCCTTGGTGGGCCCATATTTGGTGGTGTTGCAATTTTCAGTCTTGTGGGATTTGTAGCAACAGTAGAAATTCGATCCAATAAAGCTTTTACTGAGAGTACTTTCACAAAAAACTAGTTTGGGTTTCCAAAATTTCTTACATCGTTATACAAACTTTCAAAAAATTCAAATATTATTTTTCATGTTGTTTATTGATCTTTAAATACATCACAATTACGCTGTTAGCGATATTTCTAGCGAAGTTATACGTAACATTCGCGTTGTAGTTATGGTCTAAGCATTTTTCTCTGGTCGAGCTGAAAGACAAAATAGATCCAGTAGATTAATACATGAAGATATGAATAAAAAAATTACGTGGTTAATAATAAGAATCAAAAAGGTTATTCAACAGAAGGGGAACAAAAATTGCATCAGTTCGTAGTATCATTGAATACTTATAAAACAATGCTAATTTTTCCAGTTAATGACATGAGTTCAGCGTCAGTAGGACTGTTGGTAAACGTGTAATGGGCGTAGGGCTTTATTCATGTTAAAAGACAATATTAAAAATGAAACATAATTTACTACGAAATTAGTAAAAACTCTGCATGCTAATGACATGCCAAAATTGAAATCAATAATTCCTGAATAAGTCGAATTATCGCAAAAAAACATTTCGCTACCTAAGGATTTTAATACGACGACCGTCACTTCATTTAATGATTTAAACCTTATCTATTTTTCATCTGGAATATATAACCGAAAACAAAGATTATCTGTATACAGTATTCGATTTTTTCAAAATATATATTAACACATGAGTGTAGTAAACTTACGTGCTGGTTTGCCGTTTTCCCATGGAGTGAATTTAACGAAACTATCATTCCTCTTTGCGGCATCGGCACGTAAATTTGGCTTTAGTGCTTGTCGCACAACCCGGGCGCATATATTGGAATATTGAATGTACCTGAAAGATTACATTATTATACTTATGTTTCCCGAGACATATCAGTCCATGAGACGAGAAAACGTCAACATATTCCTGCTCCATTGGATAATCTTTGTTATGTAATACTCTACTCTCAGGTTATTCGCTAATTGAAACAAAACTTTGAAGGAAAAGTTAAACTTACGTTAATCCTGCTGCTCGCCAAGCATTCGACATTTTTTAAGATTATTATTTCTCCGGATTATATGCAGTAAAACTCGTACAAAATTCGCTCGCCGTAGAAAGACCTAACCAATAATATATTCGAAGAATGTCATCTGCTGTTTTGACATTTAGTCATTGAAAATAATAGTTTGGCAAGCACTGTTGTGTTTTCTCAAGTAGCTATTGGGTTGCCTTTTCTGTATAATATTTAGAAATTTTGAGTATAATTTAATCTATAAAAATTTATCTCAACTAATGCTATATTTACTTCATTATCGATTTTAATTAAAAAAGAGATAATTTTTAAAATAGGATAAAATAAAAATTTTCCTTGAAAAAGTTTTTTAAAGTAAGGAGGTAAAAACCTATGATATCATAGGAAGAATTTTATAATAAATATAATTCTCAATGCATTATACAAAAGAATCTAACTATAAATATTATATACATTATGTCTTTGGGGAATTTAGTGGAAAGTCGTCTATTTACTAGTATGAAATTATCAGAGGTCTTTCATAATTTATCCTTGACACTTTGATCCTTGAAGTCTGGATGAATGTCCTTAAACGTTCCCAAATTCCTCAGACGTTTTTGAAATATGTGTCCAATTTTCTGAGCAAATTTTTACTTTTTATTTTCGTTTGCTTAAAATATGATTAACTGGTCCCGATTTTAATTTTCATTACAACTATTATTGTTAATGTTCGAACACATTGTGTAGTAATTATATTATCGGCATCACAATATAATAATTATACAAAATTAAAAATAATAATCGTCGCCTTTTGATATAATTTTATCAGTGTTAATTGCTGCAAGATTAATTATCCGAATAAACTAAATGATAACCAGCACGCATTGCAAAAATTCTTTTCATTTCGTCAATATAAAAATGAATGAGTTTTGAAATTGAAATAGTAAAAATTAATATGATCGGTTATTGGAGACAGCTATTTCTGATTATTCTCTGCATAAGCTGCAACAGGTTTAAAGCGAGGGTGATTTATATAAAAATATTCATACATTACAATATTTCCTTCTAAAACTTTTATAAAAATAATTAATTGAACTCAAAACGCATCTTAGTGATAGCAAACAATTTTCTAAAATATCTTCATCATTAATTGATTGACAGTCATTATCCTGGATTCATTCTAATAATCGCTTATTGCCAATAATTCTTTTGCGTCAGTGCATTTGATCCAGTATTTCTTTTTTAGGCTGCTGATTATGAAGTTATTGGAGATAACGAACATTTTATGAGAGACTGCAATGATAATGAGGATAATAGAAGAAATGTGTTACTGGAGGATATTTTCGAACATGATTTAAGCCATGAGTACGGCGATGACATGGAAACCGTTTACGCCACCGGTACTATAACGGTTATATTTGCGATTCAGCCCGATATACCGCTTGAAGTATAATTCTCTACAGATGAGAAGATCATTCAATCAATCAATCGATTATTAGTTCATTAAGACATATCGACATTTTTCAGATTGAAATCGAATTTTTATCTCTGATACGCAGTGAATGGGTCGTTGCTCCTTTTTCAATGCGTCGAAAGGACTTTTGTAGAACATTAGATGATCCAACTGAACCTTGGTTCCCGTTATTTGCCAACTTTTCTAAGGAAGAACTTATATGCCCACCAAAACCAGGAGTAATTAATAATGAAATGCATATTATATGTTTTATTAACAATCCCTCATTCAAAAGATTTTCAAAATTTCCATTTTCAGACCGTTTATATCATCAAGAACAGTACAAATAGTTTCGAATTGACAAATTTGCCCATGGTTGGAGTGGCCGGGAAATATAAGATTGTGGTGCATTTTACTCAGGCGGATAAGACTGCTTGTCTTGTTTATGCGGCGCATTTGTACAAAAAATAGAAACATATATAATAGATGTAGAGAAGATTTGTGATAGAATATATTAACATATATAACAGAATTACTCTGATATGATAGTACGAGACAAAAAGATGTCTGCCGAAAATATGAAGGAAATATCATCTACCATTCTATAAGATCATAACTCACCAATAATTATATGAATGCCCTCTATCAATAAAATTGTTTACCACATCAATATTGGTTTTATTTTCAGCATTCAAATGTTTTCAAATAGCTATTTTTACCTCGTTATAGAAGTGAGATCGTATAGCAGTGAATGGCATTAGAATTGCGATCAATAACCCATTTCAAGGTATAATAAATACTAATTAAGTTTCACATCCACTTCTGCTATTAAAATTTGTTGTTTCAATTAAATTAAAAACGATCGTTGTTAATTGATTAAGATAAATTTGAGAAATAACTTTTTTGCCAACTTTTAGAGAACAAATTCTTTTATATTTTGTTCTTCTGGTATTTATACTTCGCATGATATAATTTACAAAATCTGAATTTTAATACAATACAATTTATTTTATGCGTAATTAAAAATAATCATTTTGCCATAAAAATGCCATCAAACCATTCTGATCGATTTTAAAACAAAATATTGACCATAATTGTTAAGTGTCATTATTCTCGTTAACAAAAAAAGGGGAAAAGAAAACTAAGAGAACACGTATTTGTTTTAACAGAAAAATATTACACGTTAGTTTCATAGTTTTGTTTTTTCTCCTTTTGCAATAATAAAGGAAAATTGAATTCATTCATTAGACAAGACAGAATAACAAAAGGAATGCAAATACAACGAGACAATAAATACGGTCGGTAGCAGGATGTTTTTAATACGAGACGAACAAATATAAGTCAAATACGATTGCAATATCAAAAGAAATTCCACTAACAACTTGCACTCATTTTGTATTACGGCGTTACTTCATTGCATCGCACCGCATCCCATCGCACTACAACGTCGTTACCAGTGACAACGTCAATACAAGTAACGAATTTGAAAAACAAAAACCTTGGATGTTGTTTAAAAGTTGCCGCGTTGTAACTCCGGAGAAATTAATTTTTTTCGCTCTAGCAATATTTGCAAGAAAATTTATAGTATTTATTCAACTAATTATTTATTTTAGAATATAATACGACTATTTAGTAGTAGCGAGATTAAAAACAAAGCAAATGAAAAACACGAAGAAAGAGGTATGACGTAATTGAATAATAATTATTTAATCAAATCTATTATGTGTATAAGAAATCTCGTCCATATAATTCTACATATTGCGACCATTCTCGCCCTGGTTTGGCGGAAAAGCCTCGCGAAAACGGGTTAAATTACGCGCGTGTAAATTAAGTGACAAAGTTTTGATGAAGTATTTTTTACAAGACCCCTCCTGAAAGCCCCTGCCCCTGAAAAGACCCTTCCGCCATCTAACCAACCTGACTTTCGGTATGGTCACCGATCTTAGATCAAAATATTTTCGTGCCCATTTTTTTAATGTTTAAAGTAAGAAAACAAATTTATGCTAATTCTTTGATTTAAAACCAAAACATATGATGAATAAATAGTCTTTACGGAAACTATACAGAAGTGAATTTATGATAAGTGTCAACTAAGCTGACATAGTGTAAATTTACTCCATGATATAACCCCTCCCCCGTGAAAAGTCATTATAGAGGAGACTCTTTGGGGATGTCAGTCTCAAGTTTGGAAGTGTTTATCAAGGGCACTAATTTTAGTAGCAGTTAACAGATTTAATAATTCCTTCTTCTAGAGCTTTATTAAAAAATAGAGTTTTCCTCATTGTTTTCGATTTATTGAATTGCAAATATAATTTTAAGAAAAACCAATACTAATTGAAAATATTCGAGATAAAAATACATCGCTCTTTAAAATTCCTTCTATCGACACAACTAATTCGGATTTTCGAACTAATAAAATTTTTGAAAAGATAAAAGCGCTTAATTAAAAACACCTGAAATATATTATATTAAAAATTTTAATAATAATAACGAATATTTCTTTTTAATGTAAAGACCAACCAGAAGAGATGTAAAAATTTTGATTTTTGTTGAATAAAATTTTCAAAAATAAAAAAGGTTTTAAAATACGTTCCATTCAAGTTTTGATTATAATCGACAAACATTTGCTCGATTTGAATAAATGATGCATGACCAAAATCTTCCCTTGAACGGCTACATCCCTTATAATTAGTAATTAAAAATAATTTTTTAATTATTTCTTATTGTATTCGCATATTTTTTGAGACCTCATTTCACGTTTTTCTTACGAATGAACAAGACGTTTTCTTAAGGTTAAATTCGGAGAAAAACACTGATACCAAAACTGTTTCTCTGCTTTGACATAATCATCATCAACAGCAATATTTACAGAAATTGCGGAGAGGGAGGAGTGTGGCGGGTGTTATAAAAGAAATTAATTTTGTTGGTTTTTGTTATTGTAAATATCAGTAAAAAGAATTAATGATCATTACACAAATTATATCAGTAAAAATGAATTAAAAATACAAGGGAAAACATAAAAAAATTGAAAAATTTTAAATTAAAAACAAATATTTTTCAGGTCGCGCCTGTAAATTGTCACAATACTGAAACTTTCGAAATTGTTTTGTTTTTGTAAAATAAGGTTACATTAATAATCACCTAAATATTTTTTATTTTATGATATTTACGCCTTTGCCATATTCATTAAGTATCCAGTGATTATGACGATGATGATGATGTTTTTGTTTTTGAAAAGATGCATATGTAAAGAAGAAGCAAATCATCAAAACAGGTTTAGCTTCGAAGCAATATTTTGTTAATTCATTTTCTGTTCGATACGAATTTTTATAAATATTTTGAAAAATGTTTTAAATATCGTAAATTTGATAAATACTGTATAATATAATAATTATTAAATTGAATACTTGCTAAACAATAATTCGATAAATATTGAAAACTTTAACAGATTTGAGCGGTAAACATCGACGATATTTTATTTAATTTGCAAATAGGTGTGAAATTGCTCTCGTATTTGTATTTCTTATAAACGTTATGGGAATAAAAATCAGGATTAATGAAAATTAATGTCTAATATTTCTATCTAGAAATTTCCAAAGCAAATGTGTGTGTGTGTGCGATTAAATAATCCAGTGTTAAAAAATATTTACACAATTTATTCGTTGTTTTTACATGATTCGAACGCTGTCGACGACGATGATGATGATGATCATGATAATGACACGAATACAACAGAACAACAAAATTAAAAAAATGTAATTTTTCTAACTCCAACCTTATCTTTACAAACTTATAATGGACATTAAAACAAAAAACGTGAATATTGAATAAAAAAATAAATCAATAAATGCATTGAATGAATCAGTTGAACCAGCGCAGTAAATGAGTCAATTGAATCAATGTAATGTAATTAATAATACAAGAGAATCAATGCAATGAATAAATCAATTGAATTGATTCACTGAATGAATCAAAGCAATAAACGAATCAATTAATGGATGAATTAATTGAATCGATGCGTTGAATGAATCAATTGAAACAATTCGATTAATAAATTAATAGAATTGATGTAATGGATGAATGAATTAAATCAATTCAATGAATCAATCGATTGTGATTCAATGAATCAATCGAATCAATGAAATTAATGAATAAATGAAATCAAGGCAGTGAATAAATATGATTAATTAATCAATGTAATTAATGCAATTAATAATTCAAGAGAATCGATGCAATGTATGAATCAATTGAATCAATCCACTGAATGAATTAATTAATTCGTTGCAACTAATGAATCTATTGATTCAAAGCAATAAACGAATCAATTAGATCGATGCTATTAATAAATTAATAGAATCGATGCAATGGATGAATGAATTAACTCAAAGTAATGAATGAATCAACCTAGTCGATACAACCAATGAATCTATCGAATCAATAAAATGAATGAATAAACGAAATCAATGCATTGAATCAATGTAATTTAGTTAATTTAATTTCGTTCACTATAAACCGCTGGAATTTTACAGGTAGTTTCGATAAGCTTTGCTTATGTGTTTTTCTCTTGGCAATGTATTTTTTTTTCCTTCGAACTTAATTTTTTCGAACTTAACATTTACCAATTTACAAAGAAATAGCTTTAGTTTTGTGAGATAAAGGAAGTAAAGGACGAAATAATGCTAAATTATCGAAACAAAAAATATTTTTTGTTAAATTATCAAAAAGAAAGTGATAAATTTTAGTTGGGTTTACGTAATAATTAAATTTTCCGTCAGTTGCCAACTCGATTTTCGTTTTCATCCATTACTTTTAGATTTCTCGTTATTTGCTTTTTCCAGAATTTTATAGTTCTATTTGGGTCCTATTCGTGCAAACGATAAGGAACTATTTGGTTTATAGTCTTTTCATAAAGGTTCAATGTTTCAAAGAGAAAACAAAATAAAACACAATTAGAATTAGGAAAGAACAACAAAACAAAGCAAAGGAAAACAAAGTCAAATCGAACAAAAGCAAAGGCATGCTTGCGGGCTGTAAAATAAATAAAATGTCGATGAAGCAAAAAGAATAAAAAAACAATAAAACTTGTCCACAAAAATCATCATTTTTTCAATAACACCCGCGTACATTTATCGAATTCCGATTACCAATCGAGTATTGAAACATTACCAACGAATGCCATACTGGCAAAATGTAAGATCCGGCAAACAAGCGGGTGAAGCGAGGAACAATTGTATGATTAAATGCTCGGGAGCGGTTGCAAAAAAAATATCACAAATTTTTATATGTCGGCCTTATCAAGTTGACTCTCCTTCGCATGATCTCCCACCCCTTCACCCAGACGATCGCTTGGGTAGTATTCCATCCGATAAATTTCTATTTGGTTTTGATGAAATACAGGATTTTTATTTAAGACTAGGATTTTTTATTTACGAAGAGAAATAGAATTCATTTCTGAATACGGTAGAAATCCTTTTAGGAGTATGAGTGATAATTTTTATTTAGGAATAGGAGTAGAATTCATTTAAGGATAAATCGGTAGGAATTGGTAGGAATCCCTTTAGTTTCTTTTTAATGTTTATTTGATAGTATTTAAGAAACATTAACCCCAAAAATCAACAAATCATAATTGCTTCACCGTCAACGAAATGGCCCGCCAGCCAACGAAAATAATTTGGTGGTCTCTGTTTTAAGTAGTTTCTGATATCGGTCGTATATTTCTTTTTTTGTAGTAGTAGTAGGTGGCATTGTTGCCACCGAATCGAACATTTAATTTAAAGTGTTCAATTCATACGCACATCGCGTTTCATTATTAATCGCTTTCTTACTTCTACTTTTGATGCTCTTCTGGTGTCATTGTTGCTTTATATTCTATAAAATATTCGTTGTTATCGTTCTTGTTTTTATATCGATTGTTGTTGTTGGCATTGTTTTTGGTTGTTAAATATTTTAGTATTACACGACGTTTACTTCTGGTTTGCAGTTATTATTGATTGATAATACGATGTGTATTTGATTGTGACTCGAGTGAATCGATTAAAGCCAATGCAATGAATACACGTTGGTTTTCAATGAAAATCAAAGAAAATGAAGTTTAGTAATGTTAAGGTCAAGATCGTAAATACTTCAACCTTACAATGAGTTTAATAAATTTTCGATTTAATAGGAGTGTGAATAAGTTCTCGTCGCTTTTCTTAAAAAGATTGCCATCTCATTCAGAAATGCTAATCCAGGTCTTGCTTTAAAGCTGAACTTAGGGGCTAATTGGAGTTTAATTGGGCTCTTGTTTGCAATAGATGAAGTCAGTTGGAATGCATTGATATCTTGTATAAATTAAAATTAAAAAAGACAGTGGTCTACCAGACATAAAATAATACAATGTGTGCAGGAAAATGACTTTAGCCGTGAAGTTAAGAATCTCGAGAAGGGTCAGAAGGCCACAGACTCAAAACTTGAAAACAAACAGCTTGACAGATAATCGTGCTGGACGCAAGACGTGCTCGCAAAGACCACGGTGCACAAACGCCGATTGCACAAGCATTGACTTTTAATAAAAAATGTCAATAATTTACTTAAACTCTCAATAAATTTTCGTCTGGATTTAGCAAGGCTTGGTTTGGTTTGGCTTGAAAAATATAATTGAATTTTATTTATTAATTTCATTAATTCAATATAATTCATAACTGACTTTGAGTTTTCAATGTATTTAATTCAATATTTCTTCAAATATTTCCTTCAATATTTCTTCAAATATTTCCTTCAATATTTCCTCAAATCTTTCCCTCAAAATTTCTTCAAATACTTCCCTTAATATTTCCTCAAATATTTCCCTAAATATTTCCTCAAATATTTTCCTCAATATTTCTCCAACATTTATTAGGGAAATATTGAAGTAATTATACTGAACTAATACTGAAGTAATACTGAACAAACGCTTGAATAATACTACAATATTTCTGTTCCATTTTCAATGATTTATTTAAATTCAGACTTAAATAAATTCAATACGAATCGAAGTCGATTCATTAGATTGAATTCATTTTATTCATTCTATCGAACACTTTTCAAATTGAAAACTACTTAAGTCAATATTTCAATAATTTACATCAACAAATCAATGTCATTTCCTTCATTTTATCACTTCAATTAAAACAAAATATATAATATTTAGTCGTATCTCTGGCACCTACTGGTATTCACTAGTATTTGCTGAGAGAAGTTTCTTGGCTTGGCAAGACATTCCCGTGCATCGATTGACTGGAAATATAAACCTCAACCGGTTATAATTCTAGTTTTTCTGCTTCTGATAACTGAACCGATGTCAACCAACACACGAAATAAACGAACAATTTTCGGAAAATAACTGAACAATCTATTCGAAATTCCGAAGGTCGTTATGATTTTTTGGTAACATTTTCAATATTTATGATACTGGGCGTTCTTGGGCTGTTATAAATTGACCCAGTTATTAATTTTTCCTCGTGAATAATGCTAATAAACAGTTAAATATTTTGTTGTATTTATTGATTACAATTTATACTAAATAATCGTAAAAATTTTAAATAAAGAAACAAATTAATTTATTATGATTTATTTCATCTTAGATTGTTTTGTAATTGAAAGAAGAAAATAATAATAATAACAATTATGTAATAAAATCTCAAATATTGCTAAACAAATGTTTTCTCGAACAAATTAAATAAATTAAACAAATTAAAAAATATTGCAAACTATTTTTAAATGTTTATCTTTTTTAAGTGATAGAAAAAATAAAAGATTTTACATTAAAACTTTCCGTTGTTTTGTTCCCATCTTCGCAAAAAGCATGTACATGTTTTGTAAATAAAATATAATTATTTATATGTATATATAGAATATATAGAAATGCAAGCTGAATAAATGTTAGTCGCCTCTTGGTTAAATAAAAGTGTAAATGCTTTGTTTTTCTTTTTTGATAAACTCTATTGGTTCAATTTCTTTTTTTTTTTGAAAAAATTTATTTTCCTTGAATAAAAGAAGTCCTGCTGAACAAATATTATTCTTTTTTCACCATAAAAAAAAACAAATTCTTTTTAATAATTCAACTCAAACGCATAAATTTTAATTTAAAAAATTTTTTATACAAAAAAAAAATAATCATTTAATTAATATATTAGTAAAATTATATATTATAAAATTTATTGAAATAAAACTGAATAAAAGTCTATTTTAAATAGAAAATATGAAACTTTGAAAAATATAGAAGACTTGAAAAAATTATTATTATTACAAACATAATACAAGTAAACTAATTGTTGACGTCATAGGTCTACGTCTAATTGGTTTAACAAACGTTACGAAATTACGTTCAAAATTTCAAACAACTTTTTACCTCTTTAAATTACGCGTTACCGCAAGCAGGATCCTGCCAATGTTTCTATTGGGTTCGTAAACCGCTTTATACCGCTTTATACCGCTTTGTAGCGGTTTGAACTGGTAGTGTTTGAAACGTCGCTAAGAGTTTCTCTTTTGCAAGCTGTCAAGTCGTTGCAGCGACAGCAACGTTATATGAATGTTTGTGTCATGACTACGTCATGCCTTGAAACAGCTGCTTGTTAGTTAAACAATTTTTTTGTTGTAGCAGACAAATAAACAAGAATCAGCAAATAAAAGAATCAAAAAGAAAACAATTAATATATATATTTGTATCGTATTATTATTATATCGCAAAAAAGGTGAGTGGAAAGCTTTGACGTTCTTAATTAATAAATAAGTGACATTATTAATTATAACACAAAATAAATATATATTTGAAATGCATTTTTTATCCATAAATTTTGCAAAAAAAGTGTAGCATTCACTAGAAAATTAATGATAGTTTCATTGGATTCAATTATTTGACTTAATTATTTGCTTTGATTATTTATAGACACAATTTTTAGAAATTGCTGATAGGTTGCAACCACCTTTTAATTGTTTAGATTTTGCAAATTAAATTAAAATTTTGTATAACGGCTTATAGCGGCAGAACGATCAACGACTCTGGTGGTGGTCTCTAATAATTCCCTAACTTCACCCGTTCATTACGTTCATCAGAAATGTTAATATCAACGTTAACCTACCGTCATAACGTTACCAGGTCATGAAAGATGATTAAGAAATACGTTAAAAAAATATACAAAATTTTTATATTCTTAGATAACCGAGAAAAGAAAAAGGTTTTACTCTAGACAGCAGTGTTTTTATAGACGACTTTGAATTGAATGAATGAAATGATTTTTTTTAGAAAATTGAAATATAATTAATTAGAGAATATAACATTTTTCATTCACTTTTGACATCCAATCGAAATCGACAGTATACAAAATTGTCAATGGACACAATTGTCAATTGAGCCCTTTTCAATTAACTTGCATTAAAGGATTAATATCTATATGTCAAGGCTACAGAAGGGCTGATTTTTAAATGAATTCAGATATTTTTGAATGGATTATATGCGTGTTTTTAAAAAATCGTGCTTCAATGAATTTTATTTTCTCTTCAGCCATCTATGATTATTTCAAAACGCTTACATAAATCTGTTTGTGGATCAACCAGAAAATACTGATTTATCATAAATGACATTATGATCATTTTCGTGTTATTTAAATAAATTTTAACATAAATTTTGCAAAAAAAGTGTAGCATTCACTAGAAAATTAATGATAGTTTCATTGGATTCAATTATTTGACTTAATTATTTGCTTTGATTATTTATAGACACAATTTTTAGAAATTGCTGATAGGTTGCAACCACCTTTTAATTGTTTAGATTTTGCAAATTAAATTAAAATTTTGTATAACGGCTTATAGCGGCAGAACGATCAACGACTCTGGTGGTGGTCTCTAATAATTCCCTAACTTCACCCGTTCATTACGTTCATCAGAAATGTTAATATCAACGTTAACCTACCGTCATAACGTTACCAGGTCATGAAAGATGATTAAGAAATACGTTAAAAAAATATACAAAATTTTTATATTCTTAGATAACCGAGAAAAGAAAAAGGTTTTACTCTAGACAGCAGTGTTTTTATAGACGACTTTGAATTGAATGAATGAAATGATTTTTTTTAGAAAATTGAAATATAATTAATTAGAGAATATAACATTTTTCATTCACTTTTGACATCCAATCGAAATCGACAGTATACAAAATTGTCAATGGACACAATTGTCAATTGAGCCCTTTTCAATTAACTTGCATTAAAGGATTAATATCTATATGTCAAGGCTACAGAAGGGCTGATTTTTAAATGAATTCAGATATTTTTGAATGGATTATATGCGTGTTTTTAAAAAATCGTGCTTCAATGAATTTTATTTTCTCTTCAGCCATCTATGATTATTTCAAAACGCTTACATAAATCTGTTTGTGGATCAACCAGAAAATACTGATTTATCATAAATGACATTATGATCATTTTCGTGTTATTTTTACTCAAGTATTTTATTTGTTTTGTCGCTTGCACCTGCCTCGAATTGAGGAAAACGAAGCATCCCTGAAAATCCGCTCACAATCGATGGTCAAGGAAGTTTATTGATTTAATGCGGTTTAGCCTTAATTTTTGAAAAATTGTATGCGAAAAGTGACGTGCCAATTATTTCGCAAAGGAATTTAATGAAAAGTTTAGAGTTTTAATATTCGGATTACACTATTTATGAACACTACTAAACTTACAAACCTGGTAGAAATTATTTTTGATTAATATTCAATTATTCATTAATAAAAACTCCAATGATGGCTACGATTATCAATATCATTATTATTTTTATTATTGTTATTATCATTATTATTATTATTATTATTATTATTATTATTATTATTATTATTATTATTATTATTATTATTATTATTATTATTATTATTATTATTATTATTATTATTATTATTACTTTGATTACAAACTGTATTGATTCTTATTGAATGCATGTTAAAGAATTATTTCAAAAAATATTGCACTTATAGTGTTAATAATTTTGGAACCAAAAATTTCGCAATTTGTTGTAATTAAATCTTTTGTCTATCTCAACAGATACATAAATGGCTATTTCATCTTGCGATAGGGACTAACAATAAAGATGAGTTTTCAAGGTTTGATGACATTTGGAATTAGCAAATGAGCGAGAAGCTATAGGCAGTTAGCATCGTCAGAGCTTGCAAGTTCTGTGTTATCGATCTTGAGCTGTGTGTGTGTCGATGATTTTATTAAGAACAAAAAAAAATCGAGTTCACTTTCTCGTTGCATTAGCAACACGGAAAAGAAGAAGAAAATGAGAAAAAGACATGAAGAGCAGTCACAAAATTAACGATAATGAATTTTGTCCGATAAAAGGTCGTAGATTTTTAGCTTTTTTCTATGAAAATGATGAAAGGCATTTTTATTAAAAATTCATTATTATTATTAAAAATAATTCTGCCATTAAATTATTCCATTTGATGTCATTCGGTTTGTGCTGAATAATTTTCGGTGGTTCAAGGTGGTGTCACGACAAAGTGCTGAATGGGAACTCGTTGGACCGTTAGATGCTACCAAGAGTGCCTCCAGCTCATAATGTAATGCAAAAGTGTACTATGGAGATTAACAGAAAGAGAGGTAGAGAACTAAAGGGAGAGGAGAGTGAGAGAGAGAGCAACAGAGAAGGAAAAAGAAGAACCGGTGTTAAAAAAGTAGACTAGAGTTAAATAAAAGCTGAATTTAAATAAAAACTGCGCCCGGGTTTGACCAACTAAAACTGACTTTAAATAGATTCTTTTTCATTTCACATCCAATTATTTTGCTACATAAGTTTCTAAGTCTATTCATTCCTCATTCCGTTTACTAAGTTGTCTTTCGTTCTTTTCATCTCGTTAAATAATTATTACCATAACGTTCGCTAGCGTTCGTAAATCAAAAATCTAAGATCTTAATTTGAAATTATGCAATCTCGAATTAATCGAATTAAAATGAGGAAACGTCAAACAAAACAAAGCATTTATGAGTAAATGACGCTTTGCGTGAGAATTGAAATATAATCGCTATAATATCGCGTAGAAAATATTGAACAATACTGACAAAAACATACATAAAACAGCAAAAATAATAATTCAGTAAAAATGAATTGGTTTTTTTTATTTGAAAGAATTTTAGTTTGTTGATTCTTTTCACGCGATAAAATAACATTCTCTATAGCTTCCGTCTCCGTTGTTGAGCGCATACGTTGACATTTGTAAGCGATAATATAATGCAATATTTTATGATTATTATTATTATTTTTTCTCAATTTTACTCTCGATTTAAAATCTCTAATTAAAACTTAGAGGATCTCATACATTTCACGTTTGATCGTTTCCCAAAACCTGTTTCTTAGCTTTTAAGCCAATTTTTTTCTTGCTCAAAGCGTTGCTCGATTCGTATTCGTATTTCGTTTCGCATTTATTCGCATTTGTTAGATAAGTTGGCAACGCGACAATGCGGTTTACTATGCCAATTGTATTGACTGGCGGTTAATGCCGCCAACAATTGTCGTCTGCTTATTGTCTAAGAGTCGTTGTTTGCTTTAAACCGATTGCATCTATACGGGCGACTTATTTTACTCGGTGCCCACTCATAAACCGGTTACCGAAATTATTTAGAATGATAGTAATTGAATTGTTTTTGTTGTTGTTATTTTGCGAAATTAGTTTTGAACAAAATGGAATTAAATTTTTTAATACGTAGATTTTTATTTATAATTTTTTTTATTGCTGCGAAATTTATTCGTGATTTATTTTATTTAATTTTTTCTTTTTTTTTTGCAAATAATCAAGCAACCTTTTTCTTGACTGTGACCCATAAATTTACTAGATTAGTCTATATCTTTATTTCGTTTTTAGTTAGCTTCCAATTTTCTCAGTTTTTCGCTACGGAATACACGTACAATTTTAAGATAACGTTTTCTTTTATAGAAGTATTTCCATGCGTTTTATACGAAAATGCTGATTTGCCTTTCACATACGATACATCTCTCTGATAGTTCTCCTATACTTCATTGGGTCGTTTTCCCAGTTGTTTTCTGTTGTTCCAGAAATTTTTAATTTATAACACTATGTTATAACAGTTATAACAGTAAGTTTTATAAAATTAAACATCTTCAAAATATAATCGGTATTACTTAAATATAAAAATTATTTAAACGGTACCAAAAAACAATAATAATGATGATTATAATAATAATTTGATCGTAATAAATATTCTGATGACAGACGAGAAGCAATGACGCAAGTATTTTTATCTTACGTTGGCCGTTTATAACGGCGTTCATGACGAGAAAAGAACTATGCAAATATTTAAAAAAGTGCTAGAGATAAACAGATAAATACCGTTTTAATAAACAAAGTCAAAATTGTGATATATTTTGCCAGAACTTACAATTATTTTGCCTTGACTTTGCCTTGATGCAGTTTCTTTTAAAAATTCAGACTATAAATATATTTCACGATTATACGTAATTTTAAACCATCGAGGATTAATTTCGCTTTAATTAATCCAAACAGTTTTTAGAAAATTTTAATGGAAAATTAAATTTATGACATATTTTTATTTTATTTATTTATTTTATTAAAAAATAAATAAATAAATAAAATTTCTCCAAAATGAACAAACAAAAGGAGAAGTCGTTTTCTTTAAATCGTCTTTTAAAATTTTTAATTAAAACATTTCAATAATTCATAGCTGTTTACGATAAAACCGAATTAACAATGAATTTAAACAGTGATAAACACAATTAACAAGAACTTAACAACAAAATATTGACATAAACAAGAACAACGGTAGCACCACCGCTACCAACAACTCCTTCTACAACAACAACAAACACACAAACAATTGTAATGTTATTTGAATATTTTCATAATTGATGAGATGAAAGTTTTAAACTTAAATTTAAATTTAAAATAATCCGAATAATTACAAAGTTGGAAAACCGAAAATCAGAACGTGAAATATTCTCTTTAAAAAAAGTCGCTTTTGCTCTTATTTCTTCTCTCATCAAAATCTGGTAATAACGAATATGGGCAGGGGGAGGGGAAGAGGTGGTCAAGGAAAATATAACGCATTCAAAGTCAACAAAACCTTTTAATTGTTCGAATAAACAAAAAATAATCAATAAATAGCTTAAATAGCGTTGATCACCGGGCGTGTATTCTAGAGCTCCAAAGTGAGAAGGAGCTGATCGTGGCTTTTTATTATCCGTACCGGCGAACCCGCAAAAAGTTCGAATTGAAAAGTGAAGCGATTTATCAAGGCGCAAACTATAGAAACGGTCGAATGGAAATAACGTTAATAGTTTCCAATCATTGAATCGAATAAAGTGAGCGTTTGTACACAGTATATTCTTGAAATCCACCTTCTGGTAGGATTCGCCAAACATCAACGATAAGCAGTAAGAATTTAGTTCTATAAACTTCTAAAAGGAAGTAGTATAAAAAAAATTAATTAACAAAACGACAAATTTTCTACGATGTTGAAAAACTTTCTGGGGAGGACATTCGCAAATTTTATAAATATCAAAACATAAACACACTAAAAAAAGTAAAAACGGTAGTCATTTATCTTATCTTTAAGAAAGAGAAAAAAATATCTCTATTATATAAAAGTAGAAAACAATAATAAAATAATTATAAATATTTACAATTCTCCACCGCGGAAGCTTTTAAATACGTAATTAAAGTCTTTACTAACAAAAATTTTTATCGAAAAATATAGGTAGAAAGTTATTCAGCAAATATTTTGATTATATTTTGTATCCTTTGGGATTAATATTAAAAAGATTAGACATCGTTATTTTTCATTTGCAATACGTCTACATAATTCTCTTTACTAATCTTTAAACCATATTTACAAAAGAAGCAGAGAAAAAAGAGCAAATAAAAATAAGATTAACGCGCGAAAATAGAACAACCTTTTTGAAGGTTAGCCTAGCAACATTTTTACGTCGCCAATATATCAAAAGTCGCAAAGCTGAATAATTTATGGCGAACACCGTTTATAGTGACGCAAATTTAATTAGATAATTCGATTTAATTTATTCTTGTATTATTTAATGGTAAAGATCTAGGAGATACCAGCCGTTAATTAAGCTTAACCAAAAGAGAAATAATTTAAGTTGAGTCACAAATTTAGCGAATGAACAAGAATATATGGGGCTAGTTTCCTGATCCTACGAAAGTACCGTACGAAAGCGTCCACCCACGAATATTAAACAATCTTACAAAAAATGGGCGTGACGCGCCCGCTATTATACTATATCATTATACTATATAATGAGTGTGTTGTATTATATCATCTATTCATTTCCGATCTAAATTTATCAATAAAGTGATATTAAGGAAAGTGATATAAAATGGGGCGTGTACCACCCACCGTACTGACAAATTATAAATTTATATTACGGATGTAGGGTAATAAGCTTCGGCTATTCCGTAGTTGGCGCCCTTACTTGCTATTCTTCATATTTAATTTTAAATTAATTTATTGTAAATAACGATATTTTTAAAATGAAACTTTTAGTTTTTGATTTATTTCTTTATTTAATTTTGTGAAATTTAGAACTACTTGCTCTTCAATAGATTTTGAGAAATATTCCTGAAGAGAAATCTTTCTATGTTCGTTGGAACACGAGAGAGATCTTCGAATGGCTTGATATTTTCTTTCAATAAATGAGAAAAGTAAAAACTTCATCTCAACTGATCTTACTTCGAGCCTGGTTTATAAAAGATGCAATGCAATCTCTCTCTCCCTCTCTTTATTTTCCTGACCTAAGCACTGACACTCCTTTCATCAATTACTTTGTTCATGTCTCTCTCTCTTGCTCTTTTATTTGCTCTGCCTCTTTGCTTCCGCTTCTCACGCCAAACAGGCAAATTTCTCTCACAAAATCTAACATCAAGCTGACTCTATCGCAAACCGCCAGCTCAGTTCTCTTTTGCCAATATTTTCCATGGGCAAAAGCTCAGAAGAAGCAACGCAGCCAGATTAGCTTCCAAGATGTAACCATTTTCTTCGACTTTTGCTCGTAAACTTTAAGCCATCGCTTCACATGCAGTAACTGCGTTGACGGTTGCGACCAAAAGCAGCGCAATGATATCGCAAGTCTAAGCAAAAGTTAAGAGCTCGGAGAGTAAAACCTCTAGCGCTGGATCTACAGCGTCTCTTTATCACTCTTTATCAATACATGTTGCTTGTTATTGTCGTTGTTGTTGTTATCAACGATGTTGTTGTTGTAATTGTTGTTGTTGTTGTTGCTGTTGTTGTCATCGCAATAAACTTAACTAAAGCAGCGATGAAAAATCTTCTAAATTGTGTTGTGCGAATTAAATTTTACTCTACCTGGTTAGTAAAACGTTGTGACGAGTTTCAATAACGTTTTGGTGCGTTTTCGAGTTGGTCGTGTTTTTTAACCAGCGGAATTGTGGCAAAATTTTCAAACATTATCGAATGAAAAACCCATAAAGCCATAAAGATAATTAACAAATAAATTGAAAAGATATTAAGAAATATAAAATGAAATTTGAAAAAATTTATACAAATCAATTAATATCGTACAATAATAATAACGAAAACAACAACAACAACAACAAAAAGAACTAGAAAAGCTTCAAGGAAGCAACAAAATATTTTATCAAGTTTTACTTCCTTGAAAAACATTTAAAAAACAAAAAGAAAACGAGGGAAGAAATTAAAAGAAGAAGAGAAAGTTCGAAGATCAGAAAATTTGTGGCAGGAGAGCAAACGTTTAAAACTTCGCATCGTTAATGCAATTTTTTGCAGACCTCTTTCCATCCTGCGTCAATCGAATTCAACGGAAATGTAAATTACTCGCCTCAAAATTGGTTTTGAATAAAACTAGAAAAAAACTGATTATAATATAAAGGAAAACTCACAAACCGAAACGAACAGAATTGCTCCGAAAAGGAACCAGAAATACAAGAATAAGAAGAAGTGACAAAGAAGTAGAACGAATTGACAGAATTGTCAAAAGAATTGCTTCGACACCATCTTTTTTCGCGATCGCCATTTAGTTGGATTTGCAGTTTCCTGAAAAGCGAAATCCCCGAAACAGGAACACACGCACATACACACGCATGCATTTTGGAGAGCTCGCATAAACACCAATACACAGCCAATAGCGCCCATCAATACACGCGCGTACGCATCACGAACGTACAGGAAAACTTTAGCGAAGCCTAAAAAAAAGCTTTTTTTTACTTGAAAAAAGGTATTGACTACTTTTTAGTTGTCTGAACTATTTTGGCACGCAATATTTAAGCGGCGAATTCGTCAAATAGCTGCAGAACAACGGGCTTTACGGCAGGCAAAACCAAAAAAACAAAAGACGTTTTACGATAAGAGGTAAGTGTCCTTTCTCTTCAAAAGGCTTTTCAATAGCTCTTCTGACTTTTATTAAAAATTTAAAG
The DNA here is from genome assembly GCA_963966595.1 of Physocephala rufipes. Lineage (NCBI taxonomy): Eukaryota > Metazoa > Arthropoda > Insecta > Diptera > Conopidae > Physocephala > Physocephala rufipes. Next base: position 36,146,295 of record OZ016504.1, read on the forward strand.
AGAATATTTTTTTCTAAATCCAAGCTCAATTTTTTTATCAGAAATAATTAAATTTCATTTAAATATTTAAATATTTTTAAATATTCAATTGTTTTATTTATTTTTAATATTTAAAATTTAAAATAAAACACTTAATTAAGGATTAGTTAATAAAACACTTAATTAAGGATTAATTTTTTTTAATTTTACTCTCCCTTAAATTTTATTGCACTTATTTCAGTTTAATAAATTTTTAAGACTTTAATTTTTGCCAACTCATCAAAAAACACTCAAAAAAATTGTTCACGTGTATCAAAAAAGTTTGGGAATCTATGTCTTCGAGAAAAAGCCTGAGCGATCACTTTTCATTTGGTGTCGGTATTTTTAAAAGTTTAAAGCCTTGTAATTACTTTAATTATTTTTAAATAAATTAATTCTTACAAGTTTTTTTTTCATTATTGTTAAAAGTATTGATGAACAATTTTATTGTATTTTAGTGATGTTTATTGCAATGAAAGTGTTTAAAGACATTGGAATTTATTTATAAGTAAGGATGAAATTGAGGAATTGTTTTTTTAGGTACGTTCTTTTCAACACGCTCGTTAACTCCGGCATACGATTTGTGAAACTTTTTTTAAAAAAGTATTGTCTATTAATTGACATTTAATTGAATGTTAGAGCGATGATTTATTATTTTATGATTTTTTCGTTTGATTGATTTTATTATGACTTTATTATGATGACTCTTATTTATGATTTATATTCATTACAGTGTTTAAATCTTTCCATAAAAATTCTTAGTTATCTTCATTAAATTAAGCCATGTTTTAACGATATATGTCTTGATTTAAACGACCTTTTGCCCATTTGTTTTAAGACTAATGGCATTTTCAATAATGCCATTAAAAATAAAATGACTGAAATATACCCGCTTTGAGAAAGAGAGGTGAATATATTGTAGGTTTTATTATTTAATTAAAACTTTAGCGTTTAAACTAAACATTAAATATTAACATTTTGTCAAAACAGACTTCTCTGATAAATGACACTCTGATTTCGTTAAACTGTCTATCTGTCAATTTACTTATTTTTGCTGCTGCTGTTATTGTTGTTGTTGTTAATGTTGTATAATAATGTATACGTTTGCAATTCATTAAATACCTTGTCGGTACGTGCACACAAAGGTAGTCGGGCAAATTATACGAAGTTAACTTCAAATGTATGAAAAAACGTTAAATGGCATAAAAACGTTAAAAAACGTAAGGTAACGTAATTAATTTCACTTTTAATTTAAATTAGTTACATTTCCAATAATTACTCCACCCTACGCGCGATGCAATAATGTTGGGTTCTTCTGCTTATTTTTTCCGCTTGGCAATGCCTTGCCAATGATGAAAGGGATGGGAGGGGGAGGGGGCCCAAAATCCTGACCTTAAGGGAAAATTGTGATAAAAGATTCAGAGTTATAAAAATCCACGACAGACAAATGTATAGGCGTGATTTGCCCACTAGTTTGTTGTTGAACAAATAGAGCATACATGGAGATTATTATCGTGGAAAACTTTGGGCTTAGATTTAATAGAATGAAAGAGTTTATTAATCTATAAAACGATGTGCGCATATATACCAGCAGAAGCTAAGTTTTTATTCTCATTTAGACGGGTGTAGGGTATACGAGTTCCGACCAAGTCAAAGTTGACCTTCCTATCTATTTTTATTGCTGCCAATTCGAATTGTATTAATTAAACGAAGGCTCAGAAATAGTCTATTGCTAGAAACTAATGGTATTTATTAAAACACATACCAGCATCTAAAATGATACAACAATAATAAAACTGCAATGTTTAGGCCAACTTAAAATCCTTGCTAAGATAATATAATTTAATAATCGCATACTAGAATGACAATTAATTAAATAATTTAGAGATAATACGAGTATAATAAACTTTATCAATTTCATGATTCTACTTATTATTATTTCTTTTGTCTTTTGGGGAAGGCTATATCTCGAAGACTCTATGTCATTTAGTTTTAAAAGATTGATTTTATTTTAGTTTTTATTTTATTTATTTATAATTTTTTTTTGGTAATCACGATTTCAAAATGGCTTCTGTTATGCACATCAGTAAATTTTACGTATTTTAAATTCAATAAGAAAAAGTGAAGGTAAAAATGCTAATAAATGAGCAAAAAAAAAACAGTCACAGATTTTTTTGTGTCAACAGAGTTAAAATCAACTGACGCACACGCGCTTCATGTCCTACTTTAGGTAGAAATCGCATGGCGTGAAGTAAAGTACGAAAAAAAGACATTAAACTAAAATGTAAATTTGCATTTAAATGTAGCGTCATGAAGTGCTGCAAGAAAGATGTCAAAACGACGAGGAGATCGTCTTGACAAAATTTTAAAATAATTACCAAAAAAGGAAATCCTAGGAATGAATATGGCTCAAATAATTCTACGATATAATTTCAAGATCTTCCAAAAGTAGAAGAAGTATTAAAATTAAACCGTGCTCTAATCGAAATTTATATATCCTACACCCTGTAATCATAGTCTTTGATACCAGTGGTCGCACCACCAACAATATTTCAATCAATAATATTTTAGTGATTGCATTTGGCTAATATTTGACGAAGGCCACGTTACTGAAGGTTTAATTAAAAAGAAGTTCACATAAACAAGTAATTACTTAATATATAATTAATAAATTAATATAAACAATTATAATTTTAATAACATTTTTAACAAACTATTTGGAACTTTTTTTTATTTTTTTTATCATTTTATTGCTTTCTTCTATCGCGAGATATAATTATTTTCTCAGTAATTATATTACATTATGCCAACATAATAAATTAATCAAAATTAATTAATTACTTCATGAGTTTGGTGTTATAATTAATTTGTTTTGCAAATTTGATTTTAACATAATTTTTTATTGATTGTTTTCTTTCAAATTTTTTCTAAGAGGCAAGAAGTGTTGCATTAGTCGTTTTTTTTTTGTTTGTTTTTCCCGTTTGGTGATTCTGTTTCGCTCCGTCTCGACTCTGCTGATTTAATTAATGATAATAAATAATTTCTATAATTGCTATGATTATTATCACTCATCGGGATAATGATGACGATGATAATGTCAACAATATTATATACGATATTTACGATGATGATAAATATTTGATGTAAAGCATTTGTTAATAATCGAGCGTTGAGTAATTTTGCAAATAAATGAGACAGAGATGTTTTTCTCAACTTATTCAAGATTGATTTATTTACTGTTATTATTATTATAAATTTTACTATTACTCTTATTACTGTTATTATTATAATTATTATTAATATTATTAATTTTCATCAATTCATCAATTATTGCATTTTTCATATGAAAATATTTTTTGTGTGATGGTCTTTTTTCCCCTCCCTCTTTTTTTCTTGCCTCCACTTTGTGCGAGTAGTGGGGGTGTGTTTAGTGGTATGTGGGCTTATTTGAATTAGCACTTATTAACACTTCATCATAATAATTACTTTTATTTTAACGTCAATTTTTTTCCACTATAATTTTTTAATTGACTTTTGATAAACTTCTTTCCGGAAGTGCCGGCTTTTCACACTCACGTAGTCGCTTCCGTTAAGTGTACCCGCTACTTTTGCCGCTACTGTTTGAGGAGTTTGCTTGTGTGAATGTGTTTGTGTATTTGTGGATAGATGTGTGCGTATGAATTACCCACACTTTTTAAATTGTTTTTGTTTTACCGATTTCCACGAATATTTTTCAAAAAGCAATGCACTCTCCCTCCACCACCCATTCTTCTTCGTTTCAGTCTCGTCCGCCCCCTCGCGTCGATTGATGTCGATTGATGTTTTTAGATAAATCCATTTTTCAGATTATTTTGTTAGAATAGAAATCTTGAAGTTTGAAAGCATTTTCAGAATTATCAGTCGAGAACTCAAAAAATGATCTCAAGTTTGAAATCGAAAAAAACAGGCCATTTGATTTTTTGTAGCAACATTATTGAAAGTGGCAATAAAAAAATTTGGGGAAATACTGAATAGTCAGCGATATGAACGATAAAGGTGTTTTTTGATCTTCAATACATTGCAAAGTTATCAAAATCGAGAAGCAAGGTTTTCAGAAATTGAGGTTACGTCTGATCTACATTTGTTTTTAATGATATTTCCAGTTAAGGTTGTTGTTTTGATTGTGTTTATTAAAATGATCATTATTATTTAATACTAATCAATAATTTGCTAAAAATGTTATATAACGCTTTAGTAATAATTTTAGTTATAAATTTTTAAAAGAATAACATCTAGAACCTTGGAAATATGAAATACACTTAACAAAGTCTTTACGATTTCTACCGAAATTATTGGCTTCTATTTTAATGGTTTTGACTTCATTTGACCACTGATATCGTTTGATCTTTGAATATTTTATGATTTTTCTCTTAAATTCAAGGCATTAATATCGCCGTTAGAAATTATCGAAATGCATCTTATCATTTTTTCCATCTCACTTTACATTATCGAAGTTTGCTTTGACTCATCTTGCGAATTGCTGGAGTTTTCCATCTTTTGTTCGTCTCAAGAAAGCGATTTCTTTATCTTTTCAAGTTTCATCAAAGCAAAATTTATAGAAATGCATATATTTACTACAGCCCCCTCCTCCCTCCTGCTTTAACCACAAAATAGAAATTATTTGATTTGTCTATATTTTACGATTAAACAATTGAAATGCAAGGCAACGACACTTCAAGACCAAACGATATTTGAAAAGAAAAAGAATTGCAAAAAGAAAAAACATTTGGTAGTGTCTAAAACAATAAAAAGATACAAGCTACTACTCGTACAAAAAATTGTTATTAATTTTGTTGCTTCTGTTTCGATTGCGAAATCAATTGATAATAGCAGATTTTTTTAAAAAAAATAATCAAAACAATACTTGGAAATTTTTAATTAAATTTTTATATTATGATTTTTTCAATTAAATTCTGGTTTTTTCTCTTTGTTCTTTTTTATTAATTTAATTAAAGATATTTTGCATTTGATAAAAAACTCTCAATTTTTAGTGATATTTTGATTATTGATATTGCTATAATTTATTGACACTTTTCGACAAATTTCTCTTTATGATTTAGTTCCAACATTATTTTCTGAAGCGACTAAAAAAACTAGCCATATTTAATATTGTGATTTTTTTGAAATTAGCAATATTTTTTAAACACTGCGTATGCGTAATTTTTTAAAAAACCAAAAATAGTTTGTGAAAAGAAGAATTGCAATGCTTTTATTCACAAAAAATTGCTTATTTTATTATTTATATTAATTTTTTATTCATTCTATACTTTATAAATATTTTAAAATAGATTTATGGTTTTTTCCAAGTTCAAATCTGTTAAACTCAATTCAATATGTTTCGATTGATAAAAACATTTACAAGCAACAAATCAATGAAATCAAATTGATAAAACCTAATGGAATTTTGTGAAGTGATATAAAATGAATAAATACAAAATATAAAATTTATTCAAATTTTGTTACATTGAGTTAATTTATTTCAAAAGAAGGCAAAGCCAAGGAGTCAAACACTGCAAGTGAAGCGAAAACGGTTAAGCCAAATCAATTGATTGAATCGTTTGGTGGAATCAATTTGAGCGCTACAAACTAAATTATTCGAATCGAGATAATACTTAAATAATTCAATTTTGTCACAGCTAATTAAAAATTGAGATTAAATTCGTTATGGAATTAATTAATAAAAAATGATGTAACAGCAATAAATTCAAAAGAGATTTTTCGAATTTATTTTCTGTCAGCAATGTTGGAATAATTAATTCAGTCAAGAATCAACAAAAAAACGACGTTTCTAAAACAACTATAAATTTCCTTTAAACAATTATGTTTCTTCATTTTCAGTAGAAAATTCTACAAAAAAATTTCTTAAAAAATCCATTTTATTCATATAAAATTTGTGTTTTGTGAATTGCTTAGAAGAAAAAAACGACAATTAGACATTGTGAGGAAATAATTTATTTTCACTCATTCCTAAGAAATCTTGGATAATTTATTAATGCATAATTTTCATCTTTTCCGCGAGGATAATCATAATAATCAAATAAGATTAATCATAATAAATAAATTAAAATTAATTTACAAGTTAAAACTTATTTTAATAAATAGTGTCCATTAATTAAATTGACATTTATGGAATAATTGATCAAATCTAGGAATCGAAAGCAAAGAAAAAAATGAATAAATTGTATGAAAATTTAGCAGATTGCTAAGAATTTTATTATATGAAAAATTTAATAATTTAATCGATTAAAATTGCAAAAGGTTGCTGAACTGCTTTGATTTTGTACGCATATCATGCGAACATGTATATATAATAAATCTATATAAATAGCAAACGTAATACAGAATACTGTATATCGTAAACAGAGAAGACTTTTCGAAACAAAACAAAACCAATACGAGTCTCTTAAAATTTTTTTAAAGGTCGCACGGGACGCCCTGCCCGGAATTATAGTTAATATTAAAACAGCACCGAACGGGGGTTGTCACGAGTATTGAAGAGGTATCTTTTTGGGGTAGGCAGACTAACCTGGCTAGCAAGTAATCAAGCCAACAAGCGAACAAGGTTACCGCTTGGCACCAGTTCAGTAGTCGACGGAATGATAGCACAAACTGAATTAATTTTTAATGCATGATTCACAAACTGGTTGACAGAAAAATACAAGCAGCACAATACAGAAAAACAGCACAAAACACCAACAGCAAAACAACAAAAACAACAGAAACAATAAAGAACAGCTTCATTCACTCCAACTGAACTGCATTCCAACGGTACTGACTGACATTTTCCCACTAGATCGAAGGCCATTTCTTGCATAACCAGATAGATCTGAAAGAATTGCATGAATATAGAATAGATATAATAAGATGGGTGTGGGAGGTGACATAGCGTAAATGAATTTAAGGAAGCAGAAGTTATTTCTAAAGACTTTAATTGCTATAATTGCAGAGGGGGTGAAGTGGGGGGTCGGTAGGGGGGAGTAATTTGCACTCTAGTGGATTACGCTGATAAGAATACTTTAGATGCATTTTATCGATATTAGGACTTTGCAGCTTTGCAAAATTAACCAGGAGAGCAAATATGCCATGAGAACTCTTGAATAAGAGAAAAATTAATATTTTGAAATTTCGAGAAAGAAACTTTTTTTATGTAATATTTTTTGTATTATTATTTAGACGTGCTTTAGCAAGCTCAGTTAAGGAAAACATACTGACTATAATAATTACCAATTTAAATTAAAAAAAGGTATATGTATAAACACATGCACACACATACACCTGTGCACTTACTCGTTGCACAAAACAGTAGTGTAAAACCGTGTAAAGCACGAGCAACAAAAACACGAGTAGCACGAACTCCCGTGTTTGTATCTAAATTAGTATCTCGTAATACTTGTATGTCATCGTCTATATCAAAATAATTTTACCCTAATCCATTGTTTTGTAAACACTGTACGATATGCGCAATATTTTTTCTAGAATCTTAAAATTTTCTTTTCTGTAATTTTTTTCTTATGTTGCTTGTTGTTTCTGGCTAAAATTGTGACAAAGTCAACTTCACGTTCGAATTTGTTTCTTTTTTTTTTTGTCAAAATTTTTGATAAGCTTCCGAAATCAATTATTATAATTTAATGGGAAAATATATACAAAGAATTAAAAGAGGAAAATAATACATTTGACAAATTGCGAAATAGTAATTAAGTTTGTTGTAGCAGTTGTTGTTGTTGTCGCTTGAAATCTTTACCTGTTTGCAAGCCATTGTTTTGTGCGATAGAAAAAGAACGAGTATGGAAGAGTTCAAGTTCGTTTCGAAGTTAGACAAAACAAAACAAAGCAAAACAAAGCAAAAATTAAAAATTGAAAATTGTATTTATCGTATACAGCATATATATATTTTTTCGTATAATATTAACTAAAATGTATAGAATTACATTTTCAGTTTTTTCCTGGGTTAAATAAATATTTGCTTGCATGCACACGGAGGCTAATTTTCAGCTTTTCTCAGGCGTAATCTAACCGATAATATAATAAAAGCCAAACAAAAAATAAATTTTTATTACGTATTTTAGATGAAAGGAAGAAAGAGAGAGAGAGAGTGAGAGATGACATAGCGAGAAAGACGGGGAGGGGGGGAAAGAGAGGCAGACTATTGTAAAATCATTTGTATTTATTATCTAATTTTGCTTTTGTTCAATTATTGCCTTTATCGAAAGGTAATTGTGGGACTAAAAATATAAACTGTGCAACAACATACGACCGCTACCGTTTATAACGACTTCAAACGTATTGGGAAATTTTTCTTCTGACTTCCAATGGGATGGAGTGTTAGACGATCGACGTGACACAAGCTATAGCTTAAATATAACATCGAGAAACAAATTTATTCAATTGTATTTTCTCAAAATAGTAATAAAATTCACAATATTTGTATTTATCTTATACAACGATCACTTATTTTGCATCTCTAGCACTTCGACAAAATGCCGTCTTTTTCAAAAAGTCATTACATGACAGTTAATTTAAGAATTTATTCTTTTTTAAAAATATCTTCCTTTTCTGAACATGGCGTCTTCTCAGCACAGATTCCATGTCTAATAAAGTCATTATATATACATGATAACCACTAAATAAACTGACTGTGATTGTCAATTCGCTCATATTTCGATTAATAAAAGTTCGCGAGTGTAAAATTTTTAGTTACGGTATCAAATTATATTCTCAGTGTGATAGTGATTTACTAGTAATGTCAATAATTTGACTAATTATCTTATAAGTAACCATTAGTTTACGAGTTATTTCTTCTTAAGGATATTTAGAACGGCTGACGCGACAAACTTGAAGAATAGACGAATGTTTTAAGGAAAATTTTCTGTAATAAAGTCCTGTAATAAAGGTCCAAGTATTTTTAAACTATTTATTACTGTAGATGAAAGGTGGGATCATTTTTAGGATCGTGAAAGCAAACATGAGTCTATGCAGTAAAACAAGAAGCCATCATTTAGTCATATCTATCCCCTTCTTCTCCTGCAGGAAACTCAATGCCACTCCGGCTTTCGGCTGGGAAATCATTGTAAACTATCAAGATAAAAAAAGTTTCGGGAGAACTACTTACGATCCATAACCAACTCCTAGTGATGATTTTTTCAAAATTGTAAAAATCATTTTTCACAACTTTTCAGGAACTTCTTTTTTGTGGGTATTGAAGCGTAATTATCAAGATGTAAAGATTTTAGTGATAATCTTAACAAATTATAAAAATATTAATTACAAAAATGGTTCCTTCACAACGTTACCAACAACACAATGATAATGGCTTCTCCTTATAGGGACAAATTGTTTCGAACGCCATCAGAGATATTCGAGGAAAATTATTTCTTTAGACAGATCGCTTTAAGAATTATTGCACAATTTAATTGGCCCAATAATAAGAACATCACTTAGTCATATTTACTTTAAGCACTTTTTTAGATCGGTTTCATACTTTATTTTTAGGCATTTTATTACAATTTTTTAACATCAAGTTCTTTACAGGAAAAATTTGAACTAATTGCCGAAGTATGTAAATTCGAAAAGTCTTTTAATTTCAACAATTATTATTAATCTTATTAAAACACTGTAAACCATCGAATATTAAAATTAATTATTCTCTTAGAAGGTTTTCTCTCTTCTTTTGAGTAAAATTTGTTTTTGTATTTTAATTTGTATTCATCCTTAATACAAAAAAAAGAATATTCATAACAATGAAAACATGCATAAAAAGGAATTGCTTTGTTATGTTTCATACGAGTTTATAATTATAATTATTATATACCTAAATTTGGCTTTTGTTTATTCTGTATATATAAATACATTCTTCAGTTTTCGTTGGATTGTTTACTTCCTGAAATGAAATATGATTTTGCTTTTAATCTTTTTTCAAATTAATTAGCTAATTAATTAATAATCTTGGAATTTTTTAAGAATTTTTTACGTAATAACATGCCAGTTAGTTTCTTTCACTCAGACACGACACACTCAAATACTCTTATTGTCCCTTTCTAACAAAGTTGTTTGATGAGCAAAACCTCAATATCGACGAGTATCGAAATTTGATATTATTTAAGATAATATTAAGAAAAATAATAACAAAAAAACCACCAGTTTAAGAAGTATTTATAATAAAAACAACAATAATTACCCAAACAAATACCAAAAAAAATTTTGCTAATACGAATAAAATGAACTTGAATGAACCAAATGAATACGAGAATATTCGATTTGTGATAAAAGGCGAAAATTCCGGAACATGTGATAACAGCATTAAAAAGTTGTGTATGTATGTGTAGTAATTGTGTAGTATGTGCTTTCTTTTTACGTATAGCAATATTTGCGTGTGTGCGTGTATTTGTTTTGATCCCAGTAGGGATAATAAACAAACCATTACTTTTTTTCTTTGAGCATCAATTCTGTTATTTAATATTTGATAATATTCGTATATGTTTCAAAATGATGATATTGAATAAATGACAATATGATAAAGTAAAAGTAATAATAGGTATTAATATATTATTATAGATTATGTTACCAATTGCATTAATAGTAATCCATTCAGTTTCGATTACGGAGCGAATACATTTTTTATGATATGCAAAATGTATTAATTTTGAAAGTATTGACTTCACCAGGAATACATTTGACAACATTCCCCAATAGGATTCATTCATTTCTTCAGTGTTTCAAACAACAAACTTGATTCACGGATTAAATTAAAATGTTGACAATATTTAAGAAAAAGCTCTTCCGCTTATGCACAAGCTACGCTTGAATATTGTTTTAGCCCATTAATCAATCTCTAATTGTTTTACACAAATACCTGTAGGCCCAATAAGGACCACTTCAGTAATTCCTCACGTAATCTTAAATTTCGTCAACATGGCCAGTCTCACAAAACGCGAAAATAAACTTTCTCAGAACTTACCATCGATGAGATTTCTCCAGAATGATAAATGGTTTTGATTTTTGCTAGATTAAAACCAATATCTGAGATCCATGGACGACGATATACGGACTGGCAATTCAAAACATTGAAGAAAATATCTTGACATCTGACAGTTTGAAAACAATCCAAAATAACAAAATATTTTGAAATGATTTAATTGATAAATCGAGTGAGTAATCGATTGACAGGAAATCGAGAATTTCAAATGATAATAAATTAATAAATGATTCATGAAACACTTATTAAAAGTTTCAGAAAATCTTTTGAAAATTCTTAGTAAAATTTAAAACCAACAAACAATTAATTCAAATTTCAAAAGTATTTTTATACAATTATAATATTATAAAAGTATTTTTATACAAAAGTATTTTATTATATTGTTTCTATTTTATCTGCAGAAAAAGGGAATCAATGATTATTGATTAATTTTGTTAAGAAATTGATTTCGTAAATATTAAAATCTTCAATTTTTTCTATATTCATGCAAAAATTTATATTTCGCTCAAAATAAATGACAATCAATCAATAAAATCAATTTGGATATCGAAAAGCTAAAGATTGCTAAAATTAATGAATTCTTCTAAATTTATATTTAATTAACTTTAGCTTAAATTTGAATTCGTTAAGTTCTTTTTTATTGAACTTTTATAGTTTGTGCTCAATCATCGAAAGAGTTTGTGAATAAATTAAGGTAAAAAATTTGCATTTATTGCTTTCTCGTCTCATCTTCTGAAAGAAGATTTATTTAACGATCACTATTGAGGAAATAACTCTTAAGATAGCTAATAAAAAATATCTCAAATAAATTATTGAATTCACTAAACAATGAGCGAAGCTTATAAAACAATCCATTCAAAATGATGGAATTATTCAATAATAAATTATTGTATAAACAAAAACAATAACGGCATAAAATTGGTCGAAACTGACCTCATGAATTTTTGAGCAAAACAAAAAGGAGAAGCAAACGCTCACTGAAAGAAAATATTTTAGATATTTAGAAATAAAAAGAAGGTAGAAAAGGTATTTAGAATTTTTAACCCATTTTTCATTTTTTTAAAAAAAAAATTAATAAACAATAACTGTAATTGTTTGTGTTTTGCCACACGGCTATCACTTCCGAGGAAACGCTTCCCAATCAGTGCAATGACAGCAAGTCACCAAGCTTTATCTGGTGACAGTCAACAACTTCATGAATGAGTCAGAACAATTGAATTGAATTTCTTTTATATTTGTTCATTTAACGTTATTGTTCTTTCAATTGTTTTATATTGTTTTAATCAATTTCGGTTATTATTTTTATTCAATTGCTAATAGATAATATTTATAAATAATCGATAATTTTTTAATAGATTTTAAACCTGTATTATTTTCCTAACAGCGGTGTATCAATTGGGGTGGTCTACGTATCCGGTTACCCCCTTTGTAACCCAAGAACAAATCCAAAATTTCTGAAAACATTAATTTTTTTAAAAACAATTCTCTTTTCTTTTCTCATTAACTAATTCTTAAATAATGCATATTTTTTCGATTGATATAAATTTTGAAATCATTCACAACATTTCAACTAGTACGCCACTATCTTCTCTATTAAAAGCGCTTATGTCACCCGCCCCCCTCTTAAATCTCATTTGTCTCGAATTCCTTTCATTTCCCATTATTGTTATTATTGCTTTCACCATTAATTACTACTATATTATAATTATATAGTCAACTCTTGATCATCAATAATTGCTCTTCGTTGATTTATAATTCGGCAGTTGTTACTTTTTGAACGACAAAGTAGAGAAGGTTGGTTGATAAAAGGGTGTTGCTTTGATAGCTAGATCAAGTATATTCCGTGAATAATTCGCTGCGATAATACGTAAATAAAGCGAAAAATATTCATACATATCGCTTCTTTTTAAACAAAAAATTCATCCATTATCTTTACTTTTTCGCTTCTATTAAAAATTCTTTAGAAAACCCCGCAAAAATCAAAAGCAAAGAATTGGCTTGAAATAATATTTGGTCCTTAAAATAAATTGATTGCCACCATTAATTGCCAATAGGATTTTAACCAAGCAACGGTTACGTTTCGCCGTAAAACAGCAAGAAAATATTGGTATAATTTTTTTTTTAAAACTTCTGGCACGAACTCAAGACGATACGTGCCTGAACTTTTATCATTGACGTTGTCGTTGGCTTCGCAGTTGTTGTTGTTGTTGTTGTCATTGTTGCTGTCGTTGTCGTTGTCGCTGTCGTTGCCGTTGTCGCTACAAGTTGTCATTGCTTTTCCACGCACTGCGTATGTAAAATCATTTATGGATAAATCGATTTAAAGTTTATACTCGTATAAGGCCAAATTGCTGTTATTGTTGCTGTTGTTGCTGTTGTTGGTTTTCGACAAACGGCGTACGGATTGAAATTACTTGATTAAAATATTTCAGTATTAATTTCAGGGAAAACAAAAAGTGTACAAATGAAGAAATATTTGAAAAGAATTTAATAAAAAAAAGCTTTAACCACACTAAGCAATTCAATTAAGTGATAAATAGTATGTGATAATTAATAATAACAACAATAATAACTGGAAACAATCTAATGATTTCAACTAAAATTAACGGCATTATTGTTATTTAATTTTAATTGGATAAAAATTTTATTAAATTGCTTAGAAAAATATTTTCCACAAATTCAAGTGTTTGAAATATTTTTTATTGGTGAAAATTATATTGTTGTTTGTTATAATTTGTTTAATTTTTGTATATAATTGTATTGTAAATAATTGTTGTTTGTTAAATTATATTGTTTATTGGTGAAAATTATATCGTGGTGGCAATTATATTGTTAAAAAATTATATCAAAGCAATCAAATTATTGCTTATTTAATTATTTTAATATTCGTCTAACAATAAAATACCACGCATTTGATTTTTGAAAGAAATCATGAAGAGCAAAAGGAGAAACTTTTTAATTGTTTGAAAAATGTAAAATTATTTAAAGTAGCTGAATTTATTTTAGAAAATCGGTACGAGTATATACGAAACTTAAATACTTTGTGGTTTTCTCAAAACAATTTGAAAATATTGCAAAATTGTTTGTTCCAATATAAAATTTAAAACTAAATTGTTTATTAATTTAATTGAAGGTCTTAAAAGCAAAACGTTTTAATTAATAAAATTTACATAGTCTTGACTTTGCATAAAAAATTATAAATAATAATTCATGCGAATCGGTTTCGTTTTTGTGCAAAATAATAATTACTGTTTAAATTTTGTAATGATAGTTAAAATTATCTATTACAAATGATAATTATATCGAGAGCTTACTGAAATCTTGTGAACGTAGAAGATGAAGCTAAAATTAAAGCTTTAGCGAATTTCTAGGAAAATTCCTCAATGAATTTCACGCTTCTGCGATCATTCCTTAATTAGAAAAAATAAAACAACGACGATTGCAATAATTAAAATTAAAACAATAGAAAAAATAACGAGTCAGAACGTAAAATCTGAAATGATGAAGCAGATCATTTATCGATCAACACTTGTTCTAATCTCTCACAGAAAAATCCATTCACAAAATGCCATTCATTCAAAAGAGTATCGTTGAAGCGATGAAGTACGATTACCTTTCGTTATGCCAAGGACGACTTGAAAAACCCATTTGCAGTTGAGTTCAAATGGGTTTTTCTCCGAAGAAAAAAAAACATAATTGCTTTCAAAATATTGTGGGATATTCGTCAGTGATAACCGAACTATGACTGGTACTGTATGCAATCTAAAATCTTACTAAATTATTAAACTCACTCGATTAGAGGTAATAAAATTATTTTGAATGATTTGAAAAAATATTATCGTAAAAATACCGTTTACGGATGTTCTTTAAAAATAACAATCGATTAATATGGTTTACGAATGAAATGAAATAATAAATCTATTTCCATTTTTCAACTGTTTTTCATTTAACGATGTTGAAAATGAAAACGGAAACGGATCTCTAAAATGTCAAAAAACATCGAATTTTTGAAATTGAATTTTTGAATTGAAAATTAACAAATAATATTGCCAAAATCCGGATCCTGTCAAAATTTTTTCAAAAGTTATAACAATGATATTCAATAATTATCACTTGCATATTGTTGGAATATTGCCAACCAACAACTAAAGCAATCCGAACAAAAACCAACAAAATAAACAAAATAAACAACAATTAAAATATTAATAGCTCTCAAAACTCTCAAAATACCATCATCATCGTCAGCAATTTCTACCGATATTAATTGTAGGAATAACAACAATAACAACAACAACGAAAGTAGTACGTAATAATACCAACAAAGGCAATAACGCAATTATGGGAAAAACTAGCAAGTGTTGAGAATGATCATGAACTCATACCGAAGACTATTTAATATTCATGATAATTATGAATTCTTTTGAAGTTTTTCTTAATCCCAAAGCTTACTTCTTCTCGATTATCCCATTATTAAATATTTAAAACGTAATAAAAATAACATCCATTAGTATTTGCAGTATTTAAATGTTTTATTTTTATTTTATAATTATTTCCATTTAGATTACTTTGTTTTTATTTTTGAAATTGTTTGTTTATTATTCAAAGAAAAAATCATTTTTTTCAAATCTTCTTAAAGAAACTCTAAAATAATTAATTTACTTCAAATTCTAAAACACTAACATTATTTATAAATCATATTATAATAGTATTTATTTATCAAAATTCAATTGATTCTTTTTTGATTTTTCAATTGTTCGTCTTTGCTTTTTGCAGATCGAAACGACAACATCGAGAAGAACAACAACAAACACTTAAAACAATGACAGGCTTCACTAATGGTGGTTTTGAAAACGATGAGCCGGTAAAGGTGAGTAAGAACAAACTCTACCCCTTCAGTGAGTTAGGCAGTCAATCAAATTTGCTGCGTTCAACCCCCATCTGCCCCTCCCCACCCCCACGAGCACCGCTTATACCAATTAACAGATTAGATCATAAATATTCGTTCGATTTTACGACTTAACTAACTATAGTAATTTCAATAGTTGAAATTTCATGATTATAATTAATTAACTATTTACTTGACGGTTGAGTAAATTCGCGATTATTATTTAGAATCATTTTCTTTTAAATCAATAAAACAGAACAAACCTCGCGTCGAAGCTAAAGCGTTTGCAGCCTACCAAAATGTTTAAATTAAATTACTTCCGGATAAATAAGGCTTGAAATATATTGAGATAATATTAAAATAAAATGTTACGATAATGTACAAAGTTACAATGTAAAAAAAATTGAAAACCAACTCGTTTGCGTAGCTTTTGTTTATAAAGATTGCCTCGCATGGGAGTTCACGGTTAAAAATCGTGATAACTCTTGATTAGGATTCTAATAAAGGTCTAAAGGGTTACATTTTTTATGGATGTGTGCGTGTACAAATAGAACAATAGAACAATATTCCTTCCACGATTAAGCTTGATCGATCAAGAAGCAAACCGATCATCATCTGAAAAGTTGATCAGTCGACAAATGGATGACGAAAACTCGAACAATCGATGACAAATGTATCAAATAACAGCGGCAGAATTATCCTACGTATTGTTTCTTTTCTCGTGAGGAAATTCATTAAATTCCAAAATATCCGAGTAACGAATGCATGCTTGGTCCTTATCCTTTTATTCTCAATTAGCACGTGAAAGAATAATAAACTAGCTGAGTCGCAAAGAATGTTCTGAGCAAATGAGTTTTACCATTTTCCTAAAAAGGCTCGAAACTTCATCTCCAACTTCTTCAGCCTTCATTAAGTACTTTTTACCAAACTTTAAATAATGTTTAAAGGATATTTACAAAGGATATTTCCGAGCAAATATTTTACCGTCGTTTAAAATTCTCTTTATCGCTAAATTATCAGCTAGCTTTTATGACAGTCAGGAAATACTTAATAGGAAAAAATCTCAAAAATCGATAAAAAATATTCCTTCTTTTAAATTTTTAAACTAAAAAATTTGAATTTTTTTAAAGAAATACTTTGTTATAAAATCAAGCTTGATCGAACGAACACGTTGAACAACGCCCGTCGTCGAACAAGTCGTAAGCATTTTTTTACATCTAAACATTACGATCGCTAACAAAATGCCGTTTACGCACAGCCTCTAGTAATAAATTATAAACTACAAGCTATTTGTAAAAATTAATGTTTATTCGAATTTCCAATATACGGGAATTGTTTGCAATAATTCTCCATCAAAGAGACAGCCAAACGTTGTCAAATGTCAGTGATAAATGTCAACGAATGTGGAAGCGAACCGGTTTTGTTAAGCTTTAATAGTCACAAATTTAAAACGCAATTTTGACTTTAATTACACTGAATATTCATTTGTATTGATTTCAGACAAAAAATTCATAATTTAATAATTTTAATTGTTTCATTAATCTTCGTTTGCACGCACTTTTATACCAGATATATATATATATATATATATATATATATATATATATATATATATATATATATATATATATATATATATATATATATATATATATATATATATATATATATATATATATATATATATATATATATATATATATATATATATATATATATATATATATATATATATATATATATATATATATATATATATATATATATATATATATATATATATATATATATATATATATATATATATATATATATATATATATATATATATATATATATATATATATATATATATATATATATATATATATATATATATATATATATATATATATATATATATATATATATATATATATATATATATATATATAATATATATATATATATATATATATATATATATATATATATATATATATATATATATATATATATATATATATATATATATATATATATATATATATATATATATATATATATATATATATATATATATATATATATATATATATATATATATATATATATATATATATATATATATATATATATATATATATATATATATATATATATATATATATATATATATATATATATATATATATATATATATATATATATATATATATATATATATATATATATATATATATATATATATATATATATATATATATATATATATATATATATATTATATATATATATATATATATATATATATATATATATATATATATATATATATATATATATATATATATATCAATTAACTTATTTCACAACACGCTATTAATTTCGCTCAGTGTAGAATTAATTGTACATAATTAATAAATTTTCCATTAACGAAAAAAACAACAAAAACTGCAAGACTTTCCTACACTGCCTGAAAATTCACTCGCTTCGTCGCAAAACTGATCCGCGGAAGGAACCGATCAGGGAGGATGAGTAGAGGGAGGGAGAGAATGTGGTCCTTCATGAATGAGTAGTGGACGAGTAGAAGTAACCAATGGGGCAGGGAGAAAATGTGTTTGACTTTGTTTCTCCCAACTAACACACGATTAACTGACTTGGCTTTTATGCTAAGATTTTCCGTTATGTTCCGTTATGTGAGGTTAGGTTTAAATTATTGAGTCTCCCGACAGAGTCACTCAATCAATTAATCAGTTGATTAACAAAAGTGATCCTCGACTTAAGCAATATGATATATCACAGCATCACAATCAGTCGAAAGATCGACCAACAGACGAGTCGATTGATCGTCAAACCGACCAACCAACAGACTGTTCAAATGGTAGATCGATTAAACGACACGTTAATCAAACAAAACCAACAGAATCATAAAGTTTTTTCACATTTTTTGCGAAGTATTCTTTCTGTAAAAATTACGATAATGGCAAAAACAATAATAATATTAACAAAAATGTTTAAAAGAAATTAAAGAAAATGGTGATGATAATACAGACAAGGTGATGATGATGGTAGAAAAGAAGGTGTGAACAACGAAACTTTAGCTTCTTTTGAATAAACAAAGAGGGCGTGGTGTGTTAAAAAGATTTCATAGTTTTTGCATTTAAAGGTTTTGCTTATGTGTTGTGTGTGTTTAGACGAAAACACTGATATTGGAGAGAAAGTAGAAATTCGAATTTTATGGTCATGAATTATTTAAGAGTTTACCGCAAAAAAGGTAATGCGGAAAACGATTTTTTCGCTTGTTATATCGTCTAAATCATCAAGGTCTGAAACGTTTTAAAGTCATCGAATGTATCGAAACGAATTTAACGCCAATCAAAACTAATCTGATCTCTCCCGTAAAGGGTGAAAACTCTGGATCTGAAAACACACATTCCTATAAAACCAACAGAAGGATAGCCCAGCCTGACAATTTTTCGAAATTTCCTAAAAATTTTTGCTTATTAGCTACGAAATAAAATCGAGAACCGAATCATAATCGGTGAGATCTGGTTTTAATCGGTAACTCTTATACGAATGTTAAAGAGCACCGCCCTCTAGCGGATACAGTTTTTCATCAACGTACATCCTATTTCGCGTGTTTGTCCAATAATCCAAACACAATAACGAAATGACACACCTGCACACACACACAGAGCTCGAGATCGTTCCTTATAAAAACAGAAATAAAGAAACAAGCAAAACATACGTTTTTTTCTATTACACTGTCCAAACGTCGCACACCTAGAAGAAACTAAAAATAAATATCAAAATAATAAATAAAATAGGAAAATAGGAAAAGCACAGAAATAGAAAAATTCCTCTATTGATTAAAAACCGGTGCAAACCGGTCAAAACCGAAAAGCGCACTGTCGGTGCAAGTATTGGTCAAAATCAACAAATAAAAGCAACAACAAGAAACAATCTATGCGCACAACAACAACAACAACAACAACAACTAAATGTAAATCATAGCTTACTAGCCATGTCTACGCTTGCTAATCGCCAGAGGAGGCTAAAAGACAATTTCTTGCCAAAACGTGCTTGTGCCAAGCGACCGACTGACGACTGGTCAGACATTTTGCTTTTGTATCTAGTTTTGAGTTCTCTCTTTTTCCCTCTTTGTGTGTGTGTGTGTTGGTGTTTCCGCGCGTGTGTTGGTGTGTGTGTGCGTGTGTGTGTTATTGTGTGTGTGTGTGTGTTTGCAATCACGGGTGCGAATGTGTGTGTATGTGCGTAAACATTTCTTGTGTTTGCAACAAATGGCTTTTGTGAAGATTTTTTCTGTTCCTTTTTCTTTTTGTGCAATTGTTAAAATAGAAACTTCATTATTAAGTATTGACTGACCGACCCATAAACTCGGTTTACAAGAATAGACAGAATAATTTATATTTAGCCTCGTTCTTAGACTTATTGTCATACGAGTTTTTTCGGAGACAAACCAACAAAAGATAAACATCTTAAAGTAAAAGAAATATTATGGCTCTCCACAAACTTCTGCCTCCCCTCCCTTCCCACCACCCCCTACGGAACAATCATTTCGAAATTTATCTCTTTTAAAAAAGTGCTCGTGGCCAATTATTTGAAATGAAAATTTTGCAAAGAAATAAAAACAATCAATAGACTCCATAAATACATCCTGCATGATTTTACTAACCAAATAAAATTGCTAGAGACGATCGCTAGCACGATCTTTTCAACGTTTTTTGTTAACATTTGTTTTTTTTTTCTCTTTACCGATTTTTTCCTTTTTTCATCTTTCTTTTTATTTTTTTTAATTTTATTTTTGTTTACCATCGACGAGTTGCTTCTTTTGTGTTACATTGCAAAATGCTGCACAGCAACAATTTGCTAGTGATGATCGCGTGCAGCGCCACTCACGAGATTCGTTTATTTTTAACCTGTTGCCGATGTCGTTGCCGTGGTCATCCAGAACGTCGTCACCGCTCGTTACGACGCGAACGTTGAATTGAAATTGAATTCTTTCAACTCTATATTGCCTTGGCGCCTTCCTTGGCTTGTCTTGGTTGGTCAACTGGTCGGTTTGGTTGGTCAATTAGTTGGTCAACTGCTGCTTCGTCAAATTCTTGTATGTTTCCTTGTGTGTATGCGCGTATGTGTAAATGTGTGTGCATGTGTGTTTTAAATAAGATTTACAATTAATCGTATATCGTTTCTGTCGTATTTATTTCTATGCCTTTTAGTCCGTCCGGTGCTGGAACCCGTATCGGTTCCATTTCGATTCCTTATGCCATTTTCTTTTTCACTTGAATTTAAGTTTAATTGATGTTGATTGTTATCCGGTGTTTGATTTCATCGATGTTTTTGTTTTTTCTGCAACTTCAGCAAGTTTGTAATTTTTTGTTCCAACAGAACCTTTCTCTCGTCCACCTTTCTTATTCTTCTTCTTCTTCTTCGTCTGCCTTCTTTCGATGTGGCTTCATTATGTCAGCAGATATTTTCCTCCTCTTCTTGTTCTTATTATTGTTCTTCTTCTTGTTCTGTGGACACTCCGCTGTGATTGGTTTTGTTTATAATAATAAATTAATAAGAAAAATTGTCTTTGTACGGTTTCGCCTGCCGGCTTAATGATGTTTAAGTCATTAATTATAAAGTGTCAGGTGATTAAAACCACGTAGTTGAATTGTTGTTGTCGTTGTTGTTGTTGTTGTTATTATTATTATTTTCTTCTCGAGTAGAAAGTTAAAATTAACTTCACATCAAAAGGAAAAAAAGAAAAGCATGCAAAATGTAAATTTCGGCAAGGAAAAACACCATGAAGGGAACAAAGACGTTCAAAGATGAAGAAGAAGCAAAAGAGAAGATCAATAAAATAAAGCAAATAAGAATTTAAATTTGCTGCGATGACAGCGAAAAAAAAATGAAATTAAACAAGATTTGACTTAAGGCAGGATTAAGTAACGCAAACGGGATCGAACGAGCCTTCACGCTGGCACGAACGGTTCCTTTTAAGCAACCCAGTAGGATCATTATCGGAGTGAGGGCCACTCCGCAAAAGGAATTTAATTTGAATATAAAATAATTTATTACAGTATTTGCGATCGGAAACCATTAACTTAATAATGCGTGCACGTTCGTGTCTTCTGGAATTGCATGGAATTGTTTTAAATTTTTCACAAATTTTTTACACCGAAAATATTCAAGTAATAAAAATCACAAATTTACTAAAATTCGAAATTTTAAATTGAGAATAAACAAGCTAATAAAAAAATTGTTTTATATAAAATGTTTTTATAATTAAACGAATTTATGAATGACATACAAAGTTCTTCCTAAAAGCCTTTTCGTGCTGAAAAGTTTTAAATAAAAAAATACACGAAATTTAAAAATCTCTCCCTTTTTTCAACATTTCTCGACACTCGATTTTTTTGAAAATGTTTGTAAAATCACAGGTATAAATTACTTTTAAATTGCCTATCCCAGACTGAGCGTCGGTGTTTAGTTTACGCTTTGTCTTGCAATGTCATCCAGTTCGGAACTCTGATTCAAATCTGGAGCGTTTGCACATCGGGAAGCTTGTATAAAATCAATTTCAAAATGTGTGGCAAACATTTTGAAAGCGACCGAATTTCTTTACTCAAAATGGGCGTGGTTGGTTAGTTTCTGGTTCGTATTTTATTGCCATTCAGTTCTAAATTGTGGTTTAAATTTCGGATTTCTTGCTAATTTCCAACCACTGACAACCGATCGACAACCATTGGCAGTTAATTATCTTCTTATCTATAGATAAACTGTCATTATTTCTCGTTTGTTTGTCATCCGAGCTGTCAAATGTTATTTTAAAAACGAGACAACAATTTGTGACATTATTTGAAATTGAATCGTTTTTAACAAATAAATAGCTCCCACTATACCCTACACCTAAAAGGATAGAGTACATTGACTTACTTCTTCCATTTGGAGCGCATTAAAGACGCGGCAGGTATAGAAAACCATATATATACTTCTGCTCAGAATAACCTCCTGGGTCGACCATGTTCGACCATGTAGTCATGTTCGTCTGTCTGCCTGGCTGTGAGAATAACGTTTCGAATCGAAAGGCGCGAGATATCGACATGAAACTTGGCACGAATATTCATTGTCATCAAAGGCTGGTTGGGATTCAAAATGGACCAGTAAATCGGATCAGTGACACGCCTGCCTTTTATAAGAAATTTTTCTTTCTTTAAAAGACCGATTTCTCAGTTTCTATACAAGTTTTCAATTTGGAATTATATAGAAGAGATTATTGTTGGTACTAGATATTATCACTCTATCAGAATAGGTGGAGGCTCCCTCCCCCCTCTCTGATTATGTATAGACTTCTTTAACAAAGATGTTGAAGATGACTTAGTAGATCTAAATTGATCAGGAAAAGATAAATGTAATATTAAAAAGGACGTGTGTATCGCCCCTTAGGAGGATTATTAGAATGAAACCATAAGTTCACATTACGGGTGTAGGGTATATAAGCTTTGGTCAGGCCGAAGTTAACGTTCTCACTTGTTTTTTATTTCGATTCACATTTACGCAATGTTTTCTCCACGATCTTCGGAAATAATTGACGAAATTAAATGACAGCGAGTAACTGGAAAAACAAATACACGATATTAAATGAATATTTTAAAATATCAAAAACAATAAAAAAGTTTCAATCAATTAATTGCGCATGTTTTTTTGATTAGTATGAAATCGGGTGTTAAATTAATCCTTGTTTTATATATTATAAAGTTAAAAAAGAAATTTTGATGACTGATGTTTTTTTCTTTTTCACAAATTTCATTGTAATTTTATTTGATCGCTTTGCCATTTTGTGAATAAAAATTTTTGCTGATAAATGATAAAATTATCATTGCTATCATCATGATTTTTAATTTCTTCAGCGAATTTAAGATCTTAAATGACGCATTTTGATAAAAAAACTGACAGCAATTGCAGTATTGCTGTTGTTGTTATTGTTATTTTGTTGCAAGCTTTATTTGCTTAAGTCTATTCTTATCAGAGTTCTTCGGCTCATGAGAAAAAACATCTAAGAAAATATTGATATAAAGCGCATTCAAAACAGATTTCGTTTAAATGAAAAGTTAAAAAATTTTAATAATTTTTATATAATATACTTAATAAATTTCATTGCCCACGACACATCATCATCATCATCGTCATCGTCGTCCAACGTCATGAACGACAAATATTAAGAAACAAACACTGAAGCGTAGAAAAATAATTCATTAAATAAATAATAATTAATATAAATTTAAATAAATTAATTAAATTAAAATAAATTCATTTAAATACATTTTTAATAAATTACATAAAAAAATTCCATAAATTTTAAGTAATAAAAATTCAAATAAAAAATATTCCATAAAAATGGAATTTATTCAAAATTTATTAATTTGTTTAAAAAAATAAAACTCAATTATCTTTCGATCTCCATATTCCATTTCACGACTGAAACCGCTGAATTACTGCCTGATATTTATTGCCTCAAACTGACGAAGGTCTTACAGAATTGCAATATTTACAAAAACAAACAAAGATCGGTCACTCACGATGGTCTTGTTGTGTTTCGAAATCATATCGTATTTATTTATCGATAAATTCCTTTATCAATTCGATAAATACTGCAACCAGTTTCCACTGATATCTTTCGCAAAAATTACATCTGCTGCAAGGACGTATTGATCACTTCTGACAACACAAACAATAAACCTTGACAATGTCGCTTGTAGGGTGTGAGCAAGGTCAGATATAATAAATGCTAGATGTTTCTGGCGTGTACTCTAGTACTTGCATTTATTGATTTTATTGATAATTTCGATGCGATTACGATTTGCCACTTCATTTTGATTTTACTTTTTTTTACTGCGTGCGCCCCAAGACGTATACCGGAATTTACCAAAAGAATAAAAGATAATTTTTATATTAATTATTCATTGCTTTAGCGAAGAAACTACATAGACGAAAATTCTTTGACGACGGAACAGACGGATGCATAAAGGGATTTTTCGTTCTTCAATCATGAATATCTTTTTATGCGTTTTGACTACATTAAACGTTTTTGTGCCGCGTAACGTTCAAAATGTCTGTTATGTAAAAAATCGCATTACAAAATTGTAATAATCAATTACAATTGATTACAATTGAATGCGAGAACGATTTAATAATTGAGAAAAAATATTGCTTGGAAATCGTTTTAAACGAAATGCACCAGATGTATTTTCTTTTAACACAAATTACTTAAAAGCATTTTATTAATTTCGGTATGAAATTTTTTCGGTTTTTTCTACAGCCAAAACCCGGATTCGAACCTGATACGGTTTCACTCAGAGAAAAGGTTATACTTAATCCTGGCGAAAAATGGCGTATCCTGAAAAATATTACCATCATCTCGTTTGCGTTCATGGTGCAATTCACAGCCTTCCAAGTAAGTTTAATTAATCTAAAAATATTTGAAATGGCTTCTGAAAATATTGGTTTTGTTTCCTTTTGTTGTTTTCTTCAGGGCACCGCCAATTTACAGTCATCCATCAATGCCACCGATGGCCTTGGTACGGTTTCGCTTAGCGCCATCTATGCGGCGCTTGTAGTCTCTTGCATATTCCTGCCAACTTTCATCATTCGCAAGCTAACGGTAAAATGGACGCTAGTCTTCAGCATGCTCTGCTATGCACCCTACATAGCCTTTCAATTGTTTCCAAGGTAAGCGTAGTGAGAAACGAAAGAGGAAAACTAAGATTATTAATTAAAATTTTCCCATAAAATTTCCATTTTCCATCTATAGATTTTATACCCTGGTGCCAGCGGGAATTCTAGTCGGCTTAGGGGCTGCTCCCATGTGGGCTTCTAAAGCCACATACCTCACACAAGTCGGTCAGGTGTATGCCAAAATTACCGAACAGGCTGTAGACGCAATTATCGTCCGATTCTTTGGTTTCTTCTTTTTGGCCTGGCAAACCGCTGAGCTCTGGGGAAATCTAATTTCTAGCTTGGGTAAGTCTTGGTATCGCACATTAAACCCTTAGGCACGGTAATTAATTGCCTCTCATTTCTCTGGGCAGTTCTTTCCAGTGGTGCGCATGGTGGTGGCGGCGATACGGGTAACGCGACCATTTCCGAAGAGGATCTTCAATTCTGTGGCGCTAATTTCTGCGTGCATGGTGCTAACGGTCATTCAAATTTGGAACGTCCACCAGATCATGAAATATTTGAAATTTCGATGATCTATTTGTCATGCATCATTGCGGCGGTCGCCATTATTGCCATATTCTTAGATCCACTCAAACGTTACGGGGAGAAGCGCAAGGGATCACAGTCGGCGCAAGAGCTCTCCGGTTTAGAACTTCTCTCGGCCACATTCCGCCAGATGAAGAAACCCAACCAACAACTTCTTATTCCTATTACGATCTTCATTGGCATGGAACAGGCTTTCATCGGTGCTGATTTCACGCAAGCGTATGTCTCTTGTGCGTTAGGCATCCATCAGATTGGCTTCGTGATGATCTGTTTTGGTGTAGTGAATGCTGTTTGTTCCATTTTGTTCGGTTCTGTAATGAAGTATATCGGACGTACGCCGATTATCGTGCTCGGTGCAATCGTTCACTTCACTCTAATCAGTGTCGAACTCTTCTGGCGTCCAAATCCGCATAATCCATTGATATTCTATGCAATGTCTGGCCTTTGGGGTGTGGGGGATGCTGTCTGGCAAACACAAATAAATGGTCTTTACGGTCTTTTATTCCGACGCAACAAAGAAGCGGCCTTTTCGAATTATCGTTTATGGGAATCAGCCGGTTTCGTTATAGCCTATGCCTATGCCACGACCCTGTGCGCTCGTATGAAATTGTATATCCTGCTTGCTGTTTTGACCTTGGGATGTATTGGTTATGTAGTTGTAGAGATCTTGTACAGAAGGAAGGTGAGTCGAAAGAAAGATTAAGAAGAAGCAAATAATGAATTAGTAAACAGCTTCAGAAATATGGAAATTTATATGTATTTTATATCATTCCAGCAACGTAAACTCAAGAAACTCGAAGCCAAGGAAGCCGCTGATAAGGAAAAAGAAGCAGAAGCAGCTGCGACTCCGGCTGCGGCCCCAGTTCCGGCTCCAATTCCAGTCAATTCATTTGAGCCCAGCCCCGCTGAAGTAGAAGAAACCGATGACGAATTGGATGATCTCGAGGAGGATATTGTTGTCACACATTTATAAGTTTTAAAATCAACCAAAAAATTTCGAAATCAAATGATTATACAAAGGCGCACAAAAAGGCCAATAACCAACAATCCAAAAAAAAGGTTGGAAAACGTCATCAGCATAGAAAATGGTAATTGTCAACAGCCAATTTGCTTAATAAATACGTCAGAACAAGAATGAATTCAAGAGATCGAATTCCGTGAATATGACAGATTTCGGTATACGTTTTGCGTAGTTTTTATGATTGGGACCTAAGTGGGAACATCTAAATCAGACAGCACGAAACTGCGACAAGTCTACCACCGAAAAAAACGTCCAACCAGTTTATTATTTAATGCGGAACCCTTACAATAAAATTGTTTTATTTTAATAAAGAAATATGAATGCATAATGAAAATGTTTATTGTAAATTTCAACGCGATAGAAAAAAATAATTGAATGATAATATATAAATTTTTTAAACATTCACATAGTCCATAATTCAAAAATTATTCAACCTGACAATTGAATACATATTAGCTTTTTATATATATATATATAGTTTTCATTGTTTCGTAGAAACGAAAAATAATTCGTACAACGCATGCCACAAAAATAACTCACGCAATCGAGGAATTACATTAAAATTGTTGTTTTCCCCCTCATAATCTAGTTTATTATTATAAAATTATATACATAATATCAACTATATATATAAAATGCACTATCATAAATATATATATATATATATAAATCTTTTGCAATATTCTTAATAAGTGTATAAAAAGTATAAAAAAATCTACTCAGTATTATGTTAAATTTTAGGGGAGTTCCCTTTTAAGATTCGCCCCTTCTACTTCACCAATTTTTTTCTTTTTGTAATTGGCTTTACATACACTTATGTTTTCTAATTTCTGCTCGATTCGTGTATTTGCTCTGCTTATAAAAAACTCTATTTCTATTTAATCAATTATAATATTTCCTAACGTATTATTTTGTTTTAATATCAAAGAATATAATTGTATTCTGTAATAGTTATTAAGTAGTTTATTCATTTACATTGCGTTCGTTGTGATCGAAATTACAATTAAAAGAATTACTTTTACGTAATTTTCAATATTAATATAATGCAATAAATATACTATAGATAATTATGAGTAATTTAAAAATAAAGATATTTCGATTTCTTAATATAAGAAAAATTAAGTAAATTTGATTTCTTTAAAAAAATATATTTGTAGTATTTATCACACCCATTCTAGGCCGCCTTAAATATCTAAAACTAAAGACTTGATACACCCGAAATGCATGCCGAAATTTATTGACCGCTTTTTATGTACGCAGGTAAAAATAGTAGTAAACTAGTCAGCTGTTTACGGTGACAAGAACAAAAGCACTTTGTTTGAGCTTTGTCACAACTTATTTACACACATAATATTAAACTCGTTATTTTGTAATCTGCATCCGCTAACTAAATACTTCGTTGCTAACTGTCTAACCTAAATAAAGGCGTATAGCGTCACGCTATGCTTCTTCTTCTCAGAGCGACACTGAAATCAACCGATATAAGACGTAACGTAAGTTACGTAGGCTAACGTAAGTTTGCCTTCACCCCTCTTCCCCTGCATGCAAGTTCCCCTTTAGGTCCAACTGCTTCGCATCCAGCTTCATTTTTAACGCATATCATAATTGGTTATTCGAATAGCTGTGCGTCAGCACATCGCATATTACGACCACACTCAAGATTGCATATTCCATTTTCATTTCGACAGCAAAGCGACACAATACGCGCTAATTTAGGCAGCTCAGTAAATATTTTTTCGCTGACTTCCATTCGTTCGTTTTTAACTTTCAACTTGACCGAAATTCGTTAGCGAGCATAAGTGAATAGAAGAAATCGTGGCTAGGAAGGAGGAGGCATCTTGCTCCAAAACAATTGTGCTGAAATCGACGTAGGGGCGATCAAATAAAGTCGTTAAACGCACACGGACTAAATACAATCAGCTCGCGATTGTAGCAATGAAAACTGTCATTTATAATTCTATTCATATGCGCGGGACAGAAATGTTGTCAGGTGAAAAATTAAGAACAAGCAAAGGACTAAACCCAGTCCAAATAATTCGATGAAAGGATCAATGAAAATGGTCAGCGACAGGCAGCATAAGTAAAAATAGACTCTTATTTTGGTGGCAACTCTTACGCTCTCTTTGTCTCACAAAATGCTGCCACATATTACGGAAAATAATAGACAATTTGGGAACTACTGTATAAAGTTTAAAAAGAAAGCATGATTTTTACAAATCCAAATAAAAATAACAAGCATGGGCGCTCATAATGAAGTTGTTTGATTACGATTGAAATTAAGATTGTTGCTGCACTGCTACGTTTTATTTGAGCATTGCGTGAGAGATATTCGCTGCGCGGTTACGTTTTCACTGCAATGGTGTCAAGTTAGAAACGGAATTGTCGGTGAGAATGAAAGGATATGTTTTACTTTTTTCCCGTTCTCCATGCGAACCAATGTAATCCTAACTATGATCAATGATAAAGAAAAGCACTATGGAAAATTGTTCGCTAGTTAAAAGCCTTAGACTTAATGGATTATGGATATATGCATCGAAGGAGTTTCTCCAATCAGCTTTCGACTTCTATAAAGCTTTACTAATTTAGATAAAAAGTATGTCTTTATAAAAGCATATATTGCAATACAAAATTTATTCTTAATATAATTTATATATGTAGGCATTACGTGCTTGTATAAGATTATAAATACAGAATACTATTCCTAAACTTTTATATATAAGGTACTGTTTCCTTAATTGCCGCCATTTTTGTCTCATGGATTTCCTCTCATAAAGCAATATCATGATCTATTAAAAATACAGTAAACGTTCTAAAAATTTAAGAAAAAGAACGTAAATACAAATATATTCCCTAAAGTATTTCTCTTACAAAGTAACAGACTGGAATTAATAAGAAAATTTTTCTTCGATCAAACTCTACAACACGATTTCTTCCTTAAATTGTTTATTTTTTCTCCTGCGGCTCGATTTAATTTTACTGAGAACATTATAGGCTTGTTGAACTTCAATAAAACGTTGATTGGCTGCAGATTTTTGTGATTCATCTTTCACTTTGTCGGGATGGTATTCTTTTGACAACCTTCGATACGCTGCTGTAATTTCAGCTTGCGACGCTGTAGCACTGATGCCTAAAACCTTATACGAATTTCGTTCACCATCGACATCCATGCTTTCAAATAACTCCTTCCAAATCTCGTACCAACCATGATGTTGGCCATATTGCCAAATATCTCTAAGTGCCTGAGTTAAATCCGTCCACCACGCTGATGCCAAAAAATTCTGTATAGCCTCGTGTATAGGCACCTCCCCACCATCCTCGTCCGAAATGGTACCATTAAAATACAGAAAACAAGCCCACATTGAAAAATAAATAAGCAAAGCGCCACCGAATTTAAGTGTTCGCTCGGTTTTAGATCTCCGAAGAGGAGGTGTGCGTAACCACTGCTTTGAGTAGGTATCGAATACAAACGCGGTAACAATCGCTGTTAGGAGCAATGAATAGGTTTCGTCATAGATGAAATATCGTACTGGATATACAATCAGAGCCCCCAACAAACAGTGCCACAATACTCCGCGTTCTCTTCCAATATTCCCAACAGTCCAAACGCCTAGCGCTGTGAAAACTGGTATCATCCAATGAAGAAAGGTCCAATCAATGCCCCAGAATATCGTCTGAGGTATAGCCATCTGCATAAGTTGACCAAACAGATATCCAATCATTACTTCGCCAAGAAAACGTTTTCCCGAATAGGGTGGCTTCCTATTTGCTTTTAAACGTTCCACAAAACCCGCTATGAAACGAGGATCTTCATTCGCATCTCTAACATACTCGGGAATAAGAATGATTTCATAAATCCAGCCAATACCCAAATAACCTCCTAGAGTACACCACCATATAAATGCATGTCGATCCCGATGTAAATAAATGTGATGAAGGCCGATAATTCCACCGCACAACCAAAGTACATAAGCTATAATTACAGATTTCTGTGGTGGCAATGTACTCGATTCCGGTGCTTTTATGCCATTAGCAGTTCCTTTCTTCATCATTAATTTCGTCTGGTGAAGATTCTATCCAAAATTTAAAACAGTAATGAAGTCTAATTTGAAATAGTTTAAGAGTGATAAACTCACCAGTGTAATGTTTTTTCTTTTTTACTTTCTTCAGTTATTATTACATGTATTTGGATAAACTTTTCTGGATTTTCGTAATTGATTGCTTTTAAAAATTGCTTTTTGCATACAGTGAAATTAATTTGTTTTTATTTGACGTGGTTCTATTGATCAAGCCACGAAGTGAAATTTACCTTTTGTAAATAGGTCAAAAAAGAAATTTAGCTTGGCTTAAAAGAAAAGAACAAAAAGAACAAGAAGTCAGTAAGATTTAAACTTCTCTCAAAACATTTGCCTTTTTATGGGTGTTAACGAAGTTTTGAAGGCACTGATTTATATTTATATTTGATTTATATTTGCCGCATTAAAATGCTTAGGATAATCTAGGCAACAGGTTTCTATGCAAATAAATATTAAAAACCGAATACGCCTTTTAACTACTGCTAGCAATTTACGAAGATTTTACTTTACATTGCCTACTAAATACAAAAACTGTTTATTTCATAAGTCCACTCATTTTAGTAAACAAACACAATAAAAAGTTCACCATTTTTATATTCTAAGAATTTATTCCAACAAATTTGTGGATGACACACTGAAATTGGTTGGCATAAAATGGTGAAAATAGTGAAATAAAAATATGTAATAGTCCGCAGCAAAAATAATCAGCAAGGGTATGAATGAAGACACGTAATCTAACTATAAATGTATACCCTACGCTCCTAATGTTTACATATGTTTCGTATAAGTACATAAATTTGCATTATTGCAGTGCATCTAAAATTTCGAATTTGACTGATCCGAAAGGCTCACGCGTAAATTGACCCACTTTTGACATTTCCTAAATCTTCGGAACTAGTGCAGCGTTGACATATTTTGTTAAATTCTTATTGAAAAATAAATGTGTTGTTCTCATACACATACATACACAATGCTTCTAAAGAAAATAGACAGTATATCTCTCGATCGGCTAGATAACGTAGAAAAGAATTTAATATAACCGACACCGATTTATAATGCTTAAGTAATTTCCTATAATGTATTTCTGTTACACAAAAGGATCTGTTTTTGCTCACAAACCCACACTGTAGTTTTCATTCAACCCATGAATGAAAATTTATCGATGTGGCATCTCATTTATCCCAAGCCTTGAACAACGCCATTGATTTTACTAAAATTAAATTCGCTGCTGAACGCTCCAAAGGGATTGTGTACTTTTAAAAGAAAACAATTTAAACGAATTTCAAATAAATATTTCTTATGCAAGTGAGATAAAAAAGAAGAGCACTTCTGTTAATGGAAACCTATGATTTGGCAGTGGAGTGTCGCGCTTGCCTCAGCACTAATTCTGCTGAATACATCGATATGGATTCAGTGATGGCCGGTGACTACACTATCTTCGATTGCTTCAATATGTGTACAAA
Organism: Physocephala rufipes; assembly: GCA_963966595.1. NCBI lineage: Eukaryota > Metazoa > Arthropoda > Insecta > Diptera > Conopidae > Physocephala > Physocephala rufipes. The sequence continues at coordinate 36,179,023 of OZ016504.1, forward strand.
TTTGAGAGCGGATCGTGAGGATGAACTGCCGGATACCATTTGTTCCGCCTGCTCGCACGGTCTGCAAATTGCATTTGATTTTATACAGGCAGCACGACAAGCGGATGAAGTTTTACGAGAGAATTTACGAGCAAATAAACTACAAATAAATACCGTCAATGGAGAACAGGATGAAATCGAGCAGTTGGAATACGTCGAAAGTGTCGAAGATTTAGCTACGGATATAAATGATACAGAAGAGCATATATTGGAATTAGAGCTGGGCGAAATGGAGGACAGTGTAGAAAAGAGAGTTGAATATGTGGACGATAATTGCGAATATATGGAGGAGTATAATCGGGTATGGATCAGTTTTGAATTATCTAATTCAATGGTTCTTATTTAAGAAATTATACTGTAGGAAAAATCATTCCACCAAATAGAAGATTCCGAGATCCCGCTTCAAAATTCGTTTGAAGAGAAATCAGAAATAGAGCATCTAGAATTAGAAGTTCAGCAAAATAATCATGAAGCATATAAAGAGGATACCAAAAAAGTCAACAACATAAGATTTATCAAAAAAGAAATGCCAGAATCCTATCCAGAGGATGAAGTGGACGATGAGTATCTTGTTGAATACGACGAATCCATGGACAAAGGAGAATCACAAGGCTGGAAATGCTTCGAATGCAAACGCGTACTACATGCAGACGTTTCCTATGAAGGACATTTAAATATACATAAGAATGTAAAGCCATACAAATGCACGCAATGTCGAAGTACATTTCGTTGCAGAAACGCTTTAGAACATCATGCTAGCAAACGTCACGCTCATGAGAAAAATGCCCTGAAATGCTTTACTTGTGAAGTTTGTGGAAAACCATTCCGATTGGCGACTTTGCTTCTAGAGCATAGGCGAGCAGAACATAAGAGTAATTTATAACAGCTGTATTATTATAAATTTCAACTTTTAAACGCTTTAAATTTATTTTAGCATTGGAGAGCTGTACACGATGTGGAAAATCATTCAAATCTGAGGAATTGTTAAAAGAGCATATGACAATTATTCATCCACCTACAAATACTATACCTCTTCAATGCCCGTATTGTTCGCAGCCATCAATGCCAAAACCTCGTTTAGTTGAACATCTCCGGCTACAACATCCAGCCGAACATCGTCGACATTTGCACACAGTCGGACGACCTTGCGACGAGAACAAAGTGACACCATGGCAATGTGAAGAATGTTTTCGCTATTATCGTACTGAAGCATTACTTAAGGATCATCGCAACACCCACACGAACGAACGACCACACAATTGTAGCGTGTGCGATAAGCGATTTTTTACAGCCAATAACCTTCGTAGTCATATGCGTTCAATACATCAGGCTGAATATGAAAAGCGGCTGGCCGAAAGTTTGGATAATGTTGTTCAATGCAGTGTCTGCAAAAAGAGACTGTTGCAAAAAAATTTTGATAAACACATGCTTACACATGAGCGCAAGGAAAAGCAGACGACGGAAGCAACGACGGCAAAATATCTGTGTGCCTACTGCCGTAAGTACTAATTTTTTTTATGTCTCTCACATTATTCAGATGTCGATGCATGGTATTATAGTTATGATATGTGGTATCATAGTAGTGAGGAAATTAAGTTACGTAATAAGCAAAACGAACATCTTTTAAATATACAATAAAATTTATAGTTGAATGAGTTTCGGTGTTATATCATACGTAATGTACGACAACATAACATTGATAAGTCCGCATATAAATAGTTCAAAATTCCAACACGTTTAATATCTGGAAAAACGGTTTTGATGTTTTCTCTTTGGTTTTAACTTTAACGTATTTTAAATGATAAAAATCAAAACAGCAAACAGAACCTAAATTTAATGGTGTAATTATAATTAAATGATAATGGTGTAACTATAAATAAACGTGAATTTTCAGTTTGAAATATGAATTAAAATATACGTAAGTATTTACTTTGGATTTTTCTTTTCGTAATTTTTCATTAGTCCTATTTCATTTCTGAAGGTTGTGGTGGGGAGATCTACTACGTACACACCCTTTCAAATAGGAAACGAGTTCGTTTTGCTTTGAACAAACAGTTATCAACTCATCAGTTCATCAGTAATTTTTAAAATTCAACTTCAGCCCGTGCATGCAAAAGTCGGAAGTCTCTGAATCACCACACGAAACTTCATCAGTCAGAGGAATCGGGAATAACGTATGAATGTACAGAATGCGAGCGTCATTACGCAACTCAGCAACATTTAGAGCAACATCGTAAACAAGCCCATAAAGAACGAGATCATTTTTGTTCCATCTGTGGCAATGCATTCAAACTTAAAAATCAATTAATGAACCATATGAAGTTACATTTAGAAAAAAATATAGCATGCCCCTATTGCGATAAGAAATACGCTCGACAGTTCGATTTGAATGTACATCTGCGCAGTCACACTGGCGAGCTACCTTACGCTTGTCATTTATGCGAAAGACGTTTTGCTATAAAGGTACGTCTTACTTACCATCTGCAAAAACATTTGGGCATCAAACATCGTTGCAAAGAGTGCGGCGCTGAGTTCAATTCTAAACAGAAGCTGAAAGCACATTCCTATAAGCACACGGGCATGCCATACCGGTGCGAAACCTGTCATAATCACGGTTTTGCCAATAGAGACGTGTAAGTAATCAGGTTGAGAATGGAAATGTCTTGCAGTGTTATTTATTGTAATTTTCTCTCTACATTTACTTTTTAGATTTAAACGCCATTTATTAAGAGTCCATAATACGTCAATGTCCGATGAGGAATTGGTTGAAATGTTTCAACGGAACACGGGAAAAACTACGGTTATACGTCCAATTGAGAAGGCACCTATGCTTGTATCGCCCACATCAGGAGATGTAAATGCCAGTCCCAGAAATACGACTCCTTTATACCCGGAAATATTAATTACATAAATATTAAAGAGATAATAGTGAAATTTTATGGAATTTATTAAACCTAGTGCAAAAAGTAGAATAAAGGAAAATTTTAACATGCTTTCTCTTTCAGCTCGAATTTGCCCTAAAGATCTTGTTGAGGAAGTGATATATTAATAATAAGCAACATCAGAAATTACAGTTATATATTTATCAGAAAATTTGTATTGGATAGGTGCCAGTGTTAATTTTTTTACTTATAATCTGCAACAAATTCTCACTGCCGACACATTATTTTCAATTCTTGATTTTCTTCCCAAAAAAGCCAAATCGTTCGGTAGCCAGGCAAAGCTAAATAAGCACGAAGAAGTGCACAATCCAAATCGGAGGCGTGATCATCCGTGTGATTACTGTACATCGAAGTTTTACACTAATTACGATAAAATCCATCATATCCGACGTGTTCATCTATCAAACGAAAGAACTTTTATATGTTCCATTTGTGGTAATTCGTATAAGGAAAAATCGCAGTTGCGTAATCATTTAATATTGCATACGCAAAAGAATATCCAGTGTCATCTTTGCGATAAGAAATATGCTCGCCAAACAGATTTACGAGTGCACATGCGCAGCCACACGGGCGAATTGCCGTTTGCTTGTCATTTATGCGATAAGCGATTTGCCATCAAGGTACGCCTTACATATCATCTGCAGAAACATTTGGGCATTAAACATACATGCAAAGAATGTGGAGCCACGTACAATAGCCGTGGCAAACTGCGTATGCACATTTTTAAACACAATGGTATGCCGTATCGTTGCGAAATTTGCCCAGAGGCTCAATTTTCAAAACGCGAGCGGTAAGTCTACTATTGTTGAATTGTTTCAAATACATTGATATTTAATTTCTTTATTCCATTTGAATCCAGTTTCCGTTTGCACATAACACGAGTGCATAGTCGAACCCCCAGTGAAGCTGAATTAACTGCAAATTTTGAGAGGAACACGGGTAGAGCTACACGCGTTAAGGACCTACAGAGTGAGTCGGACGGAGAGGACTTATCAATATAATTTAGAAATGAATTGACAGATTATATTGGAAACAATCACTTACGTGGCTTCTATTATGTTATGCAAATTATAAAAATATACTTATAATTTAAATGTACTTTAATCAAAAATAAAATCAGCATTAATAAATGAAATGACTCTGCATTATATAATTCTCATAATCACTGACATTCCTATGGAGAGCAGAAAGTAATTCCCTACTTCAGATATCACGCTGTAGCTCTTAATAAAACTTAATTATCTGGTTCTTTAAAGGGTTATCCGTGTGAAACTATTAGTAATAGTTTTATGCATGATTTTTAAATTTTATACATATTGATGTCTTTATTTATTGATTCCAATATTCTACAATTCAGCGCAAGAATTTACCAAACAGAAGTATCTTGCAAAGCACGAAGAAGGCGCTCATTTACTTAAGCAACAAGATCCTCAACATACTTGCCCGCAGTGTGATAAAAAGTTCTTTCAACATAAACATCTACAGGCACATATGGGACGAGTGCATACACAAGTGCGCCGACATATTTGCAATATATGCGGTAATACATTTAAAGGACGATCACAGCTCTCCGCTCATATAAAATTGCACATGGAAAAGAATCTAAATTGCCCCCATTGTGAAAAAAAATATGCTCGCCGAGCCGATCTCACTGTGCATATGCGTAGTCACACCGGCGAATTGCCGTATGCCTGTCATTTGTGCAATAAGCGTTTCGCTATTAAGGTGCGACTTACTTATCACCTTCAACGTCATGAAGGCGTGAAGCATCCATGTACACATTGCGGAGCTGTCTACGACAATCGTAATAAGCTGAAGGAGCACATGTTTAAACACACGGGTATGCCATATCGTTGTGAGGAATGTCCAGGTGTAGAATTCTCTCGACGGGTACGGTAAGTGGGACATTTCGTGAGAGGCTTTAGAATGCAATTTCAATTTTTTATGTGTAATAATTTTTAGTTTCATCAATCATATGCTGCGCACGCACGAACGTCAAATGAGCGATGAGGAGTTAGCTCAAATGTTTGCCAAGAATACCGGTAAAGCAATTCGATTCAAACAGCTGGACAATAGCAATTCGACAAATCCCGATTTTTGTGATGATTCCCAAGACACAAAGGAATTTATACGAATTAATAATTGCAAAAGTACAAACGAAACGTAAATAAATTCAATGAAATGTATTATTAAATAAATTTTTAATTAGTTAAAATATGGATTATAGCTTTATTTTCCATACAAAGCGCTACAAAAGACATGATTCGACCTTAATTATAATTGGACAATTGGATAGTCTTATTATAATTATTATTTATTATAAATGACATGAAAAAATCTTATTCCAGTCAAATTAATTAATTATTTTATATATTAATTAATTATATTTGTTTCAATATAATAAAAAACTAAATTAATGAAAAAACAAGTATAACAATCTACAATCTGATCATTATATTAATCATTACATTAATCATATATAAAACATAAATGCAAAAGCTAAAAAATTAGAAGACTTTAGAAGATATGCGATCGAGCTTCGTCAACCAGATTGGGAATATCTCTTAGTTAAAGTCATCTATCTTGTATACTTTTTAGTAAACGAAGTTGCAAATTATTTTCTTAAATAAAATACTGTTGTTCAATTTCACAATGCGATGTAGAAAAGAAAGCCTGTTTTAGAATTACTTCTCTATATTTACAACTTTATGCGGTAAATCGACACAAGGAATTATATCTCGAAACTCGAGATAATCTGTAATTTAAAGAAATGTGTTTTTAATGTTTCATTAAAATAGAAGTATAGTCTGTCTTCGTTTCTTATTAAAGAAACCTGTTAATATAACTGTTTTTTATTGACATATAGTGTTGGCAGACGAAAGTCGTAATTTATGATGACGATATAACTTCTTGGGCTACACGAACCTTTTTAACTCTGCTTTCTGGCAACGATATATTCAAATATCCAAAAAACTCTATACCGGATAAGTCGTTATTTCCTCGAACTTTGTAAAATATAACAAAGGAGCATACTTATTTTTCCCTGAGGTATTTCCGGGTTCGGCAGAAGTGTTAATGTCGACTTTGGGAATCGCTGATCTAATACAAATAATTTATTCCCGCAAGAAATTTAACACATCTGATGGAGCAACGAAACAAGAAATTAAAATATTGTAATAATTTTAATATATATTGCACATGACTTCCATACTTAGTGATCTCATCTGACAACGGAAAAGGAATCAAAAGAATAAACCCAATTTATTATTTCAAATCACGGAATCGCTGATCTATAACAATCATTATTGAAGATAAAATTTAAAACGCTATGTTATTTATGAACGGCTTCAATACTTTTCAGCTTCATAAAAAAACTCAAAAAACTACCTTGTTTTGGAAATACACAAACTAATCCGGAATACTCCAGATTCTCTCTATCAATAGTGTAGTGGCCGTCTCACACGGATATCACATTTAATGAAAAAGCGAACATCATTGCCAAACAGACTGCCCAACACCGCTCGAATATTCAATCAACGCCCTATGAAGAGATCTGCACCGTTATAAATCAAAGAGAAGGGAAAACATAAGAGCAGACAAATTGGCAGACATGGCACTTTTGAAATATTTCCAAAGCCTCCTTCCAAATTGTAGTTTAGCTCAATGAATCTCAAAAGCAGTGACGTGAAAATCTTAAATCAGCTTATACTGGATACTCGTAACAGAATTTACCTCTAGAAAATCAAGACTGGTTACGAATTTCGGACAAATAATCATCGTCTTTTTTCACGCAAACAGTACAATATCCAATGAATAGTCTGAATTTTTAAGAAAATCCAGCGATATTACCACTATCCCAAATACTTTTATAAAACAAAGATTTCGTATCCTTTCATTTAAAAAATAGCGTATTTATAAAAATCTGCAATATGGAACTATCATCCAAAACACTCAAAGTACCTATCTAATCTCTTATCCTCATCCTAATCAGTCATTGGGCAAATGAAGGAAAAACACAAATGAAGAAAAAATTGGATTGAGATTACGCGATCATCCCTCAATATCTTCACATGAATCTAAACATACATAATAATTCAAAAAGCAAGATTTTTATATAGGATATGAATCTATACTAATAAATCAATTGAAATATTTCATAAATATGAAATATATATTATATAATTTATATATTCCTAATTCTAGAACGAACATCAAATTCTCAGTTCACCAATAAATATTTTTATGGATTCAATTGTTTTTCTTCTTTGGTTTTTTGGGATTCCGTGATCGTGACTTGGCCTTACAGAGTGGACAAATTGGCGCATTTCGATGAATCTGTTGATGGCATGATAAACATGATTTCATTGGCGGTGGTTGCTGACGCAGATTTACATTGAAATCAGACCGAAATGTGGGATGATGTCCGATTCCAATAGACGGCGATTGCTGCAGACGTGATGTTGCTGTGGGTGGTTGGGGAGCTGAAAAATCATTTTTGCCTAGACGAACAGCTGCACCAGCACCCCCGGCAGCAGGAGGAGCTGGTGGCATAAATGCGTGCCCACCACTACCTCCACTTCCTGTACCACCATTAGAATTTGTTGGCATCGATGTAACTGTGGCCTCCGGCATAAGTGGATGTCGAGCATGTGGACGTGCTAATGCTGAATTTTGTGTTGCTGAAGCTGCGGCAGCCGCTGCTGCGGCAGCAGCACAAGCAGCGGCCGATTGAGCAGCCACTTTAAGAAAATTTGTTTGGAAACGGTCTTTAGAGATGGGGCTACCATCTTCTTCATGTAAGTCACGCAAGGGACTTAAGCCGAGATAATCTCGACGCATATGATCTATCTGATACTTTAGGGCTAAATATTCCTCATAAATACGATTTGCTATATCGACTGATCGTGCTTGATTTTCCTTTGTCTGTTTTATGATGTTCTCCATATCATTAATATCAGCATGAATCTGACGCAGTTCCTCAACATGTGACATTTTTTCTTCGAGCAAATGCTCCATTTCCTTCCGATACTCATCTAAGCATTTCTCTTCGTCGTCACTGATTTTTACTTCTTTTATAATTTTCACCTTTAGCTTTTCTAAGGCTATTGTTTTATCACGAATGTCTTTGATAGCCTCCAGCTTTGCGTAGTAGTGGCGCTCGTTTGTGGTGGATATATCATTGGAGGCCATTTTACTTCACTGCACTTCGCGATTTTAATCTGCTGTATATTATTTTGAAATTTAGCTTAAACACTACGAAAATTGTATTAATTTTTCCCGTGACGATGCTATTTAAACAATAATTCGTTTTACGTTTTTAATAAAATCTAAAATTGAACACTACTACCCGGACAAATGAAAACAATCGAATAGGACACGATAAAGCCAATTCCATGCTGTCAAGTTAACTAGGAAAAGTTTAGTGCTGCCAATTTTGCGGTTTTGATTGAGGTGTGTTCAGGAAGGAATAAAGTATTGTCCTTTCACCTTGCTTGAATCTAAGATTGCAGAATATTTCTTGCTCTTTCCGCCAATATTATATGTCACCACCACAGATTAATTTGCTCATGACTAACCTTATATTAACTCATATAATTAAAGTGTCTCCACTGAATAAATATCTAGTGTATATTATAGACGATTGTTTAGTTTAGTTGAGAATTTTTGCTTTTTCGAGTTTTAAATTCCCAGAGTTGCAAGGATATTTTATTTTTTTCGAATTTCGAATAATTTTTTCGAATAATTTGCAATCATATGGAGGAGCCTCTTTAGAAAATTTTTCGCATATATATGATTGAATATATTTGTCTCTTGCATTCAATACTAAAATTGATTTACCAAACGAAATTGCGTTTAACATTAGAATGCAACTATCGATGTTTAATATATTCCAAAAATTTTAACATTAGAAAAAAGCTACATGCAGATTCTTCGAAGCTGTCGCATTTTTCTACTACTAAAATTGAATCAACACACCAAAAACTTTAAATAACACATTTTCATATTTTTACACACATATTTTATTTCACTCTAACATCCTTCTAACTCTAGTGGTATCGGAATATCATTTTGAATAGCAAACTGCAGCAAAGCCTTGTACTTATTTTTCCAGTTAGCAATCTCTTTTCGACATTGCTCATTTTCCTCATGCATTGTTTCTAATTCTATCCATTCGTGAGATTTTTCCGTTTCCAAGACATCCTTCTGCTCGATGCGTTTGATGCGACAGCTTGCAGCATAGCCGCGATTTTTTAGAGTACGACGGCGTTGTTTCATGCGGACAATTTCTTCGCGATTTAGGCCACGCATCTTTAATGTCCGATTCAGATCACGAACAGAAATCGAAACCAATTCATCATCACTGATATCGGGTATAGGGCATGGTGAAAGTGGTGCCTGTCGAGACAATTTCGATATCTTAATTTATTTGTGTTCGACGTTACTTGGAAATTAAGAAACATTGAATAGAGTAAATATATTCTATCCGATAAAAAATCATACTACCAATATAGATTTTTTTGGAGCCCGTTGATGTGAATCCATATTTTAATGATAAATGTGGTGCCGAAAAAAACTTGTTTAATGTTGTGCTTTTGTTATATTCCCCAAATCACTATTTTAACAAAATATTTACGAGAAGATGCGTTGGAGGGTCTTCAGCTGTTTTTAGATAAATATCATTCAATTCATTTGACAGTTAGAGTCAGACGTGATTTAAGCTATAAACACAGACTGAGCAGAAAGAAGCAATATTCAGTTTAAAGGTGAAAACATCACCTTTTATCGGCAAAATACAGATGCAAAACAAGTGTATAAACATACGGAAAGAAGAACAATAACCGTCTTACATCTTTTTAGAATTACAATTTGTTCGATAGGAAGAGTCCAATTTCGGCTACACGTTAGGACTTCCACCCTGGAAATGGAACTCAAATTCGATCCCCACAAGAACCCATAACTTTGAGATTTGTGAAAATGTGCTTATGTTCCTCTGCCCAGTCAATTTTTGAAACTTAAAGATTGGGCCAAAATACTACGACAAATACATAATCCCTTGCTGTTTGCACTTTTTTTCCCCTTCAATGGAATTTACTAACCGCGCAAGAATAATGGGATTTAATGAAATAGCGGAGTATGATATGCAGACTATAATCGACTTTCAAATTGTTTAAATTGAATGAATTTTGTATCATGTTGTATAACGGCGTCTTATTTTTGAAGGTAATATCTTATCTTTGCTAATATCATAAAAGTATTCGAGTTACAAACGAATGACGCTGTCAAAATTTCAATGGTTCTTATGGAAAAAGAGAAAAAATTAAAATACCCCTCGGAACCACTGTTCTGCTACTAATCTGATACATTGGTCGTTTGCTTAAAGCAGGAATGACAGATGATTTATTTTTTAGATATTCTCTTTTTCGTAAGGAGCTGTTATTTTGACTGCAAATTGGATCATTTGTTTGAGTGACGTATTAAGAGCAGAAAAATACACCTCGTTGTACGAGCAACTAAGCTTTAAATTTGTAAAAGGCAATTTGTAAATAAAAATGAAATGTAGCGTAAGAAACTGTAACAATTGGAATGGAAATGCAGCATCCAGTTATAGCTTTTTTCATTTTCCCTCTGACAAAAAATTAGCAAAGATTTGGAGGAATTTCTGTCGTAGAGATAACTTGAATCCAAGAACGTCATTTGTTTGCATGGATCATTTTACAGGCGACGATATTGCGAATAAACTACAATATGACATGGGTAAGCAAATAAGTTTTATAATCGTTGCTTCAGCATAATTATTGACTGCTTTAAATGAATAGGTCTTGCTAAAAAAAGGCTCCTGAAGCGTGGTACAATTCCAACGATATTCAAACCAGCGTTGGTTAATGAAACACTGAATGCTGAGCGGGCTAAAAGAGTCAAAAGACGAGAATATAAAAAAATCGTTGAACTATTATTGAAACAAGGTAAAAGTAGAAGTTCGGAGGCAATTATTAATAGATTTGCATTAATTTTTTTTCATTGCAGAAATTAATGATGACTATTCGTCCGAAGCTAATGTGTATCTAGAATTCATAGATCCAGATAAGATAGAGAATATAGAAGATGAAGACAGTCTCTTTGAAGAATGTAGCGATAGCGATCCATCTGAAGCCAATGAATATGTGGAATATTTAAATTCAGAGGAACTCGTTGAAACAGAGAGCATCGAAGAACAACTGGAAGAAGAAAATGAAGAACTAAAACAAACTTGCACCCCTTCGGACGAAGTTGAAAGTTTGCGAAATGAGCTGTAAGTTTAAACGATAAATCAATCTAATGAAATATTTAATTATGTGAAAATATTGAATTCGTTCGAACAGAGAAGAATTGCGGAGAGAGAATATGTGTCTTCAGAAAATCAATCGAGGACTCACCGATGAAATTGCGGCACTAAAACAAAGTTCAATTGAAAAGACGAGAAATTACGAACTTCAGCTTGAAACTCACACAGAAAGATTGCAGGCGTACAAAAGAAAACGGAAACTGTATCAAACATACCAAATTGAAATAATAGAATAAGGAACTAAGGTCAATTAGTGAAAACCAGCGAGCATTTTAAAACACACTTTTTTTCGTATTCTTAAATATTTTTTTATCATTTGATAGCATTCATAAAATTTAAATAAAATAATGAAGTATTTAAACTGGAATATAATTTATGCTTAATTTTCGATTATATTTATTGTAAATATTTCTATTTAAGTAATAAATTTTACTAAATCTACTAAGTAATTTTAATATATTGAAAATATGAGCTGATTAAATGTAGAAATTATTTTATAGTGACTCCTATAGGCATCGAACCTAAATAGAAATTAATATTTTCTAATTTATTGGAATACCAAGAAAAATCAAGGAAACTAAGACGATTTTTCTATATATTGACTTTAAATAGATTGCAAATAAGATTCATTGCAAACTTCAGACATTTCAAAATTCAACTTAATTATCTAGTTTTATTGCTTTCGGAATATTTCGGAAATTTTCATTACAGTGAGTGATAACAGTACGTATGTACCTTACGTAGTATGCATGTACGTAGTAGAGATGTTTAATGTTCGTTAGTAATTGCGTTGTAGACAAATATTACCTAACGCATCGACATTTCATCCGATAGTTCCTTTAGTACTTAACGTAAAAATAGCGTAGAGAAGAAAGGAAGTAGATTCGTTCAAATACCGAGACTGCAATAAAAAAAGGAAAAAAATTAAAAAACATTTTTTCATAAATTAAAAATAAAGTACGGATATGAAATACAGAGATAATTCCATAAATAATCCGAGTATAAAATTTTCAGATTTTTTATAATAAATATAATGTATGATCATTAAAATAACAAATAGTTTTAGAATAAATAAGTCAAATATTTAATAAAGAACTGGGTACGAAGCCATTAAAATCGCAAGAAAAGAGAATACTTTTTAAAATATAAAAAAGCTATTGAATGCAAAAAGCAATTTTATTTTTGGTACAAAATATTTTTAGAAAATTACATTTGGTTTTTACATTTAATACAATTTCGATGTCATTTAATCTAAATCGGCGATATCAATAAATGTATAATCATACATTTCCATCAATTGGTGGGTACTTTCATGGGCACCTATATTACATTGCTTTGTTGTTGTTTGTAATTATTCTTCTTGTTGTCTTTTGGTTCCATCCAATTGTAGTATCAATTTTTATAATTCATAAATTATCAAATCTTTTTATTATTGGTAACTATTAATAAGAATATGCAATTCAAAGAAACACTCAAATTCTCCTAAAGCAAGATTCAACATTTTTTAGATAATAAATGAATTGTTCATATTCGATCAGATATTAATTTTTGGATATCAATAGACTTCTGTGTAAGGGCCCTCACATATATTACCGATATGCTTCGGCATTCTTATCGAATATTAGCTTCTTACTGAGAGCTTTGGACAATTGAAATATCTTTGAATAAGTAAACCATATGTAATAATTGTTTAGTTTAAAACTTTTATTTGTCTAATTATATATCGTACAATACATTATTTTTCGTACAATACATTATATTTTAATTACAGAATCCTACAAATGATTACTGCCTAAAATAATTCACGATCATCGTTAAACTCAATCACAGGCATTAAGTAAAGAAATATTTTTATATATTATTCCTTAACAGCCCTGCACTTCTAGGTTTTTATTTTAATAAAAATAATCCTATCAATAGTTAATATATAAATATATAAACCAATCAATTGTTTCCATTGCTAAAGCAAAATTCATGATTTCAGATCGATTATATCTGAATCTTGCTTCCACATTTTATTTTGCTGCTTTAATTTCAGCCAATAATATTAATGATATAAGTTTAAATTTGTACGAACAAGATGTATGAATAGAAGTAAATGAAATGATATTCAAATCAAAACAAAAATTTAAATAAAAAACGATCGCTTACATTCTAGAACCTTTTTGTTGCAAAACTTTAGCCCTATCGTTCATTTCCAACTCTCGCGCCACTGATGAGCCACATTCTTTTGACACGACGCATAGAAACTCGTTGTTTTCGAAAGGTCCGTAATTTGAATATTGCATACCGACACTTATTAACTGTTCAAATCGCCACCCATCCGAAAGCGTGGAGATCATCTGAAAATAGAATTGCAATAAAATTTTGCATCAGAATAGAAATAAAGAGTCAAAATTATATTAAATTCTGTAGACCTGTGTCAATTCCTGTTCACGACATTGCAGTACGCGATATACACGTTTTTTCTCTCCTCGTGGTATCTGTAAATAATATACAATAAAATTCTAGATTTACACAACGTTTTGAAAGATGGAAGCAAAGAAATTATCATAAAAAGTATGATGCTTGTGAAAATAATAATACCCTTCAAAACTTACCTGGTCTCTATGATTAATGCATTCTTTCAAAAGAGTTATCAATTGCGTTACATTATAAAATTCGGCTTCCTCTAAAACGCCTTCCTCTGAGACTCCGTCCAGTACAAGCTTTCCATGCCGCAAATAATTCAGAACTGGGGCAAAATATTTTGGATCTCTATCAATTAAATAGGCGCCTGTTTCATCCTAATTAGTAATATAAAAAATTTTTTCATTCGAAAGTATTAAACTCCGTTATTTTCTAATCTGGAGATAAGAAGTGAGCAAGGCTTTCCTAAAATTCAAAAGTATGAATGAATTTATTCAATTAATTTTCTTTAGTCGAACTTAAATGTCGATATAATTAGGTAAGCAGTGAAAGTAAGCTTACCAATTAATAATATTAAGGAGTCAATAATTTAATCGAAGACTGGCTGAGCAATTCAATCCAGAGGTTTCCATTTTGAGTACATCAAATCATAATTTTTATTAAATTATAAATTAGCTAATCAACTCCAAATTAAAAATGTTACTTCCATCATGAGTAAACAAATAAATCGTTTTTACAATGAAAACCTATTATACGTAATATTTGGATCAAACTTACCCGATCTGAAATTAGGTCGCAATCCTCTTGAATCAAACGAGAAAGAAATGAATTTGGGTCACGCGAGAGAGTTGTCTTCGTGGTTAGGAAATAAGTACCACCCACGTTTAACTTCACCCATTGATTGGTGCCTTGTTTTTTTAATATATTTGGGCTTTTACGACTATTAATATTAACAGTAGTCATCTCTAGTGTGGATTTGAAAAGCGTTCCAAATTAATAATCAGGGCGAAAACTGTCGACAATAACTGCAAGTGTCGTCGTTTGTAGCAAACGCTCCAACTATTCTCTGCACTGCAATTGATTCCCGTTTTACACACCTTCACCAATGTTTGAAAATATTTCAAGTGCTACCACTCAGCATCCAGTACTACTTGATAATTTGACTCGAACTATTTCTGAGTTAAGTGAGAATTTTCTTTGTCGCCTTAATGGGTTATTCTTTCGAAATGCATTTTCAGTCTATTTAGAATCCGCCATGCTCTCAATTCCAAAAATTGGTTTCTGCGCTAAAAGATCCTCAAAAGAATCTTTTAATATTATTCTAACACAACTAAATTACTTTATTGAACGCTAATTTTAAAAACATGTTCACTAAACTTTACTTAAGTAGATTTTCTTGAATTCTTGAACACTGCCATAGCAACGTACAGTAAAACCTTGTTTTAAAACCTCACATCGAGGTTTAATATTAACATCAATTAACCAGCTACAGGATATTTAACGTGAAAATTATAATTTAACAATGCATGTTAGGCCCCACTGGATTAACGGTAATATATCAGATAATTGGGGTGTCTTAATCCTTTGTATTAATTTAGATTGCTGTCACCAGTAACTTAACCGAGTCGGTGAATAGATTGCAAACTGTATGAGTAATCAAGAAAAGTGGAGATAAATTACACACATAATCGATTAAAGTTAATTAATCTGCAGTGGAGACGTAGTAGTATCCAACATATTTTACTATTTCCCATATAATATATGGTTCCACAATACATTTAAGAAAGTTTTAAAAATAAATACTGCCCGTCAAGTGGTAACAGGAACCAAGCGTGTGACATTAATAAATTTGTCTTTGGTGTTTCTATATTTTTTATATTGCTGACACACCCACTATACCTTATAAAAAGGTCCATACATATTTTAAATTAAGAAATACCTCTATTCTCAGCAAACAATCGTGTTGGCATTTTTTCGACTGTTTTCCACATTTTCATGACATTTATTATTTATACAAGCAAAGACGTCAGCGTACGATATTTTCGTTCAAGTTTTGTTATCGGGGTGTAGGCTACCGCTGTCATCAAACGCGCTAGTCAAGTGGCGGCCAACAACTTTTTTATATTTAGCGATTTATTCCAGGGGATTTAATAACTCCTTTAATGCTGAAACGAAGAGTATATTGCTATCCTAAAATTCATTTAAAATTCTCAGATGCGATCACAATAATAGACCTTTATTGATATAAAATACTTAAGCAATATATGCGCTTATCAGATTTTATAAGCATTAATTACATATCTTTTTCTGTATAATAATAATATAAATGCATTTGTTTTATGTTTGTGAGTTAAAATGATATAACAAATTTTAGTAGATATTTCTCAATACATAATTTGTTAGCTTTCAGAAATCCATAGACGAATTTAATATTCTGCAAAATAAATTCATAAGTATTTTTGTATATACTTGAAAATACTGCCTGAGCTTGTAAGATATAATGCGCAATTCTCACGATTCAATTTCTTATTCTATCGTATAATCAAAAAAATATTTAAGAATTTTATCTTCGAAATCGGGTACCAAACATCGTCGGCATTAATCACGAAATTATAGTTTGGACTATGCTAAATACAGTTTATTATTTACCATTTAAAAGATAAAGATATGCATAGAGAGTTATACGAAGAATGATACAATAATACGTTTACTTTATATTTATATATGCATGTGCGACATATATATATATATATATATATATATATATATATATATATATATATATATATATATATATATATATATATATATATATATATATATATATATATATATATATATATATATATATATATATATATATATATATATATATATATATATATATATATATATATATATATATATATATATATATATATATATATATATATATATATATATATATATATATATATATATATATATATATATATATATATATATATATATATATATATATATATATATATATATATATATATATATATATATATATATATATATATATATATATATATATATATATATATATATATATATATATATATATATATATATATATATATATATATATATATATATATATATATATATATATATATATATATATATATATATATATATATATATATATATATATATATATATATATATATATATATATATATATATATATATATATATATATATATATATATATATATATATATATATATATATATATATATATATATATATATATATATATATATATATATATATATATATATATATATATATATATATATATATATATATATATATATATATATATATATATATATATATATATATATATATATATATATATATATATATATATATATATATATATATATATATATATATATATATATATATATATATATATATATATATATATATATATATATATATATATATATATATATATATATATATATATATATATATATATATATATATATATATATATATATATATATATATATATATATATATATATATATATATATATATATATATATATATATATATATATATATATATATATATATATATATATATATATATATATATATATATATATATATATATATATATATATATATATATATATATATATATATATATATATATATATATATATATATATATATATATATATATATATATATATATATATATATATATATATATATATATATATATATATATATATATATATATATATATATATATATATATATATATATATATATATATATATATATATATATATATATATATATATATATATATATATATATATATATATATATATATATATATATATATACTTCTATAATACTCTCATTATATATAGTCGACAAATTCTGCTACTCGTCCATATCGAATGGGATATAATTTAACGGGACTCCATTTTTTCTAGAAACAGAAGGCCCAAGAAAAAGAAGATAATTTTAATAAATTAGTTCAAATTATATAAATATGATTTTAGTAAAACAACTCCTATAAAAAATTAAGACATCTTAAAATTATATTAAGTTTATTTTTTAATTTTGCTTTTTAAATATTGATGATAAGCACTGCTATATTTCAGCGTATTCACTTCAAATTGAAAAATATATATTTGTATATAAATGTAAGCTTGTATTTAAAATTTGCATGCTCAGTCGATTATTCATCAATCAATTTGTAGAATTGATTTCATACCTCATACCTTGTCGTCTTTTCCAGTTACTCTTCAATAGTTAGACATATCTTTCAATTTCTTGCAATTCAAAGTTGATTTATTGTTCAAGTTTTAGTACTAAAATTATTTCATATAGAATCTTTTACTTAGGTTTGAAATCTCTATTAATTGAAGTGATTGCGACTTACGATCTAGACTATTTATGATGACTACATGTACGTCTCCTCCAGGGTAGTACATCACCGTCTGTATTTGTAAATCTCTTATGAGCAAATAATTGTAAAATAATTGCATGCAATCATAACAATTTATTACGAAACAATACATAAGTCAGAGAAAGGCACACAAGCTTAAATGAAGCTCGATTTGTATGCATGCAAACTTAATTAGTAATTATTTCTTGCGAAAATTAGCGACAAGCCATTGGCAGTAATTTGATAATTACATTTTTAGTACTTTAGTTAATACGTAGAGCCATGATATTTTCAAAGGAATATGAATAAATAACTAAACTGTTGAACTAGCAAGTCGTGACGATGGAGCAATAATATTTGGAATTGTAACAATGCAAGCACCAGCACGACTGTAGGTCAACGGAGATATTTGAGTCCATTCATTCGTTTCTGGATCATATTCTTCGACCGTTTTCAGATAATTATTGCCATCGTATCCACCAACGGCAATTAGGCGATCGCCAAGTACTGAACAGCCAATAGCATCGCGTCCGATATTTAAAGAGCATATCTGAAATAAAGAGCATATGTGAAATGAAGAGATATTCGTACGTATAGACAGTTCAGTATAACTGAATATTAATTTTATCATCATAAGAGCATACTCACCATAGTCCATGTATCCGTACCAGGATCGTATCGCTCAACAGTATCTGTGCGGCATACTGATGGATTACTAGCTGGGCAATCGTGGCCACCCAAAGCATATAAATAATTGTTTGCAACCGTGACCTAAACTCCATACAAATATAAATGGAAATCTATTAAGAATGGCTTTTTCACGGATTTCACACTTTTGTATACCCCAACTCCACCTCGTCGTTTATTCATTGGAGCTCTCAATGTCCATTTATTAGTATGTGGATCATAACATTCCACCGAACGATGACAAACGGACCCATCTCTTCCCCCGACTACGTACAAACGACCACCCAGCACGGCAACGCCTGCTGTAGAGCGCATAGCTGACATAGATGAAACATAATTCCAAGTACGAGCATGTGGATCCCATCTATAATTCCCTTACTTAACTTTGTAATTTTCATTTTGTAATTGTATTTTAACCTTTCTACGGTATTTAAATAGCTCCAACCATCGTGACCACCAACTGCATATAGTGGACCTTCTAGTACGGCTACGCCAAGCCCATGCCGATGAGTTCCCATTGGATTTAGCGGAGTCCAACCCATTGTGTTTAGATCTAAACTTTCTACGGTATTCAAAGTTTTCAAGCCATCGCGACCACCAACAATTATTAGCTTGTCATCCATTAGAGCGACGCCAAATTGCAAACGTCTTGCTGGCATGTTTTTCAGAACTGTCCACTTGTCCAGACGCGGGCAATAACTTTCGATACTAATAGCACCCTACCCATTAAAAAATAAAGATTTCTGAAATATTTTATGATCATATTTGATATACTTTATGTGCATCCATTCCACCCACAGCCAACAAACGACCAACTGTTGATTTCCTAGGCTTTGTGCGGTTAGTGGCGATTAATGTTCTACGTTCGGGCAGTAGATGCCATTTCATAGCTTCCATAATTAATTGCTGACAATCTTTGGAAGCACAAACACTTTCAACATGATCGGCAATGAAGGATGGTTGAAGTAACGGCAGACGGACTAATGCCAAAAGTTCAGGAATGTGAATTTCACGAGATGGGTCATGTTGCACCCATGACATTAGGCTATGGAAAACATCTTGTTCAGATGGAACATTAAGATCATCACTCGCTAAAAGTTTGGCGAGCTGTTGCTCATTTAACTGAAAGAATTCCTGATTCTTGCAAACCTATTAAAGGATAACAAAATTTTGATTAGATCATCCAGTATTTGAATGGAATGATTCCTTAGACATATTCTGTGCATGGTTTGAGGGAGATGAAAATGAATGGCCTTTTACCTGCATGAAATGCTGGCAAGTATAGGCTTTAGCTAGTTTCAAAAGTGTTAGACAACTTTGTTGCTCCGCAAAAAAAGCAAAACCCAAGCAATTAGATGGATGCAATTGACGAGCTAAAAAATTACAACAAGCTGTAACAACAGCATTGAGTTGAAGCAAGCACGCGGTAGCTAATAATGTCTCCACAGTATCCTCACGTAACTCAATAAATCCCGTATAACAATATTGAATCAAAATCTGCAGAGCATCACCACGAACTTCTCCAAGGGTTATTTCTTCTTCGTTGGTTTCCCGAAGAGATCCAGTGAACATTGCCGAGAAATATGCACTTGATGATGATAAAACAAGACGATGTGCGGGAACCCTAAGAAGAAATATGTCATATTTCAAATTAGTATCAATACATAGTAGAACCAATGCTGAAAGGAATTAAAATCACTTTATTTTACTTTATAAGAAATATTTTAATTAAATTACTTGTGATTACACATCTATGGAACGGTTTTTATAATTCCTTTGCCGCTCGTTTGCGACTTCTTTTTGTTGTTGCCACCTAAGTAAATTAATAGCTTTCATTACACAACGCAAGCGTAAGCATCTTGATTCCTCAAAAAATCAACTGCCGCTTTCATTCTCTACGAGCGGAAACATTCAACATAATGATGTGTACGCTAGCATTTATTCAATTACAAATATTCAAATCCGCTTATAAATCAATCAGGCTTAACTGCTGATTGACTCAATTTCTGGAAGCATAATAATTCACACCAAGTATGTGACTTAAATTACGCTTTTCTGGACTAGGCTTCGACAATACATGTCGAATATGTTTTAAAGAACATTTAGTTACGCTACGCTACGCTATATGCCTTCGATATGGCTTTAAATTTTTATGTTGCGTTATAGTAGGAACTTGTTTGTTGTTATGGCTCAGTTATACGTATTTGTATATTGTATATATTACATATTGTATGTATACAAGTTTCCGTACAAAATCTATACTTACCTTTTTCCATCAATACCCGCTATGAGAACTACATCGCATAGTTGTTGATTATCAAAATACATTTGCATTCGTTTTAAAATACTTTCAGCATGATCGCGACTTCTGAAGTAATCATCCTGGCTAACAGTAGACGTAAGACTACCTAAACTATAGTCCCTTGTCAACGAATCCCCATCAGTGATTACAGATACTCGAGCGGACGATGCTATCGAATCACGACTTGGGCTATCTTTGTTCAGCGCCATTCTAATAGAAATTATGAAAAAATTCTCACGGGATATTAAAAAGTTGTGAATTTAAACACTTAATACAATTGCAAATTTTAGAAAAACCACCGTCAGGAGGAAAACGTTGTAATCTCAATAGATGCCTGGTTTCCTTTTTAAATTTTGCGATTTTAATTCCGTGTTTTCAATTATATGAGTAGCAGATCATTAATGAGAATGTAATATAATACTGAATGCGTTTTTCTGGCTTGCAAGAATCCTTCAAACCAGTAATCAACAACAAAGACGCACTTATACTAAATCACTAAGGAAATATCCAACGATCTCAGAATATGATAAAGAACTTTGAACGAAGTTAAAGTGAATTGCATTAAATTACGCGTAATTATGCTGAAGACTGAAATGAAAGGGGTGTCACTTCTCTTGAACTGGAATCGTTGATCCCCAAGAGAATATATGGTTTTTCTTACTGTTTTATTGTATATTTCCTTATGTGTTTGTTTACATTAGGAATACCTACTGCTAGCATATATTACGGTCGTGTCAAGAATGATAGAATGCAAGACTAAAGGCTCAACCATAATGGCCGTAAGCGAAATTAAGTTAAAGTCAAAAGTTAAAGACAATGAAGCTTAATTTTTGTAAAATTATTGAATTGCCCATAATAAACTTAACAAAAGCTTAACAAAATTGACAACTGTTGTGTAATAAATTCCGCCATTGTTGATGTTGCCAATTGCAAAAATAACAAGTTGTTTAAAATGTTACATCGGATATCGTCAAAAAATTTTTTAATCTGGCAACAAAAAGCTGTTTATGTTAATTTTTGTTAAGTTATGTGCGAACAGTTTCGCTGTCACATTAAGGTTCCTTAATGTTGCCGAATTTAACGAAGCTTTTCTTAATTCATTATGGTCGCTCAGTATGATTCGTGTGTACTCGCACATCATATAATTTTTTGTTAATTTCGCTTAAGGCCATTATGGTTGAACCTTAAGAGTTGCAAGGGTACACTATGTCAATAAAATATTAATCAGCAGCTGGTACGTGACGTCATAAGAGTAGCAAAACTTAAAATTAATAAACAAATTTAGCAGGTGAAGCCCTTTGTCGAAGTTAATCTCAATTTGGTTCGAAATCATTTATTGTCTGAGAGCTAGACAAAATATTTTCGGAACAATAGCTTAAAGAGAAACTCATAAGGGATGTCATATGGCTTATCAGATAATATAAAGTGGGCGTTCAGCCTTTATTACACAGAACGAAACGAAACCATTTGCATTTTGGGTTTTCCTTAATTCTTCTCTGCTTTGAGAGGTGGTAGATGAGCAGCAGACAACATTCGGTTGACACGAATGCACAAATGTACGTACTTATTAGTGAATTCCAGCCAAAAAGGGGGATGTCAATATTGTTGAGTTCTGAAAGCGAAACAATTGATGAATAAAATATGGGCAAGTGACTTTTGTTCGGGTGTAATTTATGCACTAAAGAAATTCAAACAAAAAAATTTCAGCGGATTCGCATAATTTTTATTATTTCATAGCAACGTAAACCATCATCATAGCTGCGTAAAAATAAAAATTAATTTGAAGACAAACGGAAGCATTTCAGACTTCAAGAAAATCTTAATCACCTAGAACAAAAATTCAAGATATCTTGTGCAGCCCTTTAGATACTCGCTGAAACCTTCAAAGTGGAATGTATTTCCAGCTGTTCGAATTCTGGTTACCAGGAAGAATTGCAGCACTTATGTTTTGTTTTACACTTCGCAACGAAATAAAATGGTAAATAAATAAAATACGACTTTTATGAGCTTTAAACTACTAAACTAAGGAAACATTTCACCACCTTTTATACAGGTCGAACAGCAGCAAAATGATGCAGTCCAAGGAACAAAACCACAGTCTAAGAGACAGCTAAAAAGGCAGATGAAGTTGGCAAGGTATGACCAAATAAAAAAAGAAAAACGGTTACGTGAACGCGAAAAAGTTCGAAGGAAGCGACAGGAAGCTGTCCAGAAAGGACTTCCTTCACGTACGGGGCCCAGTCGTAAGGAATTGAAAAGAAAACAACAGAACGGCCAAAAGAGTACACTACGAGCTGTTATTGATTTGGATTTTGATGATCTCATGCACGATCGAGATGTCGCGAAATGTGTAAAACAATGTTTACGGATTTATACAATTAATAGACGTTCAGAAAAACCCTGTCATCTTTACTTCACCGGTATCAAGACTAATGGGCGTGTGCATGGAGCTTTTAAGAAGAATGATGGATATGAAAATTGGGATGTAAATTATCACTTTGATACCACACATGACGAGATCTTCGCTAAAGATGAGATTGTCTACTTAACGAGTGAATCGGATGTTGTGCTTGATCGTTTGGACGATAAGAAAGTATACGTTATCGGTGGACTGGTGGATCACAATCATCAAAAAGGCTTGTGTCATGAGCGCGCACAGAAATTGGGACTGAGAACAGCAAGATTGCCACTCAGTGAGCATGTGGATATGAAGACGCGAGCGGTGCTAAGCACTTTTCATGGCAAGTTTTTAAGACATCACACATTTTTAAGCATTTATTAGTAATGTATTTTATAGTTTTTGAATTATTGTTGCTCGTTAGTGGAGGAACAATGTGGGCAGATGCCATACTAAAAACAATTCCAATGCGAAAAGGTGCAAAACCCAAAACGCATTTGAAATCAATGGAGCCTTTCGATTCAACATTGGACGTCAGAGATCAGCAAAAGTCGTTCTTGAGTTTATGTGATCAAAAAAGCGAGACTGTGGACAGAGGTTTCGCAGATAATGATCAAAAGAAATGATGAAAAGGAAAGATTTTTTGTAATCACAAATAGGCAATTAAAAGATTTAGTCATGGTTTTATTAGATCATTTTCATGTTGCCTTAAAGAACTACATGAATTGTTTTAAAATAGAGAATATATTATTAGTGCAGTTGTGAGTATATTAATTAAATTATGTCAATCTGTACAATTTAACATTGCTTCGGCGTTTTTCATTAAAATAAATAACTTCTAACATAAGAAAATTTAACTTCTATTAAATAAATTAGAGATTTAGAATCTAGATATTTAAATATATATGTATGCAATACAGTTTATTAAGTTTTCTCATTTTACTTCAGATTTTACCATACTTGGTAGAAAACTGAAAATTGCCTTCATCACCGGGTTTCCCTGTTCGAGTAATTTCATGCGCGAGAATTTTTGACACGCTTTTAAAATGTAAACATAAAATTTGAGATTTTTATGCGAAATATTCAACTTATAATTTATAGCGTCGTATTATTAATTTTACCAGTATTTGTTTGCCGAGAGGCCTCTTTGTTACAAAATCATTGGCTTACATCTTTTTCTTAAATTTACTTTAATATCTGGTCCTTGTCTAATTCAGTTGTCTTTCAACTTTTCGGCTCAGAAATGCATACCGTGCTGTAGAGCATTGCTCCTTGAAATAGTTGACAATAGAAAAATACTACAACGAGATAAAAGTCGATTTCTGAACAAATACATTAGCTTTTTAATGAATTTTCTGTGGATATTTTGATATCGATATAATTGAGAGTTCCTTGGAAGTGGATTCTTTGGATTGGAGTTTCAATTAAGGAGTGACTACCATGAGATTGAGTGAATCGGAAGAGCTGCTTTATGTATTGCACAAAAGAGTTATTGGCACGGTTGGTTTTGATAACTAATCATCTTAGCCATAATTAAAATAGCAAAAATTAAAAGACAGAAAATAAATGACAAAGGGCAAACCTTTGTCATTGATTTTCAAATCTATGTTAGGCTTATTATTTCAAGTTTCATAAAAATACGTGATCTGAAAATAAAATTTATAATTTCAAAAATATTAAGTTATTAAATGAATATTTGTTATTTTCACTATTTAATGAAAATAAATTGGACGAAAATTTTGAAACATCTGAAAAGCAAATTTCTTAAATGCAAAAGTCAGTCTCGGTACTTTTTTTAAGAGAAAAATTATTGTAAAAACCAATGCTTGCAACTCCTACGAAACTCAGCCACTGTTTGTTTCGATATATTTAAATATCGATATATCGATATTCGCACACATTTAAATAACTGATATTGCTCTTTCGATTAGTTCATTTTCGGAATTCTTACTGGAAGTCATCATTTCCTAGAATTTCGAAATCGCTTTCATCAGAAGTATCAAGAGCAGTAACAACGCGTTTATCTGGTATGGTGGTCAGATCGGTGTTATTTCCTGTTTCACCGCCCGCACTCAATACTCGTCCTATGCCTGACAATATACTTGGTAATATTCTATTGCCGTCCTCGAGTAAATTTTTCGACTGAGATTGAAGCGCTAGTGCGACTAAATTAGAGGACACTGATTGCACTAGTTGACTACCACCTTTTCCATCTACCGTTGAATGATCAGGAAATTTTAATCCTTTTGATAAGCTTTCTTCGTCGGACGATGATGAGGTCGTCGAGAGTGAAGAATCGCTTTTAAAATGACCTTTTTTGAAATTCATTTGGTAATCACTGCTTGTACTGGCGTCCTTTCGAACATTTTGTAACGCTGTTTGAGTTTTGGCTTCGGTTCCAATTTTCGGTAAAATTGGTACTAAATCATCGATATCGCAATCGTCGTCCGTGCAGGTTTCTTCGATTTCCGGTATTGTATCGGGAATAAGCAATTCTGTGGGTATCTCATCGCTTTTCTCTTCTTCAGTCTCATCAAGCGGTGCGCTAGCAACCGAATCACTGGCTCGTTCTAAAAGATAGAGATTGCTTTCATTCTCTTCGGGCATGAATTCATCATCGATGTCCATCTCATGAATGGATTTCATAGGTGAAGCGGGGATAGCTGCAAAATTGTTGAAAGAGGAGGGTTAAAATTGAAGAAATTGTACAGGAATAAAAATAGATATTCTAAAGCAATAGTTTCATGATCTGAGTATTTGCTCCCGATTATATTGAATAGAAAAATTCAAAATTATTAGAAATTTACCTTCTGCTTCAATTCTAATAATCCTGAAACGATAACGAATCAGTAATAGCGTTGATACTAGCATACCCAGTAATACCACAGTCGTTTCGGACAAAAAGTGACCCAAGGTGGCTAGAAGACATAGACAGCTACTCGAGTACAAGTAAAATACTTTCGGTTTTGTTTGGTGTAAATTTTGTACGTTAAATTTTAGTTTTTCCATTTTCTGAATAAATTCTGTTGGTGGTAAAATTCGTAGATTAAACTGAGTTATAAATAGCCAAGTTGTCAGAATGGCTAGGAAGCAAACGCCAAGGGGACGCATAAACAGCCTGAAATTATTGAAGATTCTTTTAATCGTTATTGAATCGCTAATGAATGAAAACAAATTTTAAAGTAATAAAACATTTCTTAATTCGACTATTTAAATTTTTGCGCCTAAACCTTAGGCGTAAAAGTAAATCTTAAGGTTCGAAACGTCGTCTTTTCGGTTGCCGTATAAATATTTGACACTACTATAAGTGACGTCTTCCCAAGTGTTGTTCTAACATACAGGGCAAATACAACTGCAAAGACGCGAGACGAGAGGATACGTGCCATGAAATAAGCACATTAATTAAACTTCTGTAATACGTACAAATTGTTGTCAATTTATCAAATGAGAAAACATCCGAAACTATAACGTATTCGTATTTGAAACGTGATACGTCGTCATGATTCGTACGTATTTCCTTTACTGCATTTATTGATAAGTTTAGTGTTATGTAGTTTTCGTATTAAAGCATTCTAAATATTTCGAAACACAACAAAAAATTGGTTTCAAGGTGGACTAGATCGATAACGTAGAACACACAAATCTCAAAGCATAAAAATATAACAAGTAAGAACGTTAACTTGCTTTTGGTCGAAATTTACATACCCTACACCCGTAATATAATTTCATAATATGATCCTTATAATCAGTGGGCGTGCCACTTTCAACTTTACATTTCTATTTTCTCGGTTAATTTGGATCTAACCCATCTTTAACAAAACCTCTGAATTATATGTAGATATTGAGAAATTAGCTTCTAAAAGGGATTATTTATAAAAAATGGGCCTGGCACCTGTCCGATTTACCTATTACACTATGATGGTAGTGAATGTTCGTATCGAATTTCATGTCGATATCTCTCTCAGTTCGATTGCAGTCGTGATTTCCATAAAACAGACGAACATAAGCTAGATCGACTCAGGTTATTAGAGTAGAAATATATACTTGTCTATAGGGGTAAGTAAATTTAGTTTCCCCATTCCTTCGAATGTAGGGTATAAAAACAAATAATTTATCATATACTCTGACGCGATATTTTGACGCGATTCTGATTACTTGACATAAAAAAATAAGAAGGAGACAATCTCGGTCAATTTAATAGTCTTCCCAAACTGTGAAATAAACATAAATATGTTCGTCTAGTTTATGCGCATTATATTTTTTCGTATACGTTTCAGAGCTCCACAAAACATTTCGTAGCAATTATTGAATAGTAAACGACAGTCAAGAAGGTAGTCAATCTCCCATATTTTCGTAGTTTGAATCTAAAAATGTGGCTTAGAATTTAGTAGAATATTTTCGTCCCGCAGGCATTTTTATGCAAAATCGGAAGTTATGTTTTGAAAATAAGGAGGCGGGGGTTCCTTAATACGATCGAAAAATACCAATAATTTCTCGAGAATGTACGAATGAATTTCGTCTCCGAACAGAACCTCACCATTCACATATACATAGGTCAATTTTGGAAATAATGATACATCAAAGTAGCTATATTAAGTCTGAAAAGACAACTACAAAAAACTGAACAATCCAAAGTTTCAATATCGGTCATTCGAGCCTTTTCAAATTTAAAGCGAACCTGAGAAATTTGATTATAACTCGAAATTTTTAAAATGGGGAAAGTTTTGGAAGCGCTGACTTCTTAGAGTTATACAAATTCTAGACTTTTACGACATATGTTGAAAATAAAGCACAAGACGGTAGTGCAAGCAAGGTACCTGACAAATCCAAAATATAAAACAGTCATTCTTATTACTGAAATCGACAAACCTTTATTTATTATTTATACATTCACGGTCTAAGTACACTAATCATAACGAAAGTGTTTCTTCGTTTCCCTTTTGCGGTTTTCGTAATTTTTTCTGCTTTGACAACATATGCAACATAACACGCAACATAAGCGGCTGTTAAAAATTTTGTTGCCATTTGATTTCGTGCTTATCGGTGCATTCTAACCGAAAACAGAATGTCGGAGCTGAATATGTTTGAGTAATGGAAACGATACAGCTAGTGAAAAAACGAGAACAAGAGATCTTTCGCCCAAGCAACTTTATATAAAATTCCGAGCGTCTCGTAAAAGCCAGCGCCGTAGTCTTTTCATTCGATCCGCTTTTAGTAAGAAGGCCCTTACTCTGGTTCCACATGAAAAATATTTGTAAATTTTGTATTGCTTCTGTTATATTTTACTATTTTATCTACTGCTTTATTATAGTACTAATTTTACATAATTTATGCTGCACTCATTGGCTTTTCTTGGAATTAATTGCGTCTTGGTTTCGTGTACTTGCATCTTAAAAATATTTTGTGCAGCTCTCCATCATACATATTACTTTTTTAAAGTACATTATTGCAATGGATGACCACGATTATTTTTACTATTCTATTTTTAAATTAAAAATAACTTTCTCCGATTTGTGAAATTAATAAAAGGTCTTTGACCCATAATTTTTGAGTAATATCTTGTTATGCCAATGTGATTTTAAGATAATAAATTTATGAGGATTTTTAAGTGTTCACTGCAAGAACGTATGTGACCTCGACGCATTCTATGGCTTGAAATATCAAAAACTTTGCGTTGATCCAATTTATTTTTAGTCACCGGGTTACAAAAATAGTTTTGGATTTACAAAAAATCGATGACAGTTATAAACTTCTTATAAATACTCACCATAATAAAAAATAGAATAATGTAATTAATAGAAGTCCATGGCTCACCAACTTGTTACAAAGCACCGTTAATTTATTCATTTTTTGATATAAATGTTTGAAGCTTTTATTACTTTTACTTTATACGTTTGATTTTATATATAGTAAGCACCAACATCTTCAACACGTCTTCCGATCTGTTTAAATTTTTCTGATATTTTTTGATAAAAGTTCAATAACGATATTTACTATTAAGCAAAAGAGTTAATTTATAATATCGAATAAATTGCGTAATTCCACAAATAATGGTTATTAATACCAGAAAATATGATAAAACATTGAAATTGACATATTGGTATGCCTAATTTCTTTGACCTAGCTATGGGTCGGTCGTACTCAATAGGCGAACGAGAAGCGAGCAAATTCAAAGAGTTTACATTGATTCGAAAAGAAATCTTATTAACAAAACTTCAAAGCAGCAAAAAATGGCATTTTTCCAAAAAAAGCTGTTTTTCCATATATATTAAATATACGCAATATTCAAAATATGAGTAGATAGAATCGAAATCGCATAACAAAATTTATATGTTTTCGTGAATTTTATCAAAGGAAAATGCGCATATTATACAAACAAAAATTTTAGTGCAATTGTTTACTGTTTGACTATTGGGAATTCATTGCTATATTTTGTAAACAAGCATTTAAAAAGAAACCTGTTTATCTAAAACATTATCAAAGCAAATTGAAATACACGAATAGGAATAATATTTTATAATTGGTATTTTAAAAACACTATGACGTTTTATTTCTTTGCAAATTTTATTTAATTCTTTTGTAAATATTTTGCAATGGCATATTTTTTTTGATGCGTAATAAGTTTATAACGTTTGAATAATAAACCAAATGGAATACAAACGGTTTAATTTAAATAAAATTAGTAAAAAGAGTTATCGCGTAATAACATGCAAAAGTAAACAGCCAATAATTCCGTTTACTTTTAAATACGTATTTCAATTAAAGGTCAAAGGGGAGGTTAAAAATTAACTATAAGTTTCACCTTGAAATGAAAAACTGGAGGAAAAGAAATTTAGCTTGTTAAAACCGGCTTTGGAAATTCTTAATTAATTTCAAGATGGCGATTATTATTATATTAATAATTTTTGGCGAAATCACCTGCGAAGAGGTAATGAGATATACCATGAAAATATAGCAAAATTGTAATTTATATGAGTTTACCAACGCTAAATAACGCCATGCAATACGAGCTCGATAATGATTAAGCCAAATTGTTGGCATTCGGGATCTGAAGGAATGAGGTAATGGAAACTTTAAATCTTGCGAAAATATTGCGTAATATTATTACATCGAGATTTGGTAGTTTAACGCATATTTAGCATTTAAGATATGCTGTCATATTTCAAATCTATATATATACATATAAGGTAAACTTTACCAAGAGAAGTAGAAATTGCAGATTGTGTAACAATGTATTGTTAGCTTTTTTACTATTCAGTACCCTTTATAATTAAAATATAGCGCTAATTTAAATTGCCTTATTAATACTAATCACACACGCCAACACAGTTTTATTTTATATAATTTTTATGGCATTAGTATATATTCACACGGTTTTTTACGCCGATACCAAACGCAATAAATATAATCGCTCAAAAGTCGCCAAATTACTAACTCGCCAAATTCTCTCTTTTATTTTTATACATCCTATTAATCGCTCTTATTAGGAATTTGTGTGCAATACTCTATTCATTCGTCGTTGCTACGAATGCAATTCTCATAACAGCTGCGAATTTAAGCTGTAACGAGCTTACATTCGTCACCAGAGATAAAGAGATAGGACACTCGCTGCTGTAAATTACAAATTCGTTATAAAGGCTGTTACTTTTTGTGAATGAATTTGCATGGATTAGTGCGAGTATCCTATCTTTTTATATCAGTTCGTTACAATGCTTAACGTCGTCGAATGAGAATAACGTCGATAAAGTTTATTACAAGCAGGAATAATGGATAGGACACTCCCACTATTAATGATAATTCTATGGGACCCTCACATTTTTTGCATTCATTCACAAAAAGGTACAGGTCTCTTAGGAAATTGGTGCAAGTTTCACAAGAAATTTGTAGCCAAGCCGACCGCACTCGCATGTGCGGATCATGTGCGCATGAACCTAGGAGGGTTCGAGGCGAAAAACTATAGACAATTTGTGTGAATCCATTGAACATAAAATTATTATTTCATATTTTGTAATCATTTCTTAAATAAAATATGATTCAGTAAACAAAAGTCTAAAATTAATCTAGTTACATTTCTTTCATTTTAATAAACGAGAAACCAAACTACAAATTACTTCTCCAGTATAACCCGGTGCTCGGGTAATTGCATTTCACTGTAATAAATTTCGTAGTGCCTTTATGTTAAAATTTAATTATGCATATATATTATTTTCTCTAAAATTTTATGAATTATATATTTCACACTAATTTGGGGGAACGTCCATATCGGTAGAATCCCATTGATTTTCCTAAAATAAAGACCCACTATTGTTTGCGTTTGGCTATTATAACGAAATTCTAGTTTACAGCAACGAGTGTCCTGTCTGTTTATCTCTGAAAATCTTCATATAGACGATCTATCGTCATTCATCATCGTGAATAGTCAATGCTGAACAGGGTGTGCTAGATGTCTCCCCTTCAAAATAGTTAAGAACAGTGATGGCTAGACGAGACTGCACCAAGTGTATAAGGAAATCACTATTAATTTTTTAAACTGATGGATAACTTCGAAGAACAATGACTTAGTTGTGGTTTCAGGAGAATTAGATTGTATATAAAATTAGATCTAGAAATTTAAATTGTATGCGGACACTACATTACAGGACAGATTCTAATATCCGGCTGAAATGACAATGACACTTCGAAATTCAAATATATAAATCAGCCTATGCAAACTGATGGACTGGAAACTATCGATCTATTAATATAATTAACAAAGATTCATATAAAAAAGTATATCTTTCATATATTCAATAACTTACTTTTTATGAATAATAATATGAATAATACTTTTATGGAATCAATTTTATTAAGTATTCAAGATGTTACATATTTTCAATATGGTAAAAGTACATATACGTACATCGATTATTTTATAGTCGTTTTTTAACTGCTAACGAATGTGCTGATGATAGATATTGTGGTAATGGTATATGATATTAATAGTCATTATTTCCTTTTGTTTTTGCAGTGATATATAGATAATATAAAATGCTTGTTTCGTGCGTGTGCCAGGACAATAATACTGATTAAAGATGTTCAGAAATTTTTTATAACTGAAGTATAAACCTAAATAGCAATCAGTATAAAAATTTATTTTAAAACATTAATTATATATTCCTGAACTTAATACAACCATTAAAATTTCTTGTGTAGAGAAGAGCAAATTGCCAATCTCTAAGCGTACAAATATATGTTAAATCAGTACATTATTTATGAATTAGTTTTATATTTGATTTCATATAGACGCACGTTTACTTAACTCATTCTTGGAGTGAAACTCAAATCAAATATATATATATATATATATATATATATATATATATATATATATATATATATATATATATATATATATATATATATATATATATATATATATATATATATATATATATATATATATATATATATATATATATATATATATATATATATATATATATATATATATATATATATATATATATATATATATATATATATATATATATATATATATATATATATATATATATATATATATATATATATATATATATATATATATATATATATATATATATATATATATATATATATATATATATATATATATATATATATATATATATATATATATATATATATATATATATATATATATATATATATATATATATATATATATATATATATATATATATATATATATATATATATATATATATATATATATATATATATATATATATATATATATATATATATATATATATATATATATATATATATATATATATATATATATATATATATATATATATATATATATATATATATATATATATATATATATATATATATATATATATATATATATATATATATATATATATATATATATATATATATATATATATATATATATATATATATATATATATATATATATATATATATATATATATATATATATATATATATATATATATATATATATATATATATATATATATATATATATATATATATATATATATATATATATATATATATATATATTTTTTTTTTTATAAATATATTTATAAAAAAAAAATATATATATATATATATATATATATATATATATATATATATATATATATATATATATATATATATATATATATATATTTTTTATTATAATATATTTTAGCATAATTTGCTCCGGTTAAAGGAAATCCTATATGTTATATAAAACGGTAGGTGATGTTTACTAACTTTTAATGCTTAATCCTAATTAAATTTGAGGAAAACAGAATTTTAAAAAATACGCAAACGAAGAAATAAATCTAGTAATATTTATAAACAGTCTTTAAACCTTCTTTGATAAGGTTTGTTGAAAGGAACGTATAAAACATTTATATCTAGAAGTCTTGCAAATTTTTTGGATACATAGAAATGACTTTAATATTGCATATTAATCTTGTACCGAAATGCATATAATTGAATATACAAACATTAAAAAAATTTAATTCAATGAAATGAAAATTTATAAATCGATCACAAGTATTCTAAACGGGAACGAATTTAATTTCAGTATTTGCAAAAATTCAGTAATTCATATCACAGCTTGGCCAAAAATAGTTTTTTTTTGTAAATCTCTTCAAACTTGCTCATAAATTTAAAAGATACGAAATTACAATTGGAAAATAAAATAAACTGCATTCTTTTGAAGAGAGAGGATTAAAAAATCAGCAGAAAAATGTGTACATTTATTAAAAAAACATACAATTTACCATGATTTGAAATTTTTCTCACCTGACTATAGATATAAATCCAACGAAATAAATAGATATCTAAATTCAGTCGGA
This sequence comes from Physocephala rufipes, assembly GCA_963966595.1. Lineage (NCBI taxonomy): Eukaryota > Metazoa > Arthropoda > Insecta > Diptera > Conopidae > Physocephala > Physocephala rufipes. The sequence goes on from OZ016504.1 coordinate 36,213,443, forward strand.
ATTTATGTCGAATTGATTTTCTTTAAATACGACAGTATGATAACGTTAATGGCACTGGTAAATAAAATAATAATAAAAGAAATAACAATTTTTCTGCTTTTTAATCTGCAGAGCAAGAAGTATTTAAGTCCCTCATTGTTTTCTCTACCCCAAATTACCATAGGCATGGTCAATTTTCTTATAAAATATTCATAATCAACATGCATTAAATTGATTTAATAAAGTTTGAGGATTTGTGGGCAAGAAAATGCTTAAACTGAAAAAACTATTACAAAATTATAACATAAAATATAATTATAAATTATATTTATTAGTTCTTTAGGGCTCTTTTCTTCATTACCACCAACAAGGTTATTTCTTTAAAATCTGTTGAATTTTTTTAGTTTTTCAGTTTTTCTGATATTTTCAAATATTTGCATTACAATTATTCTATATTGAGCACATCTTATTCCTTAATATGCCACCAATAAACTGTGACGCGAAAAAACACAATCTTTAACTATAGATTAATCCACAGATAATTTCGATAGTCAATTAAAATTAAACAAGAGCAAATTGTTGAAGCAGAAATTTGTCGAAAAAAAAGAGAAATTTGTTAAAAACGAAGGAAAGAGCCTTAAAATTTCTGAAAAAGTCGATAATTATGCAAATAGGGAGGGGCTGCAGTAGCGATAGATTAACCATATATTTCAATATTATTTTGTATATATATATATATATATATATATATATATATATATATATATATATATATATATATATATATATATATATATATATATATATATATATATATATATATATATATATATATATATATATATATATATATATATATATATATATATATATATATATATATATATATATATATATATATATATATATATATATATATATATATATATATATATATATATATATATATATATATATATATATATATATATATATATATATATATATATATATATATATATATATATATATATATATATATATATATATATATATATATATATATATATATATATATATATATATATATATATATATATATATATATATATATATATATATATATATATATATATATATATATATATATATATATATATATATATATATATATATATATATATATATATATATATATATATATATATATATATATATATATATATATATATATATATATATATATATATATATATATATATATATATATATATATATATATATATATATATATATATATATATATATATATATATATATATATATATATATATATATATATATATATATATATATATATATATATATATATATATATATATATATATATATATATATATATATATATATATATATATATATATATATATATATATATATATATATATATATATATATATATATATATATATATATATATATATATATATATATATATATATATATATATATATATATATATATATATATATATATATATATATATATATATATATATATATATATATATATATATATATATATATATATATATATATATATATATATATATATATATATATATATATATATATATATATATATATATATATATATATATATATATATATATATATATATTATATATATATATATATATATATATATATATATATATATATATATATATATATATATATATATATATATATATATATATATATATATATATATATATATATATATATATATATATATATATATATATATATATATATATATATATATATATATATATATATATATATATATATATATATATATATATATATATATATATATATATATATATATATATATATATATATATATATATATATATATATATATATATATATATATATATATATATATATATATATATATATATATATATATATATATATATATATATATATATATATATATATATATATATATATATATATATATATATATATATATATATATATATATATATATATATATATATATATATATATATATATGGATTAATTCTTTTGCTTAATAGTACGTACATTTAATTTCATTCTTGATATTGCACTCTAATTATGCGATTTGATTTATGGCTTCCTGTCAGTGATGGCAATCTTTTTTTATCTCGAGGTATAAACAGTTTTTATAACTTTCGGATACTTCAATTCTGATAACAATCTACTAATAATTGATTTTAATTAATTAATCTTCATATCCGCGATCGGATATATTTAATAATGCCCATGCAGTTAACAAGTAGTGGTGAAATTGTTTCAGCATTATGTCTCGCCTTTATGGCGTATACGATAAGTTCGCCACCACTGAGTTCTACAGTACATGTATAGGAGAGACTCATATCATATGGTCTCCTCTTGAAATTGACATGACATCAAATGAATTAGTTTAAGCTTTCTGTATTTGTTTTAAAAATAACAACTTTAGTAATCCTCATCATAAAACCTTTAAGAGAATTTTATTGCTTCACTGAAAGTGATCTTCGGTTATATTTTAATACTTATGAAAACTCTCAACGTAATCATTTCAATTACTCAGGTTTTCCATTCTATTCGGAATATGATTACCTGTTCCGTTACCAGGAACTGCACCACCCGGAACACCAGTTAAGACGTTTGTACCGCCAGTTAATTGTTTTTCACTTTCGCTTTTCCATGAAGTCACCGGTATGTGCGGAGCCGGTAAACACGACCGCAAAGTTTGAATAATTTGGATTGTGTCCAGAAGAGCTGTAATATTAATCTTTTAATTTGTGTTAATATTACTAGGATCAAATATATTTGCCAATGTGTATTATTTATAATTTCATCTAGTTTAACAAAAAGCATATATACAAACGTTTTATTAATTTAATTTCTCTTACTCTTTTGAAGGCTCTCACTATGTTTTCCATACGGCTTACACATTGAGGGTCTTATGTATGTCTTCATGCGTGCCATGTTGCGCATGATTTCTGCAAATATTCGTACAATTTTATCCTGACCCAAACCTATTGTTTCGCGGTTATCTAAAGTACCCCAGGCACCATTATGTAGTGCTAGTAAATCCTTATTCGACTCAAGAGATTCCAAATTCGAGCTGATATTGATTAGATTTTTTTTTAATCTTTAATTAACAAAACAAAATCTTACCGCAAAGCTTCAATATTTTTTTGAGTTAATTGGTCTGCCGTCATAGTGGATGAAGAAGGATGTGCTGAGTTAACTGTGGGCGATTGAGAAGGGAGTGGAAGATGCGCCGCTATAGTTGAAGGGCTAGTGTTTGCATTCGGAACGTGATGATTATTATTAAGTGCGGCCGAGAGAGAGGGCCCATTCCCAGCTGAAGCACTAGCCGAGGAGCTAGTTGTGCTTGAATTACCAGCGGCCACCGCTGCTGCGGCAGCCACTGCGGCCGCCTGACTTTGCATCAGTCCTTGCATTTGCAAATTAGCTGCAGCAGCAGCAACTGCCACTGGATCAAAATGCTTTGGATCAAGTTGTTGAAGAATACGCTGCTTTTCCAATGCAGTGAGACTACTAAATTTTTCCAAACTCTGCTGAGCAAGAGCACGATTTTGCTGCTGAATAAGAGCTGCCGTAAGCTGCTGCTGTTGCTGTGCTGCAGCAGCTGCAGCAACTTGCTGTTGTTGTTGTTGTTGCTTTGCAACGGCAGCAGCTGCGACAGCTGCAGCTTGTTGCTGTGCCTGCTGTTGTAACTGTTGTTGGTGATGTGCTGCCGCAGCGGCGGCAACAGCTGCAGCCTGTTGTTGTTGTTCTCGTTGAGATTGCTGCGCTACTGCAGCGGCAGCTGCACTCAATTGCGAGAGTTGTGATTGGATGGTATTTTGCTGTTGCTTAGTCAGGTGTTGCAATTGTGGTGGGATTTTCTGTGGCCCATGCGATGGGGAACCTTTTGTTAAATCGACCTCACCTCCACAATTTGTACTTCCGGCAGAACCAACACTGCTACCAGCATTAGAACCCGCACCACTTACACCACCACTATTTCCAGATCCACTCGCACCGCTTGTTGAAAGTGGATGGGGTGGAGGAAGATGGGGCAAATGCTGAAGAAATTCGGAACTAACACCGGGATATTGTTGTTCCATGAATGGCATGGGCGATAAGCCAATGTGATTTTTGTAATAACGGCAAGCCGGGCTGGGGCACGATTGAACGACTTCAATAATGAACTCCTTTTCCATGCCAAAGTTCTCCCTACCGATAGTGTATGATTCAATGACAGCACGTACAGTGGCATCAACACTGAGATGTAAACCATGTGGTCCCGACATGTGCTTCAGCATAACAGCATTGGCGAAATGTTCAAATGGTAGAACGATTTTTCCATTTTCCCGTAAAATAAGCCGGCCCTGTGTATCTAAAGTCAGACGATTTGCCAGCACCCTTCATTGAAATAGTTATTATCCAGAGAAACTTAAATAAAATATTCTTTTACTTATAGCTATACTAACTGTAAATAGGCTGCACTAGGTAATAGTGCATTATCCTTTAGATCTGTGAAACATTGTAGCAACTCAGCGCTGGGATTCCAACCCTTATTTTGCAAATATAATTGCAAAAGCATATAGAGCTTCTCCGTAACGTAGCCTATGCCAGGCATATTTGCATTACTCGGTTGCAATTCGGAATGTGCCACCCCACCTGCAGGAACTGATGCTGCACTAGCCATAACATTACCACCACTACTGGGAGACGCACCAACACTCCCACCACCCAATCCCGCCCCTATTGGGGTAGGTCCCTTTGATAAAGCAGCCTTCATTGTTTCTGATAAGTCCAATTTGTAATTTTCCGGATAAAAATTCTTTACATGATCCTGAAAAATTTCGAAGCGTAAGATTATAAAATTTATTCGAAAAATTCACCTCACCAAATTATTCATTTTAATTTTGGAATTTTCAGCAACACCAGGCGAAGTTTCACCTTTTCTGATCAACGAATTACGAGATCTAGCAATCTTCTCAATTTCAAATTTATTTTGAAAACCAAAATTTGCTAATTCTTCAAAAATCTGCAAATCACTGAAATATATTCCGCCCTTCTTAAGTATTTCCAATAAAGAAAATTTTCCAAAAAAACACTCACACAAACACTAAATTTTCCTACTTGCCTTTTGTCTCTACATTCCTTTCTAGCCTTTTCCTTCCGGACAGGACTCTCTTTGTTGCTGTTTAAGCGGTAGGCAGAGAAGAAATGCGTAAACTCTTATAAGCGCCTTCATAACAATAATAATAGTTAGTAATCAGGTAGGCTTACATAACTGATTTTCAACATGCTCGATGTTGATCGGAATTTTAAAAAGAATCCGAGAATGCTATATTAACGTTTCATAATTAATAACTTATTAAGTTTTCCAAGCGTATCCTAATATTCCTCCCGCGGACGGTAGGGAGTAAAATTGAAAAATACCATTTAAAACTTAAAGTAATATATAGTGAAGTGGTTATAAAATATCTCGAATTTACTTTTTTGCTTCATATTAATGACAGTCAAATTCAAATTGTTTAATGTGTGCTTTGGACTTTCTCATGTTCCTTTTGGTTACACCATATGCTCTTGTGTTGATCAAGAATTGATTTCAACATGTTTTGTTAAAATAAAAACATGTGAAGCATATACGCATGCTTCATATACACAGCATTTGTGTGCATAAATAAGTTCATTTACATATTTTCATTTTCTTAGATATTTCAGATGGGGAGTCAGAAACAAGGTCTCATATCTAAGAGCATATGTTTCAGAAAATCCATTTTGATTTTCGCAATCATTTCATATATTGGTCAGTTATTTCAGAGAAAAAACAGCGTTAGAAAACATACAATATCGTCTTTAGCAAATGCTCACCGATTGCTATGTTTATTTGCCTACTATAATTTGAGCATAAATTAATTATACATTAATTAATTATAATAATAATTACATTATTAAAAAAATTATATAAATTAGTGTCGCTTCTACATGGAAACCCATGTCCCTGGAACTTCTGCATTGAATGACTAATGTTTGTGAGGGTTTGAGTTTACGTTCTTCAACTTTGCATTGAAGCGCCTCAGACAACGAAAGAGCGAAATATTTGCTTCGTTCGCTCTACTATCTCAAAATTTTCATAAACACGCGTTACACATTGACAGTTTTGTACCAGAGATAAAGAGATAGGACATTCATTGCAGTGAATAAAAAAATTGTTATGACGGTCCTACAACCTTAGTGAAGGTTTTCTTTGTTTGCTATGTTTTTTCTAACGAGTATAACGCCATATTTGTCATCGTGCGCCATATTTGTCATCAATATCTTATTAATCAAGTGATTAAAGAAATAATGGTTAATAATTATTGTTAATAATAATTGTTATGTTTAATGAACTCGAAGATTTTTATATTATTTTCGCAAGTGCGAGTTACGTTAGCATGGCTACAAATTTTTCGAGAAACTTCTACGTAATTCCATGCAAAGTGTACTTTTAGTGGATGTTGTCAAAATTGCACATATGATACAAAAATTTTCATGTTTGGTCACGCGACGAAAAAAAACAATCAGCCTTTTAATGTATCACGATACGAAAACGTAATCTTCGATTTTCTTTTGCTATTTCCCCGCTTTTCTTCGATTTAACGAAGAAATGATGAAGAAGAAATCCAAAATAACGATAACGAAAACGTAACGAACACGAATCGAAAACTAGATTTTTGTTGGTGTTTTTTGCATGCATTCCCGTGTTCGATTGGAAATCACTTCATAATGTATCATGAATACTTCACGAAAGGGTTGTCAAAATTGACGATAACAAAAAAGCGTTCGTCACAGCAAAGAAGCATTGTTGCTTATGAGTGCAAGGAGAGGAGAAGTGGAAGGAGGTAAACAACCGCACATTTTCTGTAGATGCCAACAACAGTAAATTAGAAATGAAACGAAGTGAACGAAGAGGTTTCATTATAAGAGCCTCATTCCAGCTTCGTTTTTATTTCGAGTTCGTAAACGTTTTCGAATCGTGTTCGTATCGTGATACATTATAAGGCTGAATGGCTGACCATTCCGTAATGTATGTAAGCACCCCTAACCAGAACTTGCTATTGTTGCTAATTTTACTGAATGTGTTGCTGTGCGTGCTGGAAAAATCTGTCTGCAGGTAGAGGCAGGTTGGTGTTGAACAAATATATTTATAAGGAAATAGCATACGAATGATAAATATAAGAATTACGAATAGCTGCTTAATTAATGCAGTGTAAAAGGCGAAATAATAAATTTCCTCGGCACTGAATGTTTATATTTCGGCGAATACAGGAAAGAAAGTGCCAACATGACCAATCGAGGTCCAGGCCCAATTCCCAACCGATGGTTACATTGCCCGCGGAAGAGTGATACGGTTATTGCTGAACGTTTTCTGGCATTTAAAACACCTCTGAGTAATGCTTATAAAGATGACATACCACTGGATTGTGTTTTTCCACCAGAAATGATTTTCGGATATTGCAAAGCTTTAAAGGTATATTACAAAGGCCTATGGGAAATTTAGTAAATAGTTAATGAATACTTTGCAGCTGAAATTGGGGCTATGGATTGATCTTACCAACACAACACGTTTTTATGATCGTGAAGTGGTAGAATCCCGTGGAGTGAAGTATATGAAACTTCAATGTCGTGGTCACGGAGAGACCCCATCACCTGAACAGACACGGTCCTTCATTGAAGTGGTTGCTGCTTTTATTGATGATCGGCCATTAGATATTATTGCAGTTCATTGTACGCATGGGTTTAACCGAACCGGGTTCTTGATTGCGTCGTATTTGGTCGAGCGTCTTGATTGTTCTGTCGAAGCTGCCTTATCAATGTTTGCCAATGCACGACCTCCAGGAATTTATAAACAAGACTACATCAACGAATTATATAGACGTTACGAAGACGAGAATGACGCTACTCTAGCGCCGGAATTACCTGACTGGTGTTTGGAATATGACGACTCAAATGTTGCCAGCAGTAGTGGAGCAAATATGACGAGAAAGAGGAAGTATGACGTTATGTCATCAGCGACAACATCTCAAGAGGCTCAACGGATGCGGTCCTCAAACAGTATCACACAAAATGGCAATTTGAGCGACGAGGTGGACGAAGAAGAGAGCAGAGATTCGGATCTAGCTGCAAATGGTGCAAATGCGAAAAAGTCTAAAAAGCGTCGTAGGGAAATGGTCATAAAGAACGCAACGTTCATGCCAGGAGTGCCGGGGGTAGTGCTTGTAACCGACCAGCCTCGCTTATCTGAATTACAGATTATGGTTCAAGACATGTGTGGTTGGGATAAAAGTGGATTCCCTGGGTCTCAACCTGTATCAATGGATAGAAAAAATATAGAATTACTAAGCAAAAATCCATATAGAGTCTCATGGAAAGCAGACGGAACGAGGTAATGTTTTATAAAATATAATAATATACTTCGATTCTGTAATCGATTTTTATATATGATTTCATATAGATATATGATGCTGATAAAAACTCGTGATGAAATATATTTTTTCGATCGGAATTTTTCTTGTTTTCAAGTAGAGAATTTATCTTTTGTTAAATCAAGAAATTTAAATGAACACTTAGAGAACACGCTATTAGACGGGGTTTGTATAGAGCTCTAAAGCATTTTGTTAGAAGAAATTATATGCTAATTAAAATTTTTTGTAGGAAATGGTTATTGACATGCTCGGAGAACAATCTATTCCACGTTATTTAATTTACGATATTGTATGTTTTTTAAGTGAGGATATTGGAAAAAGACCCTTTTATCCAGATCGTTTGAACTGCATAGTAAATGAAATCTATAGTAAGTATTTTCTTTTTTTAAAAAAGCAACCTCGTTCTACTTTTTAAAGGAGCAAACCATAAGATCCGAGATTTTATATATACAATTTTATAAATATAATTTTTTCTAGCACCCCGTCAAAAAGCCAAAGATTTTAAAATTATAAACCGCTCGAAAGAACCATTTAGCATACATTACAAGGATTTCTGGGATATAAGGAAGTCCGATTCGTTGTTGGGTGAGAAATTTGCGAAGTCGCTTCTGCATAAGCCGGATGGTTTAATTTTTCAGCCATCAAAAACTGTAAATATCATTGATTTATTGAACGCGTTACATAATTTTACTTGTTTCTTTTATAGCCTTACACCGCAGGCGTCAGTCCAGATGTACTTAAATGGAAACCACAAAATATGAACTCTGTAGATTTTCGTCTGAAAATCTCAATGGAAAGTGGAGTTGGGTAAGCCGTAACTGATATTGTAATTCTCCAGTAAATTATGCCCAAAATTAAACATATATATTTATATTATTATTTCATAACTCAGGATATTGAATAAAAAAATTGGACTTCTATATGTTGGAGGTTATGACATGCCGATCGAAAAAATTAAATATACAAAAGCTCTTAAAGAATTTGATAACAAAATTATCGAGTGTACCCTCAATAAATATGGACAATGGGAGTTCTTACGTGATCGTCCCGATAAGACATTGCCGAATAGCCACAATACAGCGAAAGGTGTGTAATATTACAACCACAGAATATGAATCTAAGCACTTTTAAAGGAATATGGATTTAATTGTCTTTAATCTTTCCACCATCCAATTAAGAAGAATTATTTGTATTTATATTAAATATTTTACTTTTCCAAAACATAGAAGTGGTGATTTTTGTGATTAGAATGATGTTCTCCGTGTACGGATTAATGTTTTAATTATTCATTTTCAATTTTTACAGCTGTCACAGAAAGTATAAAAAATCCAGTTACTAAACGGTTCTTACTTGATTATATTATCCAACATGGTTTTGGAGACGATAAAGATAAAGACAAAATGCCACCACCTTCATCGCATGCTCGACAAAGTACTTCGCAACACGCGCATCACTATCAGCAGCAGCAGAATGGTCATCAACAGAAACAGCAGCATGGTCATCAACAGCAACAGCAGCATCAACATCCACAGCAACACCACCACCAACAACAACACCAGCAGCAATATCAGAACCACAGACCTCCGCCAAACCCAGGCAGAGATTGAATGATAATTAATTATAAAAAAATGATTGTCCATAATTGTGACTAATGTGCATAATGAGCATCATGGAGTCTTGCTGTGAGATTTTACTAAATATTTAAGGACTATATACATTGAAACCTTAATAAAGCTGAATTTGTTAGCTTTACTTTTATTTTGTACTACATGTGCTATAAACCCTATTAGCCGTTTCGAATAACAACAAATGAGAATTTCCTTTTAAAAGGAAATAGAACCAAACAGTTTTGTTTAATTTTTATTTTTACAAATTATATCATCTCAAAACGCTACCGTTCTTTATTAAATCATCTTCACTAATTACTCCAATATGCAGTAGGCACACTAGTGCGGATCCTTGTTCCGCTTGTTTCTTATTCTTCTCCCAAAAGGAACTTGTGTACTTTTGTCCATCGAAGTAACAAGTGGCACGAAATAATTTATCAATTTGTTCGGTCTGGTACTTAGGACCATCTTTGAAATTCTTACAAGCGTAAGTGTAAAGCATTGTTTTTGGTAACAGGTTATCTATTTTGAAGTTACCGAAAAAATTTGTGTACGGATATTTCTTGGAAGCATATTGCGGGAAACATGAACTTACCACTAGCATAATTTGAACGTATAAATGCAATATTGCATTCTATTATACCGTCATCTAATGGTGTTGCCTCTAACTTTTTTCGCTTTAAGCTTGTTGGTCCATTATTTGTGACATCATCGTCATCCGGTATAACGCCAGGCATAACTTCTCGGCGTCCAAAATTCCCTCTTCGTTTAAATTCAATATATCTACTGCTGCAGTAATCCCCAAGGCCCCAAATTTCGCTGCGAAATTGGCAAATTTTCTAATTTAATTACAGAGCGATAAAAATCAATACATTGAATAAATACCACATTTGCTGCAAGGTTTGACATTGTAAGAATTGTTTCCCACGCGGTGATTCCTGCAATTCTCTAAGTATGCTTTGTATGCAATATTTAGTATTGTGGGCGGCATTATCGTAATCCACGCTGAGTTTCAGATATTTGTATATCACATCATCCATATGTAGTAAACCTTGAACAGTTTTATTATATGACATGTGTGTGTGATATTTTTCATCACTAATGTTCGTTTTTTAAAAGTATACCCAATGCTTTGAATGCATTTTTCTGTACGAACTATACTATATCGAAACTATAATTATGCTGCAAACATTGTACGTAAAAATGCTCAAATTAATTAAAAGGTATTGGGAAGAAGTTTCGCTATCCTTTTACAAAGGACGATGGACCTTCATTCCAATATCTTTTAACACCTAACCCTGTCGGAAACTAACGAATATTAAAATACTTAAATTAACTGTTCCCTAAAAAGCAAGAGGATACCTCAATTTTAATTTCATTACCATCCTTTCGAAATATGGACACATTCAACTGGGCTGCTCTAGCCACCATCACACTGTCGGTACCACAAAGTTCTTTGAATTTGGCAATATCGGAATATTTACATATACTTCTAGAGCCTCCATTAGCTATAACTGGAATATCCACATATTTTACTATTTCACGTATGAAATCTATGAAAGAAAATTGTTTAACAATTATAAACAAAATTCATCATCAGAGCATTACAAAAAACGCAATACCTACCGGGATGAGGGTCGTGCTGCGGACGCTCATCGCGTGTTCTAGCATGTATTGCAATGGCTGATATTCCGGTGCTTGCAAGAGTCTGTACCAATTTAATAGTGTCAGTTAAAGTTGGCAGAATTCTGTAGAATATAAAATTAAAGCGATTAAATAGGTGTATGATTTACCGGCACTGACGATTATATATATATTGCTTTTACCTTATTTTGCAAGTAACTGGGATCATAAGACCATCACAAAGCGTTTGTAATATATTTCTAGCTTTTTCTGGTTGTGCGAGAAGCGCAATTCCCATACCACCTTTAATGGAGAATTCTTTCGGGCAACCCATATTAATATCTAATCCGGCAATATCATTTTGTAACTAAAAATTCTGAATTATTTCTTAGTTTTTAATATAGAGTATTTTCACTACTAATACGTTTTGTTGACCTATTGGTTGTTAGTGCATTAATTAGCTGTTACCACGAATTTTAGCGCTTACCAATTTGCCTACAGTAAGTGCGCGTTCTGCGTCACTTGTTCCTAGCTGCAGTACAACCCGATCTTTCTCCTTTTCACACGTTCGAAAAACAATCGTACCATCGGAAGGATCTACAAAATCAATGGTCCCCAAAACACCTGGTCATATTATAAAGAAAACTAAGATATCCACAACATATTTTGTTGAATTCCAATTAAAATTTATCTACCATTAATTCTACGTTTGCACTTAATCAGTTTCAAGTCGATTAATTCTTCCGTGTAGACAATATCGGCACCACATTCCAAAGCAAGAAGACGCATAGGAAGCGTTCCCACTCGGACCATCGGCGCAAGTATAACTTTATTGCGATAACATAATTTTTTTCTATCGACCGTCATTATTACTTCAAGCAATTTCGATAATTTCTTATAGAATTCTTTCATATAATAATTGAAATACTTTTAGTGAAAAATTATTAAAGCTAAAGAAATTGGTTTATCAGCTGACTGTTTTTCATTTGACAGTTCTTTTTCACGGGCATCTGCATGGGCCCTGTGCCTTTGCACCCTACAGCAAGAAAATTTGGAAATTCTTCATAATTAGGCCATTTTAAGCATTAAGATAGTGTAGTACGAAAACCGGAACACAAGGAAAAATTTGGATTTTAAGAAACTTTAAACTGTGAAACTTATTTCCGTGCTAAGAAATTGTAGTATCGTTAGTCGTTGAAAAATATTTGTGTAACTAGATGACTGGAACTCAGTGTAATTGACTAAAAATGATTATAACAAAATAGGAATTTATGTAGCGATTAATTGCAGAGAAATATAATCTGCGACTATAGATAACACAAGCCGGGATGTCCTTGTTACGGAGTGCCGAGTGACACCTGGCCTATTTCACACAGGCCAGGAGCCAAATGCAACGTAATGGATAAGTAAGGACACCTATCCATGAGATTTCGTTAAAAATGCAAAGTAACGGTGGATAAAAATATAGTATAAGAACTAATAGGAAGAATATAATTGCACACGAATGTTTTGATAAGCGTTTATTATGATTTTAAGTAATAAGTTTATACTGATAGAACTATTTCGCGGTAGTTGCTTCCAATTATTCAAAACTATAAAACTATTTTTCAAATAAATATCAAGTGTAAATATTTATAGTATATTATTTATAAAGTTGCTATTCTTTTTGTTTAGCTCATAATTTTTATAATTTATTGTGATTCCGCTTTCTCTTTACGCAAATTTAATTATAAGTTAAAATGTAAAATTTCTATTTGATTTTCCTGAATATATTTTTGAATAAACGAACCAGTCTACTGAATTAAATACAAGCATAAGTATTTGAAAAAGCCAAAACTAATACAATTATTTAATAAATCCTATAAATAAATTTAAATGTAAAATATTTCCAAAAAATTTTATATTGTAAAATGAAATAAAATTACAAAATGTTTGCGACTCTTTCATCGAATATGCTTTTATGTTCCGGCTTTAGAAACCGTCTCATACCCAGCAGCATGTAGTGTAAACTTGGTTTGCCTAAGATATCCAACAAGAGGCTCATCAATTCCTCAAATGTATTGGACCGTTTGTACGATATTAGAGCCGCGGTGAAAGCACTGAAGTTTTGCGGGGTTAACGAGGCACGTAGCTGAAATACATAAATAAAAATTTAAATTAATTGCGCTAAACGACTTAAACTAATTAAATAAAACAAACCACACGCAAGAATTCAACGCGTTCCTCCGGTGCTTTTTTTGTTTCCGTGGATGGCAATTTAAGCTTTTTAGGGGAGCAGAATTGAGTTAAAGCATCTCCTAAAGATAGGGATGATTGTGAGCAACTAGGCAATGAATCGGCTGTTTGATTAGTAATTAATTTAAAACGTTTCTTTCTGTTTGGATCTGCGTTGCTACAACTGGCGACATTCATTTTCGATGTGGGCGAAGTCCGTTCCCTTTTGTGGATTGTAACACCCGTATTATTGAAATCAATGGTCTAGATGGTAATGGAAATAATATATCATTGACGTTCTAAAGAGCGCGACCACATTTACTCGATAATACCAGCCAGACGGTTTGCTTGTTTTGTTACAGTAGCTTCAGAGAAATGGAAAATTCCGCGTAATTTTAATATCTTATTGTTCTAGCTTATTTTACGTTATATTAAAAAATCTTTTAGAATAATTCCATGCTGTCACAACACAAGCCGAAAGCTGTTATCATTCGAGTGAATGTTTTGGATTTTACGCGTTGACTGTACCGAAACATTTCCTTCTAAACGGCTCATAAAATCCACAGCAGTTGGAGGTTTTCTTGTATTAAATTTTCCTGTAGCGGCCGCGTAATCAGCTGGTGTCCAACTTTCTATATTGTTGGCATTCTCCACTTTACTGAAATGAGATTTATCCAGACATTTGATCCAAAATATAGCAACAAATATTGCTCACATTGGGTTCAAGTTTAATTTGGGTTCAACAGTTTTGGCCGAGTAATCAACAACTTTGCTCTTCACTGTATCAACCTCGTTACATGTTCCGTGTACCAGGGATTCTACGGAACGCTCTTTTGGTTTCGGCATCTGGTACGAAAAAATAATACAAAGAATGTTTAGAGCAAATGTTCTCACTCACAGTTTTCTCTGCATTTCTAAAGAATTCACGTAATTCTCTGACAATGGGTCCAAATGGCGAGCTTTTTGGATTCGGACCTAAATAACCACGTATCCATTTAGATAATTGATCCACTTGAGAACTTTGTTGAAATCTTGTATCACACAATAAAATAGCGCCATAATCATTGCGATGGCGTATGACACGACCGACTGCTTGATTTACAGCCCTAGTTGCGTCGAGACCATACCACTCTTGACCAGAGAGCAGCTACAGCGATGAATAATTTATTATTGAAAAAATTGTTTATCAAAAATTAAAAGAATTTGCCTCATTTTCCTTAGTTCGATTGTCATCCAAATAACGCCTTTTTAAAATAACTTTTGGATCCATGAATGGCGGAAAAGGTAGTCCCGTTATTATGACGGCACGCCCATTACGATCAGCAAAATCTAATCCTTCTGAAACCTTACCACGACACACCGCCATAAAACAGGCGCCCTTTGAGTCTTGAATACTTTTATAAAATTCTTCCATCGTGGTGGAGAAGCTATCTTTATTTCGAGGTTCGACGAAGATGGGCTTATGACGGCTGATGTCTCCCCAAACACCACTAGCCTGCCATGAATTCACGCACTGATTTAGAACGGGATATGATGGAAAAAAGACCAGCAAACCATCTGGCACAATTCGTGCAATATTAAGAATTGTTTGACCCAACGAGCTTATATACTTGGGGTTATCCCTATATGTCACAGATTAAAGGAGTTTATTAATAACCGAAGGTAATAAACGGGGCTGATGAGCCTGAACCTACAGATCTGGCTTCTTCAAAAAATTACGAGATTCGATAGCTCAGGCTTTATCGCCGGGTAGCTTTTCAAAACTTACCGATTATTATAATTCGATATCAATTGTTCTCTGTCTGGCCCTGAACCAATTATTTTTACATAGACCTGTGACTTGGAAACAATATGCGGGTTTTCTAGACAATGCGCAACAGGTATTGCCAACTCGGCTATTAATGGTTTAAGTGGTGCCAACGTGCCACTGGTAAGAATCAGGCTGCGTACATTCCTATTAAGCAACTGTTCCATCCTAAATAAGTATTGTACTTTAAAAACATAATATATTTCCAAAAATAACTCAGCGCACCCAAAACCAGGATTAAAACACCAATAATTGATAATCTTTCCCGTTTTGGAATTTGATGTTGCTTTTGATGCTTTTGAAAGCCAACCATTCTTTTGATACCCACTGCGAGAATTGTGCGCCGTCTTCACTTCCTCGATCTGTACGTGAACTTTGAAGCTCTTGTAGACTCTTTCAATTATTTCTTCTTTGTTGACGAAGACGACTGTCAATAAATCAGCAAGAACTTGGAAACTACCACCCTTTCGAAAGGCGTTATTTAAGGATTGCACTGCCAAAAATTGAATCAATTTGTCCAGAAGAGACAATACGCTGTTACAATTCCTGTAATTGAACTGTTAAAAAAATAATAGGCCATTTTTTCGACGCCAGCAAAATTATTTGTACATACATTGCCTTTTCCTAGAAGATCGAATATATAACTAGCAGGAAACGTAGTCCCCTCCGATGTATTTTCGATTACAATTGCATCAATGGCTTTTTCAAGATCCAATAGCATTTCTTTAAGTAAAGCCAAGTCCTCTAAAGAGAAATCCTTCGGTTCATCCGTGAACTCCGGGTTGTTCTCATTACTAAAGTGTTTCATGATATGCGTAATGTCATCGATAGCCATTGCAATATCAGATGATCGTATATGAACGGAAGCGGATTCCTCGCATATTTTTTCGATGTTGTGAGCCTCATCTAATATAACTATTGCATTTTTTAATTCGATTTTATTCGCTTTAGGCGTTTTCGTATCAAGAATGTAGTTATACGGCATGAAAGTAATGTCGGCATCATTAACAAGTTCTTTTGCTGCATAATATGGACAAATTTTAAGCTTCTGACCGACTTTAACTAAATCTTCAATATCCATTACGGATATGCCTCGAAAATCAGGATGATCCTTCTTAGATTCGACACGATAGAAAAACGAGCAGGATTTAGTTTGTACCCGTAATTTACACATTTGGATCTTATTGGAATGACCCTGTTCTCGCATCACTTCCGGGTGTATACAAAGTTGATCGCGTGAACCCAATACAACGGCCCGCATACATGAGTAAGCAGTACGCTTCAACTCCTGCATCGCCTGTGTTAATTGCGAATGCGTCCGGGAGGCATAAATAATTTTCGGTACACCCCAATTAACAGGCTTTCCACAAAATTCATCTGCAGCTTCCATTTGATCCAACATTCCTTTAGAAATATTTTCAATTTTCTTTCCGCCAGCTATCCCAAAAGATGATCCTTGCATTCTTATACTAGCTTCTACTAGTGATTTTCTGGATAAGACCCAAGCTAATGAAGAGCAAAGCAAGCTTAAAGTCTTTCCGGTACCAGTTGGTGACTCAAGTACTCCATTCGTGCCATCCTTTAAGCATGCAATTACTTTTTCCATATAGACCTTTTGAACATCGTACGGTTCAAAGGGGAAATTTATAGGGATACCAGAAATTATATATTCCGGCATAATTTAGACGAAACGCACCAAATAGAAAACTTTCAACTTATTATTGTGGAAACTGAGGAATATTGTATCCTCCCGTAGTACGATTATGATCAAATAAACAAATTTTCGGTTCCAATAATTAGAAATCAGCTGTTTTCGAATTGGAAATTGCCGCCTAGCAAATGTGGACCGAGACTTTTACTTACCTTGCGTGTTAGGAGCTACACAAAATGTTTAGAAAGTAAGGTGTGAAACTGTTGCCTCGTTCGAAATTAGTTGGGTTATGGTCCATTCTGCGGATGAAATCTGCATTAATATTGAAAATAACGAATTCAATATGTTAAAACATTATGATTATAGTTATATCTATGTTATATCGTCTCATAACATAAAATTATGTGAATTCAAGTAATAAGGATATTATGCGATATAACATACCAAATTGAAGAATATTATTGTTACCTTCATGAATTTTTTTAGTATGAGGAAATATTTTTTTATTAAAAGTATGCATACTTTCGCAAATATTGCAATAATTTTTAATTATAAAGGTATGGAAAAATGTATATTTTATCAGTGAAATTTGCATGACAATATTTTTTAAACTCTATACGTTCCCCTATTAAATACTTGGTCACGGAGGTATAACGTATGTGTGTCTTATATTGAAATACTATTAAATCCAAGATGGTAGACTTCCGTAAAAATATCCAGTTATTTTTGTTTCTAGCGGTAAAGGATAAAAAACGAACCTGTGCAGCTTTTTTGGTTTATATATCAGGCTTTTTTGGTTTATATAACAAGTTTTAGAATTAAAAAAAAGAAGGAAAATTAATAGAATAAAATTACTTGAAAAGTGTAAGTGTTAATTCCAATTTACTAACAATAATGGCACAATATATATTGAAATACACCTATATGATATATAATGGCATATATATATATATATATATATATATATATATATATATATATATATATATATATATATATATATATATATATATATATATATATATATATATATATATATATATATATATATATATATATATATATATATATATATATATATATATATATATATATATATATATATATATATATATATATATATATATATATATATATATATATATATATATATATATATATATATATATATATATATATATATATATATATATATATATATATATATATATATATATATATATATATATATATATATATATATATATATATATATATATATATATATATATATATATATATATATATATATATATATATATATATATATATATATATATATATATATATATATATATATATATATATATATATATATATATATATATATATATATATATATATATATATATATATATATATATATATATATATATATATATATATATATATATATATATATATATATATATATATATATATATATATATATATATATATATATATATATATATATATATATATATATATATATATATATATATATATATATATATATATATATATATATATATATATATATATATATATATATATATATATATATATATATATATATATATATATATATATATATATATATATATATATATATATATATATATATATATATATATATATATATATATATATATATATATATATATATATATATATATATATATATATATATATATATATATATATATATATATATATATATATATATATATATATATATATATATATATATATATATATATATATATATATATATATATATATATATATATATATATATATATATATATATATATATATATATATATATATATATATATATATATATATATATATATATATATATATATATATATATATATATATATATATATATATATATATATATATATATATATATATATATATATATATATATATATATATATATATATATATATATATATATATATATATATATATATATATATATATATATATTAAGCGGCGATGGTCGTTTTTTTTGAAATTTCGTTAATAAACGTATGAGCGCGATAAGAAAACCACGTCTATAGTAGAGAAGAATAGAAGGAATAAACTCTTTAACTCTTCATTAGGAAGGTACACCAATTTTAGGAATGCCATTGTCCACTCTATAAGATGTAATTAGGTTTTGTTTTATAGAAGACCTGGGGAGACCACACATTTTTATGGAGTGCGAGAAAAGCTTTTAGAAAAGTTTTAGCACGTGAAAATGTCTTCGGAAATGGTAAGAAAGAATGCATCCAATTTGCGTAGTTTTTTTAGCATTAATATTTTCTGTTACAATAAAACAGTTGAAAATTGAAGAATGGCTCAAATGAAAAATCAGAATTAATGAATAAATAAATGCCGCAATTACTTTCTTATATTTTTATTGGATATATTATAATATAAAATAAGTTTATTAAGTTCTAAGTTCTCCAAAATGAGGAGTCGTGGTAAACTGAAATAAGTCAAGGAGAAAGTCACGGTAGTATTATTTTTAAATTTCGCTTTTTAATACTCGAAATCTGGCAGCACTCGTTTCTTGAGAAATGTTCGCGTTTGCATTTATCTTCATTTGGAGCGGCATTCATTGGAGAACTTCAAGGTAGGGGCGGTTATTTCTGCTTCAATAACCTCCATTGGCGCAATGGAGAGGAGATCCAAGTCAAGAGGATATCACTGGCGCACATCTGAAAGCCCTCCTTGTGCCAGTCGAGGAGATGGATGCAAAAATACCAATAACAGAATTCCACCAGTATCGGTGGAGAACATGACTTCACGAGATTTCCAACATGATATTCATGCTCACATTGATCACACGGCTCAGGTTCTAAGAGATGTTAATTGCATACAAAATTTTCAAATGGTCATAAACCTGAATAGGCATCTCTTTCGTGGTAAGACCGTGTTGGATATTGGTTGTGGTGCAGGCATTTTGTCTTTGTTTGCAGCAAGAGCGGGTGCAGCACGAGTTTTTGCCGTTGATCCGTCTAATGTTGTTCACTACACAAGAAAAATTGTGAGAAATAATAAATATGTGGGAGTAATTGATGTGATACAAGGTCGTATTGAGGATATTGTTCTACCGGTTGAGCAGATTGATGTTATAATCTCTAACTGGATGGGTTATAGCCTGTTGTATCAATCGACATGTGAAGCAATTATTTACGCTCGTGATAAATGGCTACGACCGGGTGGACACATATTTCCTGATGTTGCTAAATTGCTTATATCTGGTTTTGTTGATCTGGAGCGAAAAAATCAAAAAATTGAATGGTGGAAAAATGTTTATGGATTCAATATGAAGTGCTTACGAGAATTTGCACTGAGAGAACCAAGCTTTTATGCAATGCAGCCGGAGAAAGTAGGAACCATATAATAGATACATCCTTCACTATATCTTTGGTTATATCTTTTAGATTATAACAACAGAGTTCAATGTGAAGACACTTAATCTTTACACAGCAAAAGTTAAGGATTTGGGATTTCGTAGTTTATATACATTGAGAATGTTGCGCGGAGGTTTAATTGACGGGATCGTTACCTATTTTGAAGTACATTTTAGTAGATCACATACACCATATATGTTCAGTACTGATCCTTGGTCTCCGCACACACACTGGATGCAGTCAGCCTTCTTTTTTGATCAGCCTGTGCCAGCTCAAGTAGGTGAAATTCTATGCGGTGGTTTTGAAATGGTTCCGTCTGATAGTGATCGACCAAACTTAAATCAAATTGATGTTGCGTTAGAGCTATGTTGCAAGGATCCATTACAGCTACAAGTTGATATGCAATGGCAACTAAAACCACATGTTGCTAATGCCGTTATTTCTGTGAGTGGCAGCAGTGCCTTTACAAATTTATCACAATTGCCCATGGAAAACCCAGAAAAGCCAGTAAATAATGTGGAACCATTTTTAGTGGACGCTTTAAAAAAATGCGGCAATAATAGAAAAGGATTTACGTACAAAAAGAAACAAAAAACGATGCGAAAATAGATTTAATTTGTCCAAATTAAACGATAATAATTAAGCTATATTTTTTACGGGGGTAGTGTATTTATGTTTCTATAAATGTTGGAGTTTTTACGAAAAGGAACCAAATCTATCTAAAAGATGTCTTTGATCAAAAAATGTTTTTTAATACAGTTCAAATTTTATGCAGAATACATGATCATGTATAGCAAACATTCATGGATAACTTTGAAACAGAATTCATAAAAATGTATATAAAACGGCCTGGTGTTATTTAAAAATGGATTATTTTTATACATAATTCACAAACATGTATATAAAACATCCTTTGAATTGTTTAAAAATTGGCTTATAAGTTTTAATCGTATGATTTAATTAGATAGTAACTTTAAGAATGTAATAAAAGGCATGAATATATATAAATTTTTTTATTTTAATATAATTATCCACTATATTCCTATAAACAACTTGGCTGAAAAGGGATTTGGAAACCTGAATACCCACTAGGGCCTCGCGTAGGCTAGAAGCGTAGTTTAGCACAGAGTAATGATAACACGAATTTCATCAATTAAAATATGGATTATAATGTCTGTCAAAATATTGAAATCGACAAAATTGTACGAAAATATTTTCCTTCAAATGGAAGTGTTTTTTAAAAGGACGATGAAAATAAATTGCAATAAAAATTTGGAGAGTTCCAAATGCCTAAAATGGTCAATATTACTTTATAGGGGCTTAAGGGAATGGTAAAAATAGGAAATGCTGATAATGAAAAATCCAACATGACCCACTTTACGTGGGCGAAAAATTCAAAGTGTACGGTTTACGTTACGCTAAAATGCGTTATTATACGCTAAAGATGCGTTATTATACGCTGCGCTGCGTTTTCGCGGTAAATTTCGTATCAATTATATATAAATTTGTCAAGAATTTAATTATGCTACGCTTTGGATCTGAGCGAAGTTTAAAAAGTACTGCAGAAAATTTATACGTTATAAATGAATAATGAAAAGTTTTCTAGTTTACTTTGTTTTCGGAGTCTAAAAGCATTCTAAGTAAAAAGCGCTTTCATTGTCATTTTCCTTGAGCTGCCAGAAGATGGCTCTTGGTATCACCGGATTTGGATTTATACCGTTTCGTGGTCCATGTGATCCATTAAAAACTATTGGAAGACTAAGTAATAGGTTGCCTTATCATTTCTTTAAAGCATTTTCTTCAATTTTTTTTCGTCGTTTGCTTAATAAAGCATTATTTGACTTATCCAAAGCCTTTATATGCATCTGTAAAGGATTTGTGAATGTTAGGACTTCATGAGCAATTTATTATTCGCATATGCAACAGATTATAATTCAAACATACTTGATCATAATCCACTCGCATGGTTGCTAACGATCTTGTCATTTCCTCTTGAACTTCCGGCCATGTTTCTTCACCCTCCTTCAACAAACGCCCAGTACAAAGTGGAGTCTGTGGTACTTCTGTGTACTGAGCAATCCATTTATTACGCATCACTTCTTCTATTGTTAAACGTTTAGCAGGATCCACATTAAGCATACCCTTGATTAAGTCTTTCGCGCCTTGGCTAACATTTTTCCATTCGGGATTGGGAAAATCATATTGTCCCGTACGTATGCGTTTCTTCATTCCAGGCGATATGGCCAAACCATTATTGCTATAGAAGGGCGGAAAGCCACATAATAAAATGTACATTATGACACCCAAGGACCAGATGTCGCAACTTTTATCATATTTTTCTGGTCCTAATACTTCAGGAGCTTGAAAAAGAAACAAATGAAAAATGTAGGGAATTATTAATTTGTTGAAATTCAACTTAATTCAAAGGTGTGGAATTCCTTTTTATTTTTGAGGTTAGGGAAATAAAAAGAATACGCGTACGATAACAATCTCACAAAAAATGTTAAGGCGATATTCAAAGGGAAATATTTCAGGGACTGCCAGAAATGGAGAAATATCCTGTTAAGGTTGAACAGCCCAACATTTGGCCTTGGTTAACTATCCTGTGTTCTCTAGAACCTTTTTAAGATCCCTCACTTCATCAACACTTCCTTTAATCGAGATCATTTTATTTGAAAGGGATCTTTTCATCCAATAATAAAGACATCTTGAGAACGAATGTAATCGTTGGCTCAAATCAAAACCTTCTAGAGCACCTTCAAAAGCCCCATTTCGTTAGCACACCCTTCAAATCAGGCTAATTTGGCTTGAGGCCTTTTTCAGAAAACAATTGGAATATGTTGAGCTCGACTAAAGCCTTTGACCTACGATTTGAAGGCTCTTTAAAAACCCGTTCTACTTTAATTTCATTACCATACTCGTGTGAGTGTTTTCCCAAGGAAAGAGTACCTACCAACATAATAAGGCGTATAACAAGGTGTCTGCAGGGTATCCTTCACTAGAGTCTCCTTGGCAAAGCCGAAATCTGTCAGTTTTAATAAAGCATTAGGATGTGGTGATGTATAGAGAAGATTTTCTGGTTTTAGATCACGATGGGCAATATCGCGACTGTGCAAATAATGGACGGCCGCACAAATTTCATGCATTATTTGAGCTGCTTCTGCAATAAAAAAAAGTTCAAATATATTCGAAACCTCTAAAAATCGCATATACCGCGTTCTGTGAAAGCGCCGTCTGCATTATCCTGAATACGCTGAAAGAGTTCACCACCTTCCATACTAAATTATAAGAAAATTAAATGAAGAAAATTTTGTGGAAGAAAATAAATTAAAAATATTTCTAATATACCATTCCATTACAACCAATAAACATTTATTTCCGCCATAAGTGTTTTCATAGACATCGATAATATTGACGATATGGCGACAGCCACTAACGCGCCAATGCAAATCGACTTCGCGTCGAGCCTTGGGATTGTCGAGAAGAACCTAAAAAAGATAACCATAGCAGTACTATATAATCAAATTGCAATTGTATAAGTTTTTGTCTTAATCGAATTAATTTATTTACGTACTTTTAAGGCATATTTTTGATTGGTTTTGCGACTGGTACATTGCACGACTTTACCGTTAATGCCGAGTCCGAGAACTGTATTGGAGATATCGTAATCATCGACAAGGGATGTTGTTTTTGGTTGATGTTGTAGTTGCTGTTGTTGTTGGGGGTTAGTAACAAATTGATTGGAATTTTTATCAGCGCCATCGCCGCAGCCACCACGTGTGGCGGTTTTAAACATGATCACTCAGATAACAAAGTTTTAATATTAAACTAGAAAATAAAATAAATTAAATCGAAAAAGAGTCTTAATTATAAAATTTTCAGATATATTCGTATTAAAACTTTTACAGATTCATGTAGGTCTGTGATATAATTGTGAAATCTTATACGTTTAATACTATTGTCTATAATTAAAAATTTTATGCTTAAATAAAAATACGAAAAAACAGACTAATATAAAACCACAATTTCACAATTTTCTTTGATAATTTTACTTCATGTTTTTGCACTTCTCATCAATTCTCACCTCAATGACCAGCAAATTTAAATGACGCAACCAACGCGATTAACTTACGCGAAAATAATTTTTAATGCATTTCTAACAGAAGTAAAGCGCTTAAGGAAAATACTGAAACTGAAACCTAATTATCCTATTTATTTACATCATTCGAAAATTAATGAATGAACGATTTCAAAAATGAATTTTAACAAAAACAATCATATTGCCGTGACGTCATTTTATTGCTGAGAGTATCAATTAAATCCGGTAAAAGTTCATATTTCTACGCTCGCCTTGTGATCAACAAATAAGGAAAAAGAGATTAACAAAAAAATCTCATTTAGTAACAAAAACGTTTAAAAAATTATTAGAAATATATGCGTGTACATCTGTAACACACAGATATATATCATAAAGCAAACCGATATCATTCAGTATAAAATTTTGTTTATTTATTAATTAAATTTCTATTTTATTGACACAATGAAATTATATGATTTGCAATCGGGTGATGATGAATAGCATTGCTTATGAATATTTTCATTTGAAGAGCGGCGTAAATTATAAATCGAATAAAAGGAAGGGCAATAGAGCAAATTGTGTTGAAGTATTTAATCTATAAAATTTTCGTTATAAATCAATCAATTCTTTCTTTAATATCAATTATCGATATGGAAATAAATTCGATTTTCTTTCCTTGGAAAATTTTCCTGCGTTTTTCATTCATCATAAATTTTTTATGACAATTTTTTTGTTGTAAACATGTTTGTTGTTAGATAACGCCATCATTGTATTATTTAATATTAGATTGAAGGTGTTATAGATTATAGATTTGTTTGCTCGTATATAATTCATTTTGTATACCTGTCGTTTACTTTCTTAAAATCTATTCCTGGTTGGCCTAATTAAGCAGCGCTTTTTGGCAGTTGTTGTTGTCTTTCTTCTGAAGTATTTCCGATGATTTCTAATTGAATTTTTCACTAATTGTTATTGCCAACTTTGTTTTAGATCTAAATGAAATTTCATTTCAATTAAGTTCTAATTAACCTACCTTGAAAAAAGTTCAAATTCCTCACGCTGTTCGTCATAAAAGGGCGAGAACGAAATAAAAAATACAAGAGTCTAATCGAGCTCGTGAATATATCAGATACATTAACATCTACAGGGCTTCAATTCTCATCTTTTCGTTTGTCAAAAAAACTAAAGCGTTGCAGTCAATTTGACGTAGGTAGAAGAAAGAGTTGCTCAATTTTGACATTTTCGTTGTACACTGGAAAAAATTGCTGCCAGACTATCAATGTGTTGAAAAATTGACTGATTAGATTATGAGTAATTCCCTTAAAATCCTATATAATTTCTAGATAGAATTTATGAATAAAGCGAAAACCCCACAAAGAGTTTAAGTCTTGCTACCCGGTCCATACTAGGTTGTGATTTGTTTTTAGGTTGTTACGCTGAACATTTTCCTAGCAAATAATTTAAATGCTTCTGAATTCGTTGTTCAACATATTAAACTTGTGCGAGATACGCGCTTAAACCGCATGTAAAGAGGAAATTATCTGGTTTATAACATCCTATAACCTTTCATAATAATGACCACACTGAAAGGAAAGCTTGAGTTAAAGCATAATCATTGAGGTTGGAATTTGCGAGACTGTTTAAAACAAATATAAGCTAGCTTTAAGTACATGTTACTCGGCAAAGGAACAATTATCTATTTTAGGAAATAATGAAAATGGATAGGTCACAGTAATATGCAATATTCAATCAGGGATTCATAAACGCCCAAGGATTTTGCAGTAAAATATGAAAATGAGCTATATCAACACTTATACTAATATTCTTACTAAAATCGCTCTTGTCTATTTCTTCGGTTAAGCTTTACTCTGTAAAATTCTATTACAATTACTTAAATTTAAAAGATATTCATTTTTTAAATGAATAATTGTTAAATTGAATTAATTTCAGAAACAATTTTTGCAATTATAATGATTTGAATAATTTCGATCAGTTGTTTTTTGCTATTAAATATTAATTAATAAAACTTTAGTGGAAATAAATAAAAATTGTTATTGTGGTGGAGCCTTATTGAACTCTGCACAATTTCTTGTATTTACTGCTTGCAGTACTTCTCTATTAGGCACCGCCTTCAATCGTAAGCTTATGTCGGAAGTCCCAATGTTTTACGAACCAAACGTTTCGCAATTTGATTAAACTCTTCACGTCGTTCACGCCACATAATAGCAGCATCTACATTAGCTCCAGACTCGTCATTCGGTTCTGAAATATTAAAAATAAAGAATGAAGTTTATTGAATTTGTTTATAAATTATTTTACTATTATTTTATGACCTGCCAGCATGGAAACAACACTGAGTAAAATTTTCTCTACACTTTGAACAGGACTCCAACGTTCAGCAGATAATTCATAACCCATTGGATCATCGCCAGGTGCATGTAAAATTGATATGCAGACTCGTCCATCGGAAAAGACTAATGATATAGATTGAACAGAACAGTACAATGTTGTTGATAATTTCAGCTACTAATTTATAATCAAACTTTATGTAGTTACGTATTTTGCATGAAAAGCATATAATGCCGATTTTTTTGAATTTTTTAAAATGGATAGGTCCTTTACTAAACTTCGTGAAAAGACCTGCATTTATTACACTTACTGTTAGGATGAAACATATCACACGTGAATTTCATTTTGGGAGGGCTAAGTGGATAGTCCGGTGGAAAAAGAAGTCGTGCTGGGAAAACGCCACCCTCAAAACAGGTACCCTCCGGTCCACTGAAAAATTGAAAAGAGCCATTCAATACTATGTGGTTCCTATTTCGTTTATATTTACGCTATGAGTGCTTCCCATTCGAAAAAGTTATCCTCACTGACGGGACCAGCGACAATTCCTTCCGGTGGATCCAGTGTTAGTTCTGGAATAAAATGAGATTAAAGTTCGCTGTTTTATAACGTCTTCTTCCACAATTATTCAACGAATTTGTGTTTCGATAAAGCCTACGTTTATATTCGGCCATTAGACGTCGCAACGCAGATCCTGCCATTTTATCCAAGCTTTTCTTTTTCCTTTGTGCGATTTATATTTTGCTTGGCATAATCAATTTAAACATTTGTACAAAAATTTTTCTACATTAAATTTTATCAAGAAATAAATTATCTGTTTTAGTTTGGTTCCAATCGCGAAAACATACACAAACGACAAAATCAGCAATCTAGTGAAATCGACTACATGATTTTCTCCACCTTGATATGACAGTTCTCATTTTGACATCTCGAAGGTTTCAATGTGCTTTCTAAAATTCACAATGAAGGCGACTTACACTTTCTAGAGGGGTTTACACACCATTTCATATTAGCGTATTTAAGGAGTTCGGAGAACGGAAATATGAATTCAAATTTAGTTCTTAATTATTGTTGTATCGGGATCCTTAAATACCAAGCTTTTCGTGTATTTGCGCTCCCATTCCTGCTAAAGCTGAACATTCTATTAAATGCCTACATGGTTATAAAAGCCCATAACAGTTTGGGTCTGTCCATTAAATATCAATTCAAACGTTTTAAGGAGTAAAACTACATGTTAAACTGTACAATATAATCTTTATTTTGAAATTCTTGTTATAAATTTTTTCTGAGAAGCCATTTTATAATATTCGTTGGTTATTAATTTTTAATTTATGTGGAATTTCGGTATATTTTAGATGTTGAAAATGCATATATTTGAATCATATTGCTTCCTACATTGTTTTAGTATTTTAATATTGAAATATGGTAACATTTTAAGTTTTGAAGTTAATACTTTAATAACAATTTTTAAACAATTATTAGACAAAGTAAGTACATACTTAAATCGTTGTAGGGGCGGTGGAGCGATGTGGAGGGCAGGGTGTATCTTTCGTGTACATTTTGTAAGTTCATGGTCAATTATGCTGCAACATTCATAGGTTTACATTAAGTTCATTTATCCGTAAAATTAATACATAATACTAATGTTTTAAAAATCTATAAAATACGATAATATTTAGTATATAATAATATTTTATAATAACATTTAGAGTTAAAGCGATAATATATGATTTGGAGCATTTTTATATAATTTCCATTAATATTTAATTAATAATAAAAGTTTTCTTTGCTCTTTTCAACACACCGTGTTTTTCATATACATAAATCTTTAAAATTTATCGAGACAATACTTTGTATTTGTGATTTTTGTTTCGTTAATTTATTTATTTATTTTATTCGTTGCTCTTGCTGTTTAATTTTTATTGCATCTATTTTGATTTGATTCATGACATTTTTTCTTTTTGAAATTAATTATCATCACTAGTAGGGCAGTTTTTAAGGATAATAACATTAGTTTTTTCTAAAACTAATTAAAATATGGCAAGAATATTTTGTGGCTGAATGTAAAATGTATTTAATTTATTTAATTATTTGCAACTATTTTGCCTTATTTCTTTGAATTGTCACATTTTTATATTATTGTCAAGTCAATGATAATATCGAAGGTGTTTGTGATGATGATTAGTAATGATGAAAAGTAAAATTAGTGATGTTGAATGTAAAATTAAAAAATGCACCTTTTGGAATAGATTTCGTTTAAAATATTTCGGGCATAATTTTTTCTTAAAAGCAGTTTTTATTTTTATATGAATTTCGGAAAAATGTACCGTAAGTAATTTTTTATAAATATGATTAACTTAATTTTATTATTTCGGAATCTTGGTTTCATTTTAAGGTTTGATTGTAACAAATTTTACAATTCTTTGCATAATACGGTTTTGAAAGTACGATGAAATATAATTGAAATTTAATGACCCTTTTTTGTGATTATTTTCAAAATGAATTGCAAAAAGATCGTCAAATTTTCGGTTTTTTTTTTAAATTATTCAGAAAGAAATGGATGATTACATTCTATAAAAATACTAAAATATGAAAAAGATTGTGATTGGACGTGATATAATATTAATTAAATAAATAATGTGTTTAACAGTTTTTAATTTGATTACATTAATTAAAAGGAAATTAAGAATTTAATTGAAATTAAACAAATTCGTCAAAAATAAAAAAGATCAATGCTTTGTTTAATTTATACAGAAAATAAAAAAAGAGTTTTATGGAATAATTTAATAAAAATATAAACTTTAAAATGAAGGAAACAAATAAAAAATTAAAATTAAATAAATACATCAAAACTTTACCTAGTATCGTATCCTAACAAAATTGCAATTTAATTTAACTGAAAAGGAACTATAAATCTTTAAATAATTCTATTTCGAGTATTTGTCATTGAATTAAAAAAAAATTGTATAATTAAATATATTTATCCCAGATGTCAAAGGAGGAAAAACTTGAGGCTATGATTTTGAAATAGTTTGGCTTATTTCTTCTTTTAATAAACTATCTTAATTGTTTTCTATGTACAAGTATTTAATATTTTTAAACAATTTTCAACTTTGTCTATATGAATAAATTATTAATTATTTACTGTTAT
Organism: Physocephala rufipes; assembly: GCA_963966595.1. Classification (NCBI taxonomy): domain Eukaryota; kingdom Metazoa; phylum Arthropoda; class Insecta; order Diptera; family Conopidae; genus Physocephala; species Physocephala rufipes. The sequence continues at coordinate 36,243,842 of OZ016504.1, forward strand.
GGCAATGGATTGTCTATTACTTAATTGAAATTTTAATCATAAAATTTCTGTCGGTATTACGTATTTTGTTGAATTTGATTATATTATAAATAAATTTAACATTAATTGGATATATTTATATAAATATATATATATCGTGAGTGTGGTAATATTTTCAAATTTTGGTCTATTTTTGTTATAAATTAAATTTTATATTGAGTAATATTTCAAATAACTTCCTTAAAAAATTTACATGATTTAAAAGAAAAAACAAGAAAAAAATTAATAGATTTTGCTTTTTTTAAAACAAAATTTTTTCATATACCCTAATGTTAAGCTTAAATTAATAATTTATCAAGTAAATACATTAAAGTACTGTTTTTTTAAATTCTTTCTGCCTTCTTTTCCATAAAATGTTTACTCGCACATTCGCGCTCTTCGTTGGAATCGTTTCAAGCGTCTATACCATTCATCTCTCCATTCGATTACGATTGATCGCGGCCCGATTCCTAAGTAACCGGGAGGATTTTCAATATCTCTTCCTAAAATCAAATACGATCTGGAAAAGAATATTTGTAAAAAGAATTTGAGATTATATAAAAAATCAACAAATGCATGTTTTATGTGCGGTCTTACTTATTCATTTTAATTTTCGGGCATCGACAATCGAGATTCTTATACGGTACGATCCAGGTTAGGGGACCTCGTTTAAGTATAGTGTTTACAGTTGTCGAAGACGTTGGCGATGTTGCGGTTCTCTTAAAGATAGCTTGAATGTGAAGATCAAATTTGACCATATCATCGTCGGCTTGTTGTTGGCTTTCCTTGGTATTGTATTGCTCGCTGCTTGTGACTTCGGTGCTCACTTCTCTTCCGATCACTTTGGCCATTATTGCTAAAAAAAAACAAAATTATTTGGGCTTTTCCTGTTTGAAAAATTTCCTCAATAGATATTCGTTTTTAGTTCTATTTATATTTGGCTTTCTTTTATTCAAGAACTTACCGTAATCTCTTTTGCAAAATTTGTTGAGATTTAATCTTTTCGTGCTTATTCGGCATTTTTCGCATTCTGCAAGAATCAAATAAATACAAATTATAAAAATTCTTGCCTTTTGTAAACTATTAAATTTAAATAAAAATATTTGAAATCTTTCTTCAGTTGACAGACTTTTGTATTTGAGGTAATGTTTTCTGGTGTTTTGCTATTTTTAAAATTGTCTGGAAATTTTGTTGCTTCCAACGTTGGATTCATTAACAAAAAAAAAAAAAAAAAAAAAAAAAAAAAAAAAAAAAACAAAAACAAAAAATAAAAAATTAAAATAAAAAACAAAATCGCATTTTGGTCTCTTAATTTATGTGAGCCTTCAAAGTGAGACGTTTTGGTTTCAAAAAATAAACCGCTCCATTAAGAATTTATTTCTTATTTCTTTAAGATTTCAGCATTTTTCAATTGTGACTTTTTTTGCAAATACAAAAAAATATTTACAAAACTTCAATACATTTGCGATTTTTAAGGGATATTTTTATATTTTTGGATTTTATAAATATAGATTTAGATTTTAGATTTAAATATTTTCAAATTTTGATTTTGAAAAATTTTCATATATTTCATTTTTTTTAGAATTTAGATTTTATTAAAATGGGCGAATTAAATCAGATCTAAATTAGAGCAATAACAAATAAAGACATTTAAAATGCAGAATGTAAAAATAATTAGGAAAAAAAGTAAATTTCGAATAAGAGCAAACATTTCGATGTAAAAGAAAGAAATTTCGATTTGCTGATCGATTCTTTTGTCGATTCGTTCAGTGCAATGGAAAAAGCATTATGTCGGTAATTAGTTCGGTATTTGGCAAAGCCAAATTATATAGTTGCGATTTTCGATGTCATTCGTCGTCTGGCATTGTTCGTATTTGCTGTTGTTGTTTGTGTATCCAAAGTGTCATCCAGGCATCGAAGACATTCACGAACAAAAAAAAATTTAAATGGAAATTTAAGAGCAATGCGGAGTTTTCAGTGAGAAAAGATTTTTGTATTGGATTTGAGCCACATAATATTTGAAACGGGCAATAAAAAAATTTAGAAATATTTACAAAAATGAGTTGCTTCTTGCGAGCAACTTGTTTCAATTATATCTACGAAAGGCGTTATAGGGGTGATTTACTAATGACGTTCATAATTATTTACAATTTTTTGTCTTTATAAGGCTTTTTAAGAAATTTCAAGATTCGTGGACGATTTTGAATATTTTATTGATGAAGCTGAATCATTCTAAAAGTAACTAAGTCATCCATAAGTCTTAACAAGAAATATTCGAATGTTTTACGACCTCCAATCCCCAATTTAATGTGGAGGTCAGCGACAATGTGTCTCTTTAATTGTATTTGTGATCTCATTTAAAATCGTACCCTTTTCTAAGGTAAAGAAATAACTACCAAATGTTCTTTGAGTCTTCGCGATATTTGCGAAAATCGTGTTTATTGCAAAATTTGTATTGACTCCTAAAGCGAAGAGAAATTTAATTCTAACTCTTTCAACTGAACCTTCTTTGCCTTAAGTGAAATTCTCTCTCTTTAATCTTCTAGTGATTTTAGGGCCCAAAACACCTAGTACATATAAATTTCAAGGTCTTAGATTTTTACCCTGGTATACCCTGATATATCGACGTTTGTTTTCATAAAGCGCATTCAAAATTCCTGCCCGTTCTAAGGTTATCAATTCTTGCCTGATGTACTTTAATTTGAACCGAGTGTGTGTCGAATTTCAAAGTATGCTGTGTGAGGGCGTGGTTTTGAAAAAATTAATTATCCACCGTATCGTTCAAATCCAGCCCCAAGTGATTATAGTCTGTACACAAACTTGAAAAAAGTCTGTAATAAACGAATTTACGGCAGTGAGTAGGTGGAAAAGGGGAACATTTTGCAAGATACTGAAAGGTAAATACCCAGATGTAATAGATGTATTGCGATACTAAGGGGATTATATTGAAAACATAACGTCTCTCCTCATACCGATGTCGAGAACACATTGAACGCCATACGTATCGTACGAATGAAATATGTAAATTAAAACAAATGGATGACAGAAGTATTAATGTGCTTTTGCTTAAAATAATTTGCAAATTGTAAATTATAATTTAATTATTTTTATGCAATATTTGTAGCGTAAAGAAAAGGTTGAATTCATAGAAGATGAAAAACGCCGCGGTGCACCCTCCCACGTCTCCACCAAAACCACAGCGCTATTTATGTTGAATGAAATAATGTGCAAAAGAGTAGATTGAAATCAAGAATTAGTGCCAAGTGTTTTATTTTAAACGAATTCTTTCAAGTTTGCAAGGATGAACTTCCAGATAGAAAACTTGATCCTTTGGTGAATGCTTAAAGTGTTGGTTTTCGTTTGGGGATTGCGGTGTGGTGAGAAAGACTGGGGTAAGAAAGATGGAATAATAATAATTATTGTTGTTGGCTTTTTGCATTTGAAAATTGTTGATGTCTTCACTTTTTTTGTAAATAGTTTCAGTAATTAGTCTTTACAAGTTTAAATCTGTTTCTTACTTTATCGTCATATTTTGAAGATTCTTTCTAACCCATTCCATTTTTCATTTTTATTATTTCATCGTTTTTTTAAATTCTGCTTTGGAATGAATTCTGTTGTATATTTATAAGAAGTCTATTTTATTTTTACCTTGAAAACTTTTGTTGTTCTAACTAATTTGTTGTTCTAACTAACTAATGGTTTTTTAGGTTCAACAAAAAAATGCACAGGATATATTGGTAACGTGAATATGATTCATTACCGATCTCTTAAATGATTAAGAAGTTAAGTTTCGGAATAGACGTTCTCGGATGACTAATTCACAACCTCACGTTTTACTCACCGCTGGAGTTTCCTTCATTAGTTGTTTTTTAACCTATGAATAAATCAGCTGTTTGAGATCATTATGATACAAAAGAGTAAACTCGTGAATTAAGCCCTTGATGTGCAGTGATAGAAGAACGAGAGCAATAAAATGAGAGTGGGAAGAAGAGAGTCTGAGGAGTACTGTTCAAGAGTTTCGGAATGTGAATGAAATTCTCTTTGAATTCCTTTCCTGTGTTTGAAATAATGTTCTAATGATATTTTTTTATAAATTTCTAACAAGGACACATTTACTGTAAATATGTTGAGTTTTTTGCCTTTCTTTAACTGTTTCACTGTTTGCCGTCATTAATTTATATTTACATGAATAAGAATTTTCTTAATACTGTCTAGGTATCCTTTTCTGGCTTTTTATAACACTCGTAATTAATTTTTTATTTGCTCCTTTTACGGAAGGAGACTATCCTTACTCTTCCTACTGTAAGTACATTTTAATGAATCCCCTTTTTCAATTGCGTTATAGCAGTAAATAGCGACACTTTCCAAGGCTCCACTCAATTCTGTTTGTGCTTGGTTTTTTTTTCATTTCTTTTTAATCTAAATATTAAACATTAAAAATTAATTAATACATTTTACATGTATTAAAAAAATCTGAAGCTTTTCCTTGAACGTGTCACCCGTTCACAGTCGGTTTTTAACCCTAAGCAGTTAACAGTTTATCGAACCCTACGGATAAATATCCTTTAAAGCAAAGAATGATAGAACGATAGAATCTTTCAAAGAGTATTTTTAGAGAAATTTATTATATATTTTATTTAATTGAAAATTATTTTTTGCTTAATTTTATTCAAAATGTTTTGTCTATCACATAGAGAATTTGGTAAGAAAATGAATATTTAGCGGGTGTAAGTAAAAGATTTGGGAGAACTTGAGGTTTTGAAATTAAATAGTATCGATGCTATGGGTTCCTAAATTTTTTTGAAAATTTTTGGAAATGTCTTAGGCCAAATAAAAAGTTTAAAGTACGAAAGGTACTTTGGCACGTACACATTGGTTTACATTAACCCTTAATCATAAGTGAAAAAATTAGCTGAGTAATTTCGGGATATTTTAACAACGAGAAATGGAATTTTTTGCAGTTTTTGGATTTTCTCGTTTTGATATGAAGAGAAAATTCATTCTGTTTGTCTCTTTTATGAAATGAAGGCTAACAACAAATAAAATGAAATAATGTTTAAAAATGAAATAAAATTGAAAAAGGCAACACTTACTTACCACGCCCTCCATCGGTGCGATAATGAGAATTCGGACCACTGGAACTTGGCTCCGGTGCGGTGTTTTGAGTTTCCATCAAATCAATTCGGCGTGGTGGCACCTCTGCAAAGAGAAGGAGAATTCAGAAAGAATTTCATGAATTTTTTAATGATGTGTTCCATATTTGTGACGGTCACTCTTAATTGGGGTGACTTACTGATACATGGAGCGATGTGCGATCGACTCTGTTGATAGCCCCGTGCGCAACGATTGCAGGTCAATCCTGTAACTCCATCCTTGCAAGGACATTGGCCTGAAGTATGATTGCAAGTTTTACCCGATGAACCGATTGGATGACAATCACAAGCTGCAACAACCAAAGAAGAGACCATTCGAATATAATTAGATGTGATTAATATTTTAAAAGCCAACAAAAATTAATTTTGATGAGAATTCTTTGAAAAAAGTCAAATAGTCGAAAGTACCGGTTGGATAATTTTTAAGATTCTTTGAACTCCTTCCCATTAAAAATTCTGACAAGACGTGCCAAATGATAACAGATATTAACAGAAATTGTACTCTTCGTATTAGCACACTCTAAGTTAATCAACTGTACACAAAGTGACTTTACGTTACATCACAATTTGCGAAAGCATCGCAGAACAGATTTATTGCATCTTCGTTGACAACTCAACACGTTGTCATCATGTCTCTGAAAACATTCCAATTTCCTTAAAGATTTAATTTTAAATTTAAGCTAACAGTTCACGAATATCTCAGATAATGTAAGACGATGACCTCCTTTAATGGGGTTCAAATAAAGAGTCGCGCGTTTAAAAGGGTTCAACAAACTTTCAAATGAGATGAAAGTTAATTTTTGGAATATGATAATCAGCTCTTAGAATCTGCTCAGAAAATTCTTCAAAACTAAAACAAAAATAATAAAACATAATTAATTAATAATTGTTTTAAGATGACATTTACAATTTTTTTAATTAAAATTTATGAAATTATTAATTAATTAAAATGGAAACTAGAACAAGACAATATCCTCTATCCTTTCTCTCTGGAACCAAAGATTAGTTAAAGAATAATTCTCATAACTAAATTCTTTTTGCGATAAGCTTATAAATCATATAATTTTAAAAAGTGTCTTCGATTATTTGTTTTAATTTATATCAAGCATCTTCAAGTAATAGAAAAAATTTTTCCGGATACTAAAACCGCAGACAAATAACTTTCAATCTTCGTTTTAAGTTAAATTGCGTTTGACAATAATATATTTTTATCCTTCGATAAAAATAACGAAACATATAGAAATTTTTTATTCAATTTAAGCGAGCGTTTAAGACAATATTTCAAGGTAAATTGCTTGAATTGTAGGCGGGTATTGCGGAGGAACTTTTCGAAGGTGTAACCTTTTTTGACATCGGATAATTTTAATTGAGGTTTGCAATAAAATAAAAAATATTAAAATAATAAATTAATTTTTCAAGTAAAAATAATCTAGCAATTTTTCGCATTAAAATAAATTCTTAATTTGACATCTCCTGAGAAAACAAATCAATGTAACGAATTTTTTTGGGCTGGCATTATAAATAGTGATAATGATTTATTTCTCATTAAAAAAAGTAAATGAAAAAATATGACAATTCAGAACAAACGAATTTGCTAATAAGTTAGGAATATGTATTATGTATATAAAATAAGGTGTATTCGTTTTGCGGTTCTGTTTGTAAGGCATGCTAGCAGGGATGACGGGTATAAAAAATATTCGCTTCAAATTTAGCCCTCAATTCGATTTAGTTCTGTCTCCCCAACCTTGTGCCCCCGTTTCAGTGTTTGCCGATCTATTTGTGGAAATCACTCTTGCAGGATAGCGAACAAAATTAGTCGTCCAAGGTTATTTGGCTTTAAACATGGAAAAAATCGGTCCACGTAGCGTATGTGAGCTAATTGACAGTAGCTTATTTTACTAACTTAACTTTAATTTAAGGTTTGGCCAGTTTAAACTTGAGCCTTCTGGCTTCCTGCTTCCTGAACATGCATTGAGAGCATGTTCAATGGAAATGACTTGATTATTTTGTGGTAATATTTTCAAATTTTTTCTAAATTTTTCATTAAGTATACTTGTATAATATGTACTTATAAATATATAGAAGGTTTAATAAAAACAACCTTCTAATAGATAGAATATTTTGAATTCATTTTACTCAAATTGAACTCAAATTGTCCTCTGGGTATTTGGTTGGGAAGTCAGATTTCATTCGAGATACGACAGACTCAAGATCGAATATTGCTAGACACGATTGTTTTCATTGCAATCTTTGATAGCTATCGTTTGATCATATGCACGTATAAAAGATATGAGGTAAAGGTCTACAAACGACATCTGTAATTGTGAAAGACCAACCAAAGGCCAATCATTCACAATTTTAAAGTAAACGTATAATCCAATCGATAACTTTTATTATCGTATTTCATTTTCATTTGAGTCATCGGTAATCATGACATAATCTGAAAGAAACCGAACGCACCACAGTCTTCAGCAGCTCCGTAATATGATATCAAAGAGTAGGTTTACAAATTTGTGTAAATGTCAATTGATGTGGTTGCTTTATCCAGCCTATGTCTCTTCACTGATATCTCTGTCTTTTAAATGTTCGTTTGTGTTGTTGTTGTAAGGTAAACATTAACAGCCCTGTAGTCATAACGTAGTTAACTTCCTTTGACTTTTCAAGTTCACTTTACAAAGCCGGCCTAATTTTCAATTTGCATCAGGCAGTATCAACCGATTTCGGTCAGTCAGGGATAGTAATGTAATTTATTCCAACGCCTACAGATAAGAAAAGATATCTGTTGTTTGTAAGAGTACGAGTAAATATTCTAAAAGAGACTTAAGTTACTTTGAGGTGAAAGGTGGTTTAGGAGTTATGGGAAGAGTTTTAATAATGCAAAGAAAATTATATTTCCTGGATAATTCTTATCCTTTGGGGAAGGTTTGGTATGATGTTTAGACAATTTGAAGAGGTGATGGACTACATTGTAAAATATTTTGTATGATCATTCACGACGGCCTTTTTCATCCAGAAGGTAAATAAGGAAAACTGAGGAAATGCTTACTAGCATTTAAAAGGGTAGCAGAAATATATAAGAGACGTCCGTGGGAGTATAATTCACAGTATCCCTATTACAGGACCATTATATACCATTAGACCAAAGGACTATCTTTATCTAAACAAACGATTATTATAAGATATTCTCCCCATGAAAAATGATCAAACTGAAAACGGTATTAAATCATATCGAAATCAATTGAAATTATTGCCGCAACAATAAAAATAATACCAACAAACCATACGAAAATAATCAACGGGGCAGATATTGTTGTTTTGCGATGTTTGTTATGTTCGTGTCTCTTGAGCTTATATACCCTACACTCGAAGGGAGAAGAGAACTTTAATTTTGTTTCTCCGTTTATAACGCAATAAAGGAGGCATCACCGGTACGGGAAAGTATATTAATTCTGGTGGTAATAATCTTCTGAGTTGATTAATCTATGCCCAACTGTCTGTCTGTTTGGCGGTCTGGCTATGGAAATCACTATTCGATTACAGAAGGACGAATAGAGTTATCTTCATAGGGTTTGGCATCAATATTTATCTATCTTCTTAAGTGTAAATCGGGGTTTAAACTTCAGTCTCTCTAAACTTGCGGTCTAAGGAGCTGTTGACTTTGGAGAATGGGCGCGTAACGCCCACAAGGCGGTAACTAAACTAAACTAAAAAATTATTTAATGTGCGTAGGGTATGTAAGGTTCGGGCAGATTTAAGTTAGCGTTCTTGTTTGTTTTTCTATTTGTGCAATGAGTTGAGAGAATGCGTCCGACTAGTTAGGCGGATAGAGAACTAGCTGCTTTTCGTAATTTAATCTGATTAACCATAAATTAAATACGATTTACGACATGGCTTTGGTTTGTATTCCTGCTGCGAAGAAGACCGAATGGCGGTTACTTATATTTTGCTTTCCTTTTTATTTTTACTATAAAAATTCAAACGAGTTACCAAAAGAAATTCTATGATATTTTATATTGCAATTGACGCGGGTACTCTTAGAAGTAATTGACAGGACGCGCAGGAACGAAGTGGTGGCAAACTGGACACTTAAGATTTCTATGTTTGATACACTCTAGCGTAGTTGTTATATTTCAAAATCTAGAGCTCTATATGTGTCAGGCCGATTATTTTTGGGACTATCCTGGTGTTTTTTTGTTTGTTTACAGTCTCTTACGAATTCATTCTTTGCTGAAGGTTTCATTTCGAACTGATTTTAAAATGATAAATTCCAATAAGTCGCACGTTATTGTACGTTTAAGAAGTAACTCTCAAATGAACAAAATTCGCGAGATAATATTTTTCAGTATATATAAATTTCTCACAAATTTCGATCTCATAAACTGATTGCGGTCCATTAAAGTCTAGTAAGTCCAGTAAAAAATATGAATACTTTTTTGTTGTTTTTTTTAGAAGGCGCTTATAAATTTTTTAAAGAAAAATATATTTTATTTTATATATAATATATTTCATATATTTATCCTATTATCGATTATTATAAGTATGAAACCAAATCTATCAAATATAATTAAAATCAATAATATTTAATTTTTATTTATTTTTTAGTGGCTTAATTAATTTTATTAAAAAGAATTATAATAAGCATAAATGAAAAGATTCTTAGAATGTCGTGGATTATTTTGTTCAGTGCAAAAATAATGAAACTAAATCTTTTGCATTATTAACAAAATTTAAATGTTGGCAATTGCAATTTTCACACTTTTACACCTGGCGATAGATGGACGGCCAGAGAGATAATAAATTTCAGATTGCAAATATGGCAAACACAACAACAACAACAACAAGAACAACAACAAGAGTCATACAACAAGAACGAGACGAGAGCGACAGCAATGAGGTAATAAATATTAATTTTCCAGTCGATGCAAATAAGGAAATTGAGAACGTGTAGATTGCGCCGAAATTTAACATTTATTGTTGATGTTATGAAGTCTCACAGAAGCCGCATAGCAATCTACGGCCACAAGGAGTAGGAAACAATTATGGACAGTGGGACAAAAGGCTATAACACATAAGGAAAACTCTGCTACCTTTAGGGATAACATAATATTGCATTTTTGCGGGACCTATGAGGGAATTACACTCTATAAATAAAATATGTGTAAGAAGCGTAGATGTTTAAATTGTGTATAGAAAAAAAGGCTCACGCAAAAAGTGTCTTAAAAGAAAGAATAAAAATTAGAGGAGATATCGAATAGAAACTTTCAAGTACCTTTTCAGTTAATATTGATTTAAATAAATAAAAATTTTTGATATTATATATCCTACACCTGAGAAGTCTAGAAAAGTATATATATTCCAGCCTAGAATCAGTTACTGATTCGATTTATGTATTCTTGCGTGTCTGTCTTTTTTAGTCCATAGAAATCAAGGTTGCAGCAAAACGAAGTGAGGAATTGAAAATCATGAAACTTGACTTGAATATTCTTCGTTTTCCTAGGCTGCTCAGATTTCTCCCCAGGCTAGTCTACCGGCGTGGACTACCGCCCGGCTTCTTTTTGAAGCTTAAATGATAAATTAAATGATTAATTAAATGAAACTTTTTGGGATAACTTAAAGCAAAAATTTTACATTTTTATATATTTTCACATATTTTATACCACTGTGCAGATACATTGGCATATTTGTGTGTGGGTTTTCCTGGAGCCCGTGCATTTATTTATATAATAATAAGATTTTTATAAGTATGCAGTGGTTCATATTTTTTTCTAAATTACATACGTTATCGAGCCATATCATAATATGGCTAAAAAGCGAGAAGCGTTCAAAAGTTATTCCTTTACCTTTAACAAATTTTTTATTTTTTAAAGGAATCGTATTCTTTTTTTATCTTTTTCCAGTTATTATTTATTTGAACAAATAATATACAACTATCGTTTATTAGTTTTTGAACCACTAGATCGAACTATTAAAGGTTTTTATTTAATTTGAAATTATGGATGTCGATGACTACGTGTGGAAAAAATATATTAAATCAGGCGTCTACGTCCACAACTACCATACATATCAGTGTCCACGCATTAAAACAGAAGCTGTTTAACGGGCCTACGAAATCCCGCTGCGATTGTTTGGACTATGTCCGAAGATGGTAACTATCTGAACACCTAGATTGCAATCATCTATACATGTCAAGACAGAAGGAGAGGAGCTGGTAGGAGGAAGTGAGTAGACCGACTATGCCAGGGGGGGACGAAGGAGAATCAAAACAAACGGTCGAACGTAAATGAAAGGAATACACCCAAAGAAGAAGGACGAGAGAATAGATGCAGTGACAGCAGGCAAGCAGACACTGGTAGACAAAAATGGTAGCTAGTTTCTGGATAGCCATAACAACAAAGAGATAGATGGCTCTACGGGGAAAAAGAGGATTGTTTGGAAGAGGGTTTGGATTATTAACACACGGATCGTAGCAACGTTCAGCGTGGCAGGTTCATGTCGTTTGCATACGTTTTTATGAAAAAGTTGATGATAAATCAAATGGGGAAAAGTCTAAAACATGTCAAACATTTCAGAGAAAACAACAGCAACCACAACAACAACAACGACATCACTTATGAGAAAGGATTTCTTTTCTGTCAGAGGTATCTTTTACAGCTGGTAATGACATTCTAGAATGAATAATCGTCAAAAGCTCAATTACACGAATGTAACCAAACTTTCGAAAGAGTTTTAAATATCATCAGCAACATTATTAGCAACATCTACCGATGAACATGCGGGTGCCATCGATTTATTTTAGAATAGGCCGATTAGCCATTATTCTTTCTAAAATGCTACAAAATAAACCATTCAATTGTTTTTAATAATTTGGTTTATCATAACGCGTAAAAGACGTAATTGAATGATGTACAAATGCATCTCGAAAAGGGCTAACTATGTATAAAGCCACCTTGAAAAAGAGTCCGTAATAAATAGTTTCTATTACTGAAAGTCGTTCATGTTAAAATCCATTTGAATTTTTAATAGTTCAATTTTAAAACATCGTTGCAGTCCTTGAACGACCAACTGCTACTTCTTCTTCGAATTATCCTTTACACGTTGTCCAATCATTAGACAAAGTGCTGCTACTTAACAGATTTTAGAAACGTTTTTGTTGTTTTACACGTAGACCTCTTTCATAGTCCTTCGGTTTTGTTTTTGGTCAGACATTTTAATCGTACTATCGGTGGAGCTGAATGAATTGAAAGGTGGGAGAGATAAGAGAAAACGATGCTGCTGCTTCTCTAGCCAGCCGTTATCTGGACTGAATTGAATTACAAAATGTTCGACGACGGAAGTACTAAATGTGTTCATGTAAGTTGTTGCAACGATGATAGCGTTGTTGGCGCTGGTGCGGATGTTGTGTGGCATTTGATGCTCCTTTACTACTCTTATATTATGTCCTAGTCGGGTTAATTTAAAATGTAAAGTACACCTTAATACTGGTCATCATCACATGGTGTTGTTGGTGTTAGCATTTATATTAGTGTTGTTGCTTTAGTTGTTGTTCTTGGCGTGGCTGTTGCTTCTTTGGGTACGTTTTTTTGTAGTAGGTTTATGTGGCGTGTTCTAGGTCGGCGGTCGGCTTCAGTTAAGCTGCTTCAAAGTCAGTGAAGGTTAGTGAAGGCTTTGCATTGCACTCTCGAAGTATAAATTTTGAATGAGTTTGATTTAACTGAATGTAAAGTTACGTAGCAAAAAAAATTAGGTTAGAAAAATGGCAGAGTGGATGGTGATTTCGTATCCTTATTGCGAGTTGTCCTTCATTTATTGTTTTATATTTAATACCGTATTATTCCGTTTAGTAATGAAAAGTAGTTTATTACATGTTTTGCTTTCGGTAGATGCCCTTTTTGCAAGTTTAGGATTATTTAAATTAACTAAACTTTGAATGTTTATCCAATTAATTAGTTAACTAATATACAAGCAAAATAGAGTGATACTTTTAGTTGACTCTTTATTTGTCCTTTCCCGATCTTCTTAGGGGGGGGAACTCCGGTTCCATAAATCACATCCTAAGCTACGCCACTGATAAAGAAATAAATATTTTAGACCGATTTAAATTGACGAGTGCTTTGACTTCTGTTAAATTTAAATTCCAATTATTTAACAGGCGGGGGTGATTAGAGGATGGAGAATGGGTGCGGGAACGAAGTGAATGTTAAGTGACAATCGATTTGACTGCAGTTTATGTCAACGGATTTAATTACAAAATAAATAAACGAACATTTTAAATTTTATGACTTCGCACTTACCTAAATACGTAAAGTTATCAATAAATGGCCCTTCAAGTTAAAAATTAGAATCTATTAAATTACAAAGTCACGAGTAAATGTTAATTTACACACGCAAACAAAGAAGGTAAAAGAAACACGTTAGGATCACGGTGAAAGATGATATTTGATTATTGAAAACTTCATAAAGACGGACTTAGAAATGCATATTAATTGTTTTCTTAAAGAGTATAATTTTTTCTCAAAGAGTGTCGTCTTTAAACTTGACCATGATATTGTACTTACGATACTTGAGGTATATATAATTGTTTGATTAAATAAAATTCACTAAAGCCGTAGCGAAAGGAATTACTCTCTGTATGGCTTTCAATGAATCTATAGGATTTATCTCGAGTTTTTGGGAATGTCGTGGCAATAAATTTAATGATTTTGAAGCTTATGAGATTTAGCTGGTAGTAAAAATCAGCAGTCAATTTTTAGGGTGGTTTTTCCCTGCTGCTTTACAAAAATTACAAAAATCACTCACTCGAGAAATTACTTATTTCGTTCTCATGCTCAATTTCAGTCTGAAATGTTGGCCCTTTTCGTTTTACTCCTGTGGAATTAATCTTATCCTATTTCGTAAATTCTCTCTCTCCCTCTCTCTCTCTCTGTCTCTCCTGTTTCTGCTTGCAGTAGTTGCTTGATAGATATCAATCATTCCTGAAGTTTGAAATCCTTATAAGCCCGAGAAAATTTCATATTTTTCCTTGCTTTTCGCAGCTTCCAGATCCTTGACGTTTTATTAATCAATTTTGATTTTGTTCGGTTCTTTCTTCTTTTTTCATCTGAGGTGTTTTCATTCAAAGTTTTGATCACGTATTTTGGTAAACGTTAATTAATTTTTATTAAATGGGGCAAAATATTTTCATATTAAATATTTTCATTGCAAAATAAAATAAAACTAAGTAGAAATAAAATTAAATTAAATTGGGTATAACATAAAAATAAAATAAAATTAAATAGAAATAAGATAAAAATAAAATAAAAGTAAAATAAAAAAAATTATATTAAATTTTGAAACAACAAAACACAATCAATCATTCATAAAATTTAAAATTAAATAAAATCGATTAATCATATTTAAATATATTAGAGAAATGAAAAGAAAGGAAATAAAAATTGTATCGTTGGAATTTTTTGGCAATGGTTTTACAGGATGCGTGAAATGTTTTTCTGTTGGTTTTAATTGAGATAATTTACAAACAAAGACTATTGCAAATGTATATTAAACCTTTCAACATCATTTTAGTCGCTCGTCAAATCGCTTTGTGAAAATTTTTGAGTTTTTTAGCGCCAAATCGATTGCTCCTTTCGTTTAATTTGAAAGAAATTCCGGTGAGAATCGATTGTGTGGCTGTTGGATCGAAGTGGGTTTAATTAGAAATTACTCGATTAATTCATCAGAATGATTAACTCATTCATCAAACGATTTATTAGGATGAAAATATTACAAATGCAAACGAATTAATTCTAAGGCTATGCCAGCTTCAAGAAAATTTTCAAGATTCTTCTCATGAAACGAATTTTATTTTAAAATTATTACGTAATAGAAGTAAAAAAACAGAAATGAGAAATAAACAATTGTATGAATCCGTGCCGAAATTGAGAAAAAGTTTGTATAATTTATAAATTGTATAAACAAATAAATTTACTTGAATTCATCAAAATGAAATTGAATTTCTCCTCGTGTTTTTCCCCAACAAAAGAAAATCGTATGAAATGTGGAATAAAATATATTTTGGAATCATCGGACAAAATGGGAACGAAAATGCTATTTGAAGTTCTTGGCGCACGTTGTCAATCACTATTTCTTGGCATTGTTTGCAGTTTTGAAATGTGTTTCAGGCATCGCTTGTTGAATTTGTTTTGGAGACAAACTGGTTTTGGCCATAAGAGATTCTTAACTCCTTCTTCTTATCCTCGCACATTACAAGTAATCGTTGTTATCAATTGTAATACTTTGATTTTTGTATTTTTCATTGGCAACACACAAATCACTTAGCGAGAAAATAATTCTTTATTTTCCAGTTTTTCAGGAACTTGTTTTTTTTTGTTAATAGTTTTCCTATAATATCTCTTCTCCTTTTCTCCTTTTGCTTTTATATTTTTATGTATAAACAAATCGCAAATGGAAGGTCTGAATGCTAGAATGGCCAAATAGCGAAACGACTGCTAATCGTTAAACAATTGGGGCAAGTGTAAAAATTTCTTTTCGATCGAAATGGAATTTTGTTTGAATTTCGAGCAGGAGGAGGAATGAAAGGAAGAGCTAGAAATGCTAATATCGCTAATTTAATTCGGTCAGAATTTCTGCAGCCGAAATGTTTGAAATTGATTTTGAAAAAAGTATTAAGAAATCGCATTAATTAGACAATTTAATTAAATAATATTTATTTTTAAAAATGCATTAATAGTCATAAATCATGAAGTAGAAAATTTTTAATGGAAATTTATATAAAAAATTGTTCCTAATTATCTCCAGTTTTTAATTCTTCATCCATAATTTTTTGTTTAATTTTAAATGAATGATGATGGAAAAACTTAGTCTGTATTACAAAAAAATGTAAATTAATTTTTTACATGACTCCGAGAATGACTCATCTCTCAGGTTTATTTCCAAATCATTAAATTTCCGGTCAGAAAAGAATTAAGGATGAGACATCTTTTCTTGATAAATGCCCGTATATTTATCCAAGTCAATTTGAATATATATTTTTTTGACCGGTACCCTACAATGCCATCAACAAAAACCTGATTTCTTCAGATTTATAAAACGTTTATAAAAAAGTTTATAAGAAACCTTATTTTACATGTTGGAAAAAAGTCTGAATTAAATGTAATCTAATTCCGTTTGCATCTAATGACTAATTAATTAATAATACCTAATTAATTGAAGTTGCGGAAACAGAAACAAATTTTAACAATTGACTCATTAAAGGGCATTGAAAAAGGGAAGGTAATTGATAAGTCAGTACTAAGGTCAGATTTGCAGGGCTTAGGGTACAAAAGAATGTTAGCAAGGGTGCTTAAGAAAAAGCGAAGATTTATTAACAACAAATTAACTTCATACAGATGCAATAAATTCTCAAATTGTGGAGAAGAAAATAAAGAAATTAAAAAAAGATACAGATCTGAGATTAATTCTTACCCTTTCGCAAATAGTTTATAAATATCGATTCAGTTAATGGTTACCACGCCAACAAATTGCATTGGAAGAGCTTAAGAATTCAGATAAAATATTCTTTAAACGGTTTCTTAATGTATTAGTAGTTAACAATGTCGTATTTAATTTTATTGATTGAATATGCATCATTATAAGCTAAGAATATCATTATTAATGGTATAATAATAAGGTTATAAATATCATTTATTAGTAATTAAAGGCAGTTTATTAGATTTTATTGTAGTTTTGAATTTTGAAAAGTTATGACTACAATATTATGAATAAGTTTCTGATAATTTCAATATTTACTGAATTTTGGGATAATTTTCATTATTCACGATCAATTATTTTAGTATTGCAATTTAGTATTATTTTAGTGTTTTCCAATATTTTCAAAACAGTATTCTGATCAATATCTTACGGCGGTATTCTTTCCTTTTATGTTCTGTAATCAAATACAGTAACCAAATCTTGTAACCAAATCTTAGCCGTAACTACAATATACTTATTCTGTTTTTTGTAGAAGCTGAATAAATAAAAATTCCGTTAATTACTCTCCTTTGCTTATACTGGTATTTACGGAATACAACGTTGTTGTTGTACGATTTTCAAAATCAAAATTCAATAAACAAAGTTGATTTTTGGATGTATTCAAAGATAAATTTAAGCAATTATTTTCAACAAAATTATCTAAAGAAAATGCAAATATCGCACACATTTTTTTAAAAACAATTCTTTTATAGTTGATATATTGTGTTTTCAAAATGAATTCTTGTTCGAAATTTTAGATATTATTTTTAAAATATTTTGAAATTTTATTGAGACAGCCAGTGGTAAAATTATTCAAACCACTATTGATGATATTCATGATGTATTGCGTGGCGTGTTGTATCGTTTCCGCATTTGATTTTCCGATTACATTTAGGCAAAGAATCGTAAGGAACCCGTACGGGTTAGCTGGACTCTTTATGGCCGGTCGTAAGCCACTAACGAATGAAGACTTATATATTCCATACCATTCCTGACATTTAACAAACTAATACTCCTTAAAACGTAAGCTTTTTGCAATGAATTGCAGTAGTACATAAATTAATTATTGATAATTTTCAAAGGCCATCGAGAATTTTTAGACGGTGAGCGTGTAAGCCCCTGGATTAAGAAATTAACTTTCATTTAACTATTTGTAAAAGAAAATAGCGCAAAACCAAAAATAGCGGTTTATGGTTTAGTAGTTATTCTTATTTTCGATCGAATAATTAACTAAATGAACTGTTTTTCATGTGAAAACTTCTATTTCTCATTTATGCGTACGTAATACATGTAGTGACTAAACAAACTATATGGTCGTCACCCATAAAAACTGATAGTCAATGACGTTATTCCTCGCTTTGATTGAAGTGAACAGAAAGTGAATGACGTCGATACCAAAAATGGATTTACCGAGTGAATGAGTATAATATTAACTAATATTGAACATGTTTAGCAGTTATGGCCAATAAATTAAAAACGATTAGTTTTTACTATAGTTTTCTGTAAGATTTTTCCCTGTCAGTTATAATTGTTTTATTTGTTTTTGTCATCGCACTTATGCTGTTCGATTTTGTTTTTATTGTTGCTTTGATTGTTGTTTATATTTCCCAAAAATTCCAGGAATTATTTGCAGCAGTTTTTTGCATTGGTTTTTTTCATTAAAACCGAATTTAGTTAATTGACTTAAACTGGAGTTACTTTAATTCCGCGTTGTTTTTTTTGTTGTGTTGTCGATTTTTTTAGAATGCATCAGCGATGATGCAATAGTGATGTATATGTTCTTATCAAAAGACCTCTAAAAATAATTTTGTGCGTTACCTATAAATTGATATTTACACTAATTAGTGTTAAAATAGTTTTGTGTTCCTACAAATTATTTTTTTGTGATAAAATATTTTTTTGAAATTAAATAACACTTTTTTAGAAAATATTTAAATAAACCGATGTAAAGTTGGCATTCTGCGAATTCAGCGTCTGGCGAATTCAACTGCAAAACTGTTTTAAAGCACGCTTTACTTTTTTGTCAGGTTTTGTTGAAAATCATTAAGAAATTCCCAAATCTTAAAATAATACATCTACAAGCTTAGGAATCATTTAGAAATGTTCAGCATGGTTTATAATTTGGTCAAGTTTTGATAGTCATTGACCTCTGCCCGAGGGCATTGACCTCACACCGAGGTCATTGACCTTAGCCCGAGGTCATTTACATCAGCCCGAGGTCATTGACCTCAGCCCGAGGTCATTGTGACCCTTTGACCACTGCTCTATTGCATAGTAACAAAATTGGGTTGGTGCACGTGCTTTCTCCCTAGTTTCCGCAACTGTAATATTTTCGCCGTAAGATGCGATACAAAGATACAAAGCTTTAAAACAGTTATGCACATGAATTCGCCGGATGCTGAATTCGCAGGATGCTAATTTTAAATAATCGAAACCACCAATTATAATTTCATAAGCTGCCAAATCGTCTTTATGGCCCGATCAGTTGGTGTGAAATCAACGGAAACTTGAAGTCAGTATTAATTAACTCAAAATAAATATTTACTAAATAATGATTAATATGTCTGCAAATGACATTCAAATGTCGCTCTTAATTAAGATATTCATATGATGTATATCACGCCACCTCGCAAACTAGTTTGAGATTATATCGCTCTGTTTGTAAGATATTTTAAGGGCAACTGGAGAATTAGCTTAGGTAGAGATTTGTTCCATACAGAAAAGAAGAAAAAGATGAATAACAAAGTGACTTACGTTTACAGACGCGTCGATGATTTAATGGTTTGGTCGGATCACGATAGAATCCCTCTTTGCAATAATGGCAATGACGACCGGTTGTTGAATGGCGGCAATTTTGGCAGACACCACCAGAGACGCGACCGGATAGTTTGAAGAGTTCCATATTGAATCGACACTGACGGGCATGACCGTTGCAATTGCACACTATATCCCAAAGAAACAAGAAGAGAAAATGAAAATAATTGAAAATATATTAATAGTTTGTTTTAGAAAAATAATAACGAAATTATCTTTAATCAGGTCATACCAAAATATCTTAAGTTTCACATAAATTGCGACTTGGTCCTGGATGGGCAAGTTTCCGCTTTTTTGCAACAATAGTATTTACTTTTTAATTAATTTTTGTCGTTCATGTAGATTTATTATATTTGCAAAGTTTTTTCAAATAGGATTAGATGTAGATAAATTTCAGGAATAGAAGACAGATATTGGTTGCAATGTAGCAATTGGCAAGTGATAACGAAATTCTCTTTATTTTGCGTAATTCTTCCCGATACCGAGAATACATTGAATACCTCTCGTAATATTGCAGTATATGATTTCATAAATTCATCTACTTTTTGAAAATCTTAAGGTCAAAGAATAATTACTTAACATTTATTTATTTATTCTTTAGACAGGCGTAGACCATGACAAATAGTTATTAATCTTTAGGTATAACATAGAATATTTCAATAATTAATCTCTAATTCTGGTTTCGATGGAAATCTCAATGATGATGCAATGCTGAGGTAGAAGATATGTATCTCTCTCTTTCCTCATCCTCTCCCTATGTGTGTTTTTGAATATGATTATAGTCCTTAACATCATCATCAGTAGTTCATCCCGCCCATTACACGTTTTCGATCAATTCAAATCGAATATTTTTGAAATATTGCGATTTGATTTTTTTATGATTGATTGCGTTAAGAGCCGCGGGCACAAATTTATCAAAATGATTTCCGGAAAAAATAAACGATGTGGAAATATATTTTTTCAAATTTGTAGATATTTATATGACGTGAATGGCACTAGATGAATAATTTTAGTGCGGAGCCCTTACTCGCAGTTTGCAGATAATATTTTAATTCTATGATAAAAAAATTAAAAAAAATTGTCTGAATTTATTTGTCTTTGAATTCATAACATTACATAATTATTACTTTAAAGAATAAGGTGAACTTCCGGTAATGAAGAATGAGCTGATAAAGGGTGACGATTAGCATGATAAAATAGATTTTTGATGCGCTCCTGTCTGTCATTTCTTTTATTAGACTTCATTATTGTGGGGGCGTCTTAAACATTTAAAATTACGAGCAACATTTGCCGCGGATATGTTGGCAATGCATGGTTTGGTTGGTTGGCGGTTGGTTGGCGGTGGGTGGTGCTCCTCTTAAGGCGCGTACAAATTACGTCTATGCTTTCATTTCAGTTTGAAGAAAATGTTGACGGTAGTTTTTGTTGTGAAATGTGACACAAACTCTTGACAGTTTGACTTTAATGACGTGAAATTATGTTTTAATTAAAACATCTTTAATAATTTCTTTTTTAAAACGAAACGAACGAAATTATTAAGTCAATGCAATAAAACTGAGTTTTTATTTGATTTTCTTTGAAAATTAGAATATTTTATTTAGAAAATTTTATTACAAATTTAATTTTTTATTATTTTTGGAAAATTCTTTCATAAAATATTGGTGCGTGTTTGAGTTAATTCTCGCAGTTTGAGTTATTTATTAATTTTCTTTATTTCTTAAGCCGTAGCACAAGAGGCGGAAGTTATCATTAAAATGTAATCAGAATTAAATCTCGCACAAGTCGCGCAATGCGGCAAAAATTGAAAAACTCACGGCATTGAAGTCTTTTTCGAAATTCATTTCTTGAGCATAACTTCAAAGAAATTATAAGATTTATAAATAATTTAGTCATTAGGTTGATGCCTCAACATAATAATTAAGGTTGTTTTTACTTTTATTTAATTTTTTGTATTTATTCTTTCACGGAGTGAGTGCGTTATCGTTGATGGTGGGAATGCCGGTAATTTAATGACGATAAAAAGAGAAGGTTGATTCTTGAAAAGAGTATTCACTTAGCATTTTACTAGAGTTCAAAGAGAGACAATGACATTGATATGAGAGCTTGTAGTTCAATGGGAATGAGAGAGATACCATCGATTCACGCAATTTTTTTATATAATAATCTAATTTCATAGGACACTGCTGGGTCTCCTAATATGCGGGCCTCACTCATATATAAAAATAATCACCATCAGGTTTCAAAAATACCCTCTGGGGTATTTTCAGAACTTCCTGTTTTTGCTGGAAAACAATGAGGACAGAACTCATCAAGATCTTTTTTTAGTACAGTTTTTGGTACAAATGGGAAGATTAAGAAAGGAAGAGAGATAGAGAGTCGGAGAGAACAAGTACGGTCGCCTATAAGGATCCCGAATACAGTAGGTTCTATAGTTCTACCAACAATCACCTGAAAAAACGCATTACTGTTAATTGACAGACCATCTGCTGCTTGTATGTAAAAACAACATACGTGTACACGTGTATACGTGGCAAACATCAGAAAAGGGAGACGATAATATGGTAGACAGTTTGACAGACGCTATGGTCCAGCGATCACAAGAAGACGATACTGCAAGTGGCAACATCATGAAAATGCCGTCAGCAATCATTGTTAAAAAAAATTGAAAACAATGTTGCCCATTTTTTTAGTGCAAATGTAGTGAGAATTTAATGATTCATTTCATTTCATAAGAGTTTTTTTTATAATTAAAAGACAAAATGATTATTGAGTGCGAGGTGTGAAGACAAAAGCGGGAACAAAGTGAGTGACACGATTTTGTAATTTATTTCAAGTGTTTTGACTTTTTTCTTTAATTTTAGTTGACATATTGATTATTATTTTCGCTAGTTTGTAACTGAAATTATTTAAACCAATTAAATGGAAGAAACATTTATGCTTAAGGTAAGTTTGTGGGTAGTAAATTTTATTGTTGGAATTTGTCAGTTTTTAATTTGAATACTTCAGAAATAAGGAAGTTAGTAAGACTGCGAAGAATCAGAATTTGACAATCGACGTCAAAATAAAATACTTTGGTTATTTGGTTTCTTCTTATTGTTTCCTTATTGGTTTTCCCAGACGTATCCAAAATTACGCTGAGATATTTTTCTTGAGATGAAGAGCATAATGTTAGATTTTTATTGGTTTCTATTTAATTATAATGCTATAAAAATTAATTATTTAAATTAAAATTTAGAAATTGAGTTTCCTAAGTACTTTTATTAAAGAATTTCCCTTAATGGCTCTAAGGTTTTTATTTAAATACAATGATGAAATGATGAAAATAATTTATTATTTTTTTTATGCAGACACAATTCTTTGGAACGTCATGCAATAATTTTTGTTCTTTTGAACGACGTCTTTTTTTGATCACTTGTTCTTTCTTTTTTGCCAATTTTTTTAGAACAGTCTCCAATTTTTGAATAATGCGATCGATATTTTTAAGGTAACTATCTTAACAATTAGAATACTACTTTATTGCAATTCCACGGAATTGGCTCTCATTGAAGGGAAATCAGAAATAGAAGAAATTAATAAGAAGCACACAAAGCATTTAATTGATATTTTATTCAATATCCATAAGAAAAAAATTAATTTTTATTTGTTTTAATATCGGACAAACAAATACCTAAATGTTATTGCGATTTTTGTGAACTGCTTGTGATGGAAATTTATGTTAATTTTCAAAATTTACTCTGGCAGAAAGTGTGATTAAAGCAGTGTGGTAATTAAAAGGCATAAAATCTAATGCAGAGAAATAAGTTCTGATTAAATCCTGAAGACGCGGAATAGATGCGAACACATCTTACTGCAATGGTGTAACGTTCTCACTAAAGTAATGTCTAGTCTGGAAAAACCGACTTGAAATAAAAAATAGGACAAAATAAAATTTAGCAAATTTTATAAATAAAAGAAGGAAATATATTTTTCATGAATAGGTAATAAACAATTTCGTTGATTAAATTTTCTAATAATATTGACGACGATATGTTCGATATTAAGTATTTTTTATATAAATTTTGCCTCTGTCGTAAAATGATCCTTTATCGAGTTTAGTGAAATATGACGAAATTTGTCCTATTAAAAGTATGTTTGAACCTTTATTTTATGACTGAAATAATATTTTTATAACTCTTAAAATTTGTTTATTCATAAAAAGAATTTCAGTTTAAAAGATTACTCCTTCAGCATTACACAATAAAGCACAAAATATTCTTCACTTTCTTTTCTTTCTTGTTATCATTTCAAAGATATTTTATATGTATATTTTTTTCAAACTGTTGCACGATTTCTAAATTTATTAAAAACGAAAAGTGTAAGTATTTTTTTTGTCGTTCTCCGGCTGATATAATTAATTTTTTTGTTTTGCTAATTTAATTACTATTTCTTCTCTTTGGTTTTGTTTTATTTTGTTCTCTAGTATTGCGTTGACTAAAATTATCTATCGCAGTGTGTTTCTTGGCAGCAGAATTTATTTTTAAGCAAACTCGCCTGTAAAAATTTTAGCCAGCTGCAACGCGTTAAGGATTTGAGCTGTGGACACGTTAAATGCGATTGTCGTCAGGTCTCAAACGTCATCATTCTCACAAATATGCTTTGCTCTAATAAAAGATATTATTTAGAGATTTTCATAAGTTTTTTGAAACATTTATTATTCTATTGCTTTTGTCTGAGATTTTTCTTTTGTAGTCGACAATGGCGTTGTCAACAAAGCGACAATAGACCGACCGCCACGTAATCATTCTTGGTGAATTCGCATAATTTAATTATCGCAGTTTAATAAATTACGCGAGCGTTTGCAAATGAATATATTGTATAAATATACGATTAAGGCACACGCATTTGTAGGAATTCGAAAAATGATGATGTCGTTGAGACAGTTTCGAAGGAGATAATTATATAAACTCTTAAAGGAGAAAAGTTTAGATGTAATTACTTTATGGCAGTTAAAGGACTGATTAGTATTTTTTGCTTTTGGGTTTGTGCTTAGGGGGGAAGGAGAGTGTATTATGTATTACATATGTTACATTTAATGTCGCTTAATCAGCTTTAGATTCAATATTTATGAAGCCCTAATTAGAAACAAGCAATAACAGGATAAAAACGATGATATGAAAACATATATTTAAAATTTATAACCGCTATTTCAACGAGGAGAAGGAAATTTACAGCTATCATAAAGAAGTCAATGTCAGCGTATCTCTAAGTTTAATAAATAAAAAATTAAGTAAAATTCAATAGAATAGAACAGAAACGGTATACAATACGGGATGGTTCCCGTCCATCTTTGCTACCCAAACCGCCAGCATGACTTTGTTGCACGCAACCAAAACGGCTAGCAATATTTTATGGTCAATAAAAATTAAACCAATAAAAATGTATCTACTTGTAACTTGTAACGAACCATCAAATCGTGCGCATATATCACTCCGACTCAAAAACCAGATGGAGAAAAAGCGACGTAAATTGGAATATCGCCCAAGCAACCGGCAACGATTTATAACAAGATTTCCAATATGTCCAAATATTAGCAACATCAAGAGATACCGGTTAACCGGTTATGACTGCAATGGTTTTATCTTGAACCAATTTGACAACTTGATGAACTTCAAAAGTGTCTGTCTTCGCAATAAAAACGCATCTCTTTTTTATATCATTTAAACGGTCTCCACAATTGCGTTTGTGGCGTTCCAATGAAAATATAACAACATGTGTATTCGCTTGGAAGCAACAACAACAACAGCGACAACAACAACAACAACAGAAGCAGCAATAACACTAGCAATAAAATTTTAGATGTCTGGCAAGTTAGCAGTAATAGATACTATCACAACAATTCATCAAACGCACACCAAAGACATCATTTTCTACGCAATTAAAAGTAATCACAAACTGTCGCCAATAATAACGACAACAAACAAGTAACAAGGACACCAACAACAAGAGAAGTAGCAACAATTGCGGCAGCAACAGCAGCAGAAATGGTAACTGCTAGTCATCGATAAAATTACTTCGGATCATTTTCATATCACGCAAAGCTGTGACATTATTTTAATTAATGACGCTAAGGACGCCTTCGGGCAACATTGAGTTCGGCCCGTTGGTTGCCTGGACCGACAGCTTGAACTCGTCGTACGTGTTGATCACAGTGTTGTATTTTCGTCTAATTTTATTACAATTTTTTTTTATTATTGTTTTTTGTCATAATTTTCACTGCTCCCGATGATAAACATGGTCTAACATGGCAAACGTGGCAAAGTTTCATTTCGTCGTCAATAACATGAAAAAATGATTTTATAGATTTCTCTATGAACCGCAAATGTTGTTGCTATGGATATTTTTGATGTAGTTTGTGTAGATGTACCAACACGCCTCAGGTCTCATAATGAATGTATAGTTAAGCATAGACTGTCAATACGTTAATTCGTGTCTGTAAAATATTAAAAATGTTCTACAAAATTATAAGAAAGATTAAGTTCAGTTCAAAACATATCTGGCTAAACCAAATCAAACCAATTTAAATTCAAATTAATCGAATTAATCCCGACATCTGTTTAAACATATATCTTGCATCTCGACGAAATATAATCACGTTAGTTTTTAAAAATTCATTAAAAATTAATGCAATTCAAATTAAGTAAAATAAAATCAAATCAAATCAAATTCAATCAAGTCAAATCAAAAACATCAATCAATCCTTAGACTAATTAAATCAAATTTCATAAAGAAAATTTTGTCAATATCTGTACCCGTTAAAGTAACTTCATAAGAATATGAGTATTGGGTCTGTATTAGATCAGGTAAATTAATGGAACATTTTATATGAACCAATAAAATTCATTAATTTTTTAAAATTACAAGGAGTTTAAAATTGAAAAAATATAGATTTGAATCAATAGAGGGCACCGCATACTGTTGAATTAACTTGAACTAAATTGAATCAAAATGAAATCAGTAAAACAAAAAAATCAGATTATCCGAAAGTCAAAAAGCATTGCAATAAAAGAAGGATTAAATTTAAATACTCGTAAATCAAATTGAAACGGAGTCGTTAAATTTAAAATTAGACAAAATGGTTTACTTCGAAGAAACAATATTTAGTTTAAAGATGGAATCGTTTAGCTTAAAGTTTACAAATCATTTGTTTTACGAGTAAATTATGAAGAAGTATTTCAAAAGCAATAAATTAGAAGTTTTGTGAATGATTGATTTAATTGCCATATTAGTTCAGTTAAAGTTGAAATCAAATAATCACAAAACAAATTTGAATTTATTCAAATGAAACAGATGGAAGGATTCAGCAGCAATTGTAAACAATTGTATGTTTTTTTGTAAAAGAGAAGTAGACATAACAACGAAAATAATAACAAAAGTAACAGAAAACAACAAAAGTCACATTAATATCAACAATTCAATTGACCGCTTTCAAACGGAAGGCAGCAGAAGTTCAATTGGTCTCAGGATTTCTTGTTTTCTGTGGTGATGGTGCCTTCTCCACCTATCACCGGCAATTTCAACAACAACAACATCCACAACAACAACAACAACGATGACAGGAATCAGATAGGAATCGAGTGTAAAAGCGATGAACGGCCAACATGTGCCTATTTGAACTCATTCGGTGCGTCAACACGGAAAATGATCGATAAAAACAAGTGTAGGTGGCACGCCTTAATAGAGCGGTAGAGAGGGTCATGCTGGAGTCAGTGCGGTCGTATAAATGTCGAAATCTTCTAAACTAAACAAACCAAAAAAAAAAAACAACCAAATTAGATAAAATTTATAATGGAAAATTGAAACGATGAAGACGGCAAGGAAAAATTGGTCATAATGATCTTGTAAGAGTTTCCTTGATTTTCTTCCGCTTCGTCTTCTTCTTCTTCGTCTTCTTAGTTGTTGTTCTGCTCAATCTTATTCTTATCCTCTTTCCTGCTCTTGCTTTTCCTTTTGGGAATCGAGTCAAAGTGAAAAAACGCAGCGGGCGGCATTCTTTGGCCACCGAATTCTCATACCGCGGACTGTTTATGGTATCCACAAGATATAACACTTTCTTTGGATGGTTGTTCTGTTTATGACGGCAGTCAGTGGGGTTGTTGTTGTTGCCTTGGTTAGAAAAACGCAACAAATTGAAAGACTTTATTAAGGTGGTGAATTCGAGGAGCAGCAGCAACTTCATCTGCTCGTCACCACTCGTTTAGTATTGCGGTGGGTGGAAGGAGAAAAAGGCAGCATCAATAACTGCAACATCAGTGGCAGGAATTGAGATGCGAATGGAAAGCGTTTTCCCCACAAAACTCGAAATGTGAAAAATACCTGCACGCATATCAATGCGTTGCGAGTTTCAATATAATTATCTCTGAACGAAATAAAATATTTCTAACACATTTTCTTTTTAATATTCCGTGTTTCAGATAAATTCAATTTTCTTTCGTTTTCTCCTTTTAACCATTTGCCTTTATTTATTTTTCATTTTAGTGTTTATATTTGGTTCTATTGATTTTTCCATTTTGCTCCCATTCATGAATAATTCATGCATGAATTCGTTAAATAATTTTGCTGTTAGGGATAATTCTGGTATCGAATGAATTTCCATTAAGTCCGTAAGTTATGATTATAAGTGTTAATAAAATACGAAAATGTGATATTTAAAGACATGCCTCCACAAAAAATTGGGGTGAAAAATAACGCCTGGATACAAAAATATATATTTATTAAAAAAGTCGGACGTTTTTAATTTTTAGGATTTCTTTGATACCAAGATTAAATAAAAATATTATATTTAAAATATATTCAAAATTTCAGAAAAATTGATGAATTGAATGGACTTGTTTTTTTTTTAAAAAAAGGAAAGCAATTTAGGGCTTTATTTAAAAAAAACCTGTCGAAGGCAGTTAATCGAAATTTTTCATCTCAATAAATTTACTTTAAATACGAAGAAAATTTAGAAATTATTTGAATTCTAGTTTTTTAAACTTCCTTAATCGTTTCCCCGATTTTTCTAATTTCTTCGATAATTTTTCTATACGCATTATTTTTGGAAGTGAATCTCATGATTTAAAAAAGACTTGTCCAGAACTGTACTACAGACGCAAACCGAACCTATCTCAATAAATATTCAATCGTTGTTCAAGTGGTGCCCACTTGAACTGTTTGTTTTTTTGAATCATCTTTCTTTGATCGTAGAATTTCCATCGGCCTTTCAATAGTTCATCGATTTCATTCGACCTATCGAGAGGCAATGATTTCGAATGTCTTACGGATATCACATGAAAACAAATACGCACGCAGACACGCATATACAAAAAAAAAGAAAGGTGGGTTTGTATATGTTATATATTATATGTATTGATGTATATATATGCCCAATGGCAGGAGATGTTATCGGAGTTAATGAAGTACTTGAACGGAAACAGATTCCAAACGATCAACAAAAAATAAGGAATAGAAAACCAGTCTAATCTCCGAAGGAAATCTAAAATAAAAACGGGAAAGCATATAAAATAGGATGATACGTGGAGGGTGGAGGAGAGTGAAAGGTAGCAATAAACGATAAATGTAGTCACTAATTAATTACACATTTTCAAAAAAAAAAAAAAACAAAATAGAAACCAAAAATAAATGGAAGCCCTTGAAAAATATTGTACGATAATATTAAAATTAAATTTAAATGAAGAATAATTGCGCGTGGTTAAAGCCATCAACATCTGAATCATGATCTGTCATAATCGATGATCGGCAATCGACCGAATGAAGCTGTATTGAAGGCGTGGGGCGTGGGCGAACAATATTGAACGGCAGTTCGAAATCATCACGACCTCCGGCAGAAGCAGCAGAAGAAGCAGAAATGAAGCAATCAGACAGACAACATTCGACTGTTCCATATTTCTTCAAGCAGTTGGTCAGCCCTTCACAATCGATCACAACCTTAAAGAACGTCATTCGGTCTGCTGTTGAAACACTAACTGCCAAACAAGTTATTGTCGTCATCATCATCATCACTATCATCATCATCATAAGTGAAAAAGTTATTTGTATATCAAAAGCGTTGGTGGATTAACTCCGATGAAGATAATTCGAATTGACGGTTGTTGTTTCGGGGGTCAGTTGTTTTCATCGCAACTTTAAATCGATGTTATAATTTAATAAATTTATTTTTTAATAATTAAAAAAAAATATCTTTAAGAAACGTTTTCTCTTTGTTTAGCCGCACCCTGTTCCTGTCAATTAAATCCAATCCTTGTAGTTTTAACAACTTCATTGATGATCGTCATTACGGTCGCCACCACAGTGATTGAACAGTTAATCAATGATCTTTTGTAAGTTCTTTCAGTTGGAGAGACGATGCCACGTCGTCATTCAATGGCGTTTGTTGTTTTCTTTTTTGACTTCTATGGCTTTTGTTGGCAATATTTTCAATAAATTGTGGCAATTTTTCTTTCGTCACGCGACATTCATTGCTTTAAAAGTAATTTATTTCAATACTGACAAAATATTCTTTATTTTTGTTTCTAAAAATTGCAAAAATCCATCAAGAGGAATTAAAATTTTCCATTATTTTAATCGATTTATAAAACCGCTAAAAATATTAATTCCAATTTTTAATTTCTAACAAATTATTTTTGGTTTGACGAACAAGTTCGCTTGTTTAAGGTTTTCTTTTTGATTTTCTAGGATTTTTTTAATTTATATCACTCTAAGTTGATTTCTTTTGTTAATTTTATTTACTTCTTTCCTTTGGAAATATTTATTATTGTCACATTTTCTGTCGCGATGATACAGCGCCAGTAAATTACTTGTTGCCATTTTTAATCTTAGCCTTTATACAAAAAAATTAATCAGCACGCACTATATTTATCGTTGCAGTCATTGTTGTGGCTGCTGTCATGACCACCGTCGTACCTTCTGATTGTCATCTTCCTCCCGCTTTTATATAATGAACTGTGACGTCTGCAAATTCTTAAGGTTCGTTTTCAATTCAATTCCGTCACACGAAATGCAGATCTCTTTCTAGATCCAGCTCTTGGTCCATTGAACTAGACCTGTACCAGGATGATAATGTCGTTAATCTTTTTCGGATCTCACATAGATTTAACGAAGAGATAGGAGCTTCGTTGCATTCGGGATACAGTGGAGCAATTTGTTCTTTAATTTTTTTTTAAAAAGCTAGAAATAATTTCAAAACAAAAAATTAAAATTTCAGTCTCCTACAAACAGAAAAGTATTAAAAAATGTTTTCTCAAATATATTCTTCATCGACATCGAAAATATTGTCAATCTTCGGTATTTTTTAGAATAATGTGTCACTGTTTTGTATTATGCTATAGATGATCATCATCCTTCTGGTTGTTAAAAATTTTCACACATTTTTGTTTTGTATAAAGAAAATAAAGGAATTCAGGATAAAAAATGCATTCAAAACGTTACTGACCAAGACAATATCTGCAATATATCGCAATTGTTGATCAGCAAAAAAAATTATTATTGTATTCTGTAAAAAATATTAAAGAAAAAACCGAAAAAAAGGAAATGAAAACAATATAACGAAATTTTTTTTACAATTATGTTTTATTTATTGGAGTTGATTTCTTTAAAAGGACATTTAATACATTTCGCTAAGATTATATCAGTAGTCGTAAC
This sequence comes from Physocephala rufipes, assembly GCA_963966595.1. Lineage (NCBI taxonomy): Eukaryota > Metazoa > Arthropoda > Insecta > Diptera > Conopidae > Physocephala > Physocephala rufipes. Next base: position 36,275,008 of record OZ016504.1, read on the forward strand.
AGTTGCAACGGCAACAACAAAAACAACAATACCATCATCGTCATCATCATGAACAATAGGGCATTAATTGTTGTTATTGCTGTTTTTTGTAGCAATTCGTCACGGTCACATAATTCATTATGAATAAGTTTAGGAGATATCAAACAGGTAGTCGGTTATGGAGGGTGAAATTGTTATTGTTGAGGAGCTGTTATTGTTGAAATGAAAAAAATTGGCACTTGTCTAAAATTTCTAATCACAAAGACAACAGCGAAATTCTCACACCAGTCCTTTAGACCATGACCAAATCGAAAGGAAAAACAAAGAACTTGGAAAGAAAAGAAAATCAAATAAGTGTAACCGAATACACTCTATAAGAACTCTGTATCAGTAGGTGCCGCCACAGGACAGGATTCCGGCCAACTGAGCATCCGATGAGATCAACTTGGAATTGATAATGGCATTAAAATGGAATCCTTTTGTTCGAACAATTTAGATAAATTCCTGTTTAAAATGTTTGTATAGATGATTTTCAGAAATAGAAAATAATTCATTATTCCTCAACACACTCCGTGTGTGTATCTGTGTGTCTGTGTTAGTTTTTTGCGACACCACCAGCAACAACAAATCATAATAAATCCTACATCAAAGGATAATATTTGTGACACCTGAGCCAGGTATAATTTTACTACAAAACTTGTCAGATTTTTGTCGGTTGTCTGGTTCGGTTGGACGGTCAGTCACTCGTAAGATGTGGCTGGCTAGAGTTCGGTCGGATTTGAACTGACGCGTCGGTTTGTCAGTGAACGCTTTACGCTTTAAAAACCTCATCTACAAACAAATCCTTCTTCGCCCTACAGATTTAATCGTTGCAACAATTCATTCATTTGTTCATTCATTTCAAAGTAATCCCTAGCATCGTCCTAGCACGGTATCAACCAACAAACAACAACAAATGCGTATATCCGGAGGACAAAAATAAATAATACCAAAAAACCACAAAATAATAATAAAACAAAATAATTCATTGGCAAATTTTGTTGTTGTTGTTTCGGTAAAAATACTTTATATTAATAGTTTTTTGGTATTCTTTTGCTTGGAAAAGTTTGTTCTTTCCATTCTTCGTATTACAACAATAAAACTAAAAGATATTATTTCGAGGTATATCCGTATCTTCTGTTTGCTGACCTCCGTCTGCTTGCAGGCCTTAGGTAATGTTGCAATTGCGACCCAACAATGGACACGTAATTTTCAATTCGCATAAACTCGGCTGAACGACAACTTGAACGACAATAACAATGAGAGCGGGAGTGACGAAGGCGACGTTGGCGTCCGCTGCGACAACAATGACAGTGACAACGAAAACAGTAATGGGGTAGCAGAGGCATGCCAAAAGCCATCGTCAATGGCTTCTGCACCGGCATAGTATTTGGCAGCGGCTCAGCGACGCAAACAAAAGCAAGAGCATTATGCATAATTCTTTGGCGCGATCGTGAAAATATTATTGCATTCCTTGCCGTTTTCTCGTTGCCGGAATACGTTCGAGTTCCAAGTGAGATCTAGTGCTCTTGAAACTCTCTCTCTCTTGGTGTTTAGTCTGCGTCTTGAAACTTTCCTTCATGGCCAAAAAGAATGAAAACTTTTATAGAAATCCATTTACGAATTACCGACCGAATGGCTTCGCCGATGCGAAGCAGCAATGAATAACTTTTGAATATAAAATAAATTCCTTGAAGAAGTAAAAGAGAAAAAGCCTATAGTAATAAAATACCGGCCCACCGTTTGAATTTGCCTCAAATTTAAGTAAAAAGGATTTTCCGTCTTAACCCAAAAACGTAGCGTTGCCGAAAGGAAAATAAGTCAAAAAATAATGATTTAATGCCAATGCGATTTTTGGAGGAACAATTAGTAGTTATTTTCTGGTAACAGATGTTGACCATTACTTGCAATAATATTTTAGAAAACAAACAATTTAGCAAACGAGAGGAATCAACGAACAAATGAATGAATAAATTCTTAAATATTTTCAAAAAATTCCATTAAAAGAATTGCGAAAGTGATTGGGAGAGTAAGTATAAGTATTATAGCCTTCTTCAGAATAAGAATTATTTCATCGATATAATTTTTTCATTTTTTTGAATGCTTTTGATTAAGAAAGTGACAACTGAATGCGACTCGTGAATGAATTGCCGTTTAAGTAAAAAAATGGTTTTAATTATAACAGTGTGGTAACCGTGGTGGCTTTTTACAATAAAAATTGATAATTTCTGTTTGATTCGAAAAAATTCTCAAATCCTTGAAGAGCTTTTAATATGGTTTCGATAAAGTTCATGCCAACGAAATTGGTTTTGTTTTCAAATTCGATTTTAATACGAAATTAGTGAAAATATGACGTTCATCTAAATTTCGCACTTCGAAATTGTCGACTATTCTTTTTTTTGGATCGCGGACATATAACTTCATTTCATTCTTTGAAAATTTTTTCGCAGACAAGTTCAGAAATAATTTAAATTCCAATCTAGGTCGTCGGTCTGATGCTAACAGCCTTGGTGGAAGAGCCCTAAGAATCGTGGAAGGTTTGATAAAAACTTTTTGATAAAGGCGGTTTTTGGATAAACTCTTCAGAATTTTTCATTAAAAGTTCGGATTATCCAGGATCACGCCTATAAAATAGAACAAAGGCAATAATTTCACGACGATGACGATGACGATTGTGTCATTGCTGTTGTTTTTGTTGTAATTAAATGTATTCATATTTTGTATTATTATTTTTATTTGTGTTAGTTATCTTTTCACAGACGTTACAAGAAGTCGTGCATTGAACAAAACACAAAATGATTTTCTGTCATTTGAAATAATCAGGCTTATGCAAATGTTTTTACAAAAAAAAGTAATGAAAAAAGAAAAAGAAAAATGCAAACAACAAAAGAATAATTTCCTTTTTTTTGTATTAAATTAATGCTCTTGAATTGATGGGCGTTATTGAAAAGGAAGGACGGAATAATGCTTGAGTACATCTATCGAAGAAAGTAATGTACAAAGTAATCCCAGGTGGGTAGTAGTAGTAGTAGTAGTAGAAGTAGCAGTGGTAGTAGTACCAGTAGTATTAGAAGTAGTAGTACTACTAGTGGTTGTCGTTGTTGTTGTTATTGCTACTACTATTGCTGCTGTTTCTGTTGCACGTTTCATTGATTGCAGATGAAAGGTCGCAGGAGTCAGAGTAAATGTTTTTAATATTTCGTAGATGATGACGACGATGATGATGATGACTATGATGAGGATGCATAAAAAAGAGTCATTGCTGGTAAGGAATTATGGAAAAAGCTGTGGTAGAGGAGGAAAAAAGGAACGTTTTCTTCAGTTTGTATTTGGTTTTGCTTTCGATTTAAATTTTAAAAAAAATACACAGGGTCAATAATTTTTTAACCCAAGTCGTTCGAAACGCATAACCAGCTTTTAATAATTTTTAAAATAATCCTACATGCTCCGTATTGTTATCTTTCTTTCTTTCTTACCTTTTTTTAGTTAATTCAATTTCATTTTTCGTTTTCAAAAATTTACATATAAAAATTTGTTTCCTTACATTGCATTGCATTTCATTACAATGCATTGTTTTTGCTCTTATTGTTCTTATTGTTGTCATTTTTGATGCTGGTGCTGCTGCTGCTTTTGTTGTTGCTTTTAATATTATTGCTTTAGTTGTTGCCATTTGTGGCAGTCGTGAGTATAAAAACTATCAGCAATCTTTATAGCGTAGCGATCATTACATGGATCCTATCACCGTATCGTATAATAGAATATAGATTAGCATATCCTTTTAAAACGTTATTTTGTAATTTATGAGAATGTTATAATATTTCTAGAACTTAAAGCATTCGTGCAACTCTTTGATTCCGATCTACAATTGAGACTAAGAAAAAAAACGAGAATTCAGCTGTTTCTCGAACGATAGCAATTCTCGATGGCCATCAATGAACGAAGGGAAAGACAGAAATGTTTAGTGTTTATGAAACTGTAAAAAATATTTTCACAAAAGGCGCTTGTGTCACATCGTCGGTCATGGAGAAATCTACACTAAAGGAGTCTTGTAGGAATCCATGAATACCTGACGTAATGTGTCCCTGGGGGTTTTTAGTGATTTATTGAGAACTAGTAGAAGAATTCCAATTAAAGAAACAAGATTTTCCGAATTCACGTTCTTCTCTCAATAAAAAATCCGCGCAGACACACACCCACACCAACACACATAAACAGAAATAATTTCATCTATAACATGGCAGTCAATTCGATACCATCTGCCCGAAATTACCAGATCAAATATTTTTCAAGCGTTTCGTGCAATTTTTAGGTGCAGTTGAAATTTATGATTGTGTTCGAAATAGTGTTAATAATTTTCGAAGGTTTAACTATACGACGGTGAGATAATTACAGACCTTAAGATCTTATATAAATGTTGACGAACGGTAAGAGACTGGTTGTGATAACTGTTAAAATTGTTTGCAATAAACTTTTAAAGCTTGCTTAGTCACGTTAATTGAAGACGATATTGCTGATTGCTGAATGTCATTAAAATATGCTGAATGGCTTTTTGATGAAACTTTGAGTGGATGACAATTGATGGAGGTAAAAGGAATTAGTGCATTTTTAGCTCTCATAGCAATTTTATATTCTAAAATTGATTCACAAGTTTATATCAATATTCAATTATATCCGTATAAATAATTCTTAAACGATTGCCATTATAATTTTCATTCAAATCTTCCGACACATAAATTTGTCAAGTTGAAAGCTCTGAAGAAATGTGCTTGGAGTAGCTTTAAATTTACAAAAGAGACGTAATCTTTTAGGGGTTAATCCGTGAAAGGAAAAAGTAATGGTTTTATGGATTTGTGGAATTTTCAGTTAGGTTCCCCATCTCTCTCTCTATCTATAAGGTCTCCCTGTGTGCTTTTCAAAGAAGAAAAAGAATAATCGCTAAGAATGGTAAGGATGCGACTGAAACCGAGGCGTCTTAATGTTTATCTTCTTACTTTAAGTTATCAGGATAACGATATTAACGCAGGATTTTCAATTAGAAGTAAGAAAGAAAATGAAGTAAGGAGATTACAAACAGAAGCAGAAAATGATAAAAGGACAGAAAAGGATAAAAGGATGTCACACAGCTGGATGACACAAGGTATCATTTAACCATAATCTCTATACGAAAATATGCAATCCGCCTCTTTGTCCCGTTTTGTTTCTTTTCACTTAGCGTTTCATTAAGATTTGCAGTTTGTTAAAATTCGAATAAAAACAATGAATGGAAAACCGGAAAGGATTTGAGAACAAGAAAGAAAAGCAATAGACAAAAGGTCACACGAAAAGGACAAAATTTAGTTAAAAAAATGTTGTTCTTGTGGTAGAATTTTGTGGGAATGTGTGTAAATGGGTCACAGATTGATGACCATAATTTTGTTTTTGCAATTTCAGTTTTAGTTTTTACAATCTTCACGTTGCCTCTTACTACTTTTACTACTTTTCCTCAGGATAAATATAATTCTTGAGCTAATTATTGTTGTTGTTATTGTTGTTGTTGTTGTTAACGATGAATTTATTGTTATTTAAGCCTTAGGGAAAACACAAATGAAAAAGAAGGAAACAGATGAAAAGGATTGCTTGAAAGAGGTTTCATTTAATAGACGGAAAGGGAAGCAAGTCGAGCGTGCAATTTACTGCATTTTATTCGCAGAAGGACTAAATGGTCAGCAACGGTCAAGCGCAGATTCTTACTGTAAGTGCTTTGTATTCTGTGTTGGAATAATTGGCTCCTTTGGTGAGTGAGAGTTGTTTCTTTTGTTAAGATTTTATAGCTCTCTTTTCTTTCTGTTTCTGTAACGTTTAACACATTCCTGCCAGTTGTTTCTTTTAGTTTTTCCATTATATTTAATGTTAGATTTTCTTTTCCATTACCTTTCTTCTTTCCCTCGTCATTTGTGTTTGCTTGGTTGTGTTGAAATACTATCTAGAGATTTTATCATTAATTTGTTTAACATTTTTGCAATTAAGTTTGATACTTTCGATTTTGAAGACAATACTAATCTGATGGGAGTAATAAAAGAAAGGAAAACAAAGGTAAGGAACGCAGATAATATAAATGAGAATACAAATAGAAAAGGCTTTTAAGAATGAGCGGATATTTTGCTTTTTCTTTTTAGGGTTTTTTGGTGATTGTCCCAAAAGGCACGGACGCCGAGTTTCTTTTGACAAAAGTTAACAACAAAATAAAAGAATAAAAAATTTAACAAAAAAATAAAAGAATAATTATAAAAATTATATAATATTAAAGCTTATTATTTTTTAAACGTATCTCTTCTTCGAAAATATTACTTTTTCGCTGTACGCAAAGAGAAATTGTTGACGAAAAATTGTTGTTGAAAAACTTCTTTAAGTTTTTCATTTCCTTAATAAGAGTCTTTCAGCATGATAATTATTATTGAGATGCGATACGACATAATGCGTTGGATACACACAATGAGGCAATACAAAACTTTATCAATACATCACTTTGCCAATATAACACTTTACTATTTTAACAATTTACCCGGATGACACTTTCCTTCTATTATAATTAAAATAATAGATTACAATAGAAGAGGCGTTGTGTTTTATCTACAATCAAAGTTATCATCACTACAATCATCTACAATCATTAGCTATTATCACTGCAATTTATTTAGCATAGTATGCTGGTGATCGTGCTTGTAGTGATGCTTAAGAATGGTTTATGTTTATGAAAGCTTTGTTAGTGCTTTTTCTCATTGTTTGTTTATTTTGATTGCTTCAGTTTGAAGGGGATAATGAGTTAAATTAACAAAGGCCAGAATATTGCTTTATTTAAAAGGCTGTACTAGAATAATTGCAACATAGCGATATGTGATTATCATATAACAAAGTGTGTTTTTAATAACATATGGGTCAACCGTGTTCAAGAGCGCGTTGAGTAATTATTAACTCTTTAACTGAGAGCATAACGACAAAAACAACCAAATGTAATTTTGTGTTGACGGAGAATATTATTAATCATGAAATCAGTGTAAAAGATTGTAAAGAAATTGTTAAGTAAAGAAAGAAGAATCAGATCGAAAGCTCAGAAAGACTTCGGCAGACAAAAAATCAGACACAATAACCACAAAAATATTAATTAAAACTGGGCACGGTAGATAGAGAGGTCATTGGGAAGGCAAAAGATATGAAAATTATTAATTCTGAAGGTAAGCAGTAACAATGCTTTTACTGCATTGTTGTTTGTTGTGAGTTGTATGTAATCATTCCTCATACGATATCCCGCAATCATTAAAATGACATTAATCGTTACTTTTTGGAAATATACAACCACCACTGAATAACCAGATGGGAGAAGAAGAAAAGGAAGAATCAAAAAGAAGAAGTAGAAGAAGAAAGCAATAGTCATCACGTAATGAAAAATTTCTTCAATCAATGAAGAAAGATTTGGTAAAAGTTGAATTTTCTTAAAATGAATGCTTAACCCTTGACTTAATTTTCGGTATGAGAATCTAAAATTGTTACAAAATATATATTAAGATATATATTTACATATATACATAAAGTATATACATAAATTGCTCGTCGAAGAGGACCGCTTAAATGGTCACAGAGTATGTTAAATAAAAGGCTTTTATTTTCCACTTTTCAAAATTAATTATTGCATTAATTAAAAATTTATATTTGGTCTCTAATGAAAACAATCATGGTAAATATTAATAGAAATAATTATAAAAAGATATTAATCGAAATTAATTTTATCAATTATTAAAAATAAGTAAAATAAAAAATGAAAAATATAAATTCCTCATAAATTAAAAAAAAAAATTAAAAATAATTTATTAATCATAATCATGAGGATAAGTAATATTTTGTTGAGTGAGCAGCTTGAAACAAATTATCAATTAAGTAAATTCTGGTAATTATTAATTGGGTTCAACATTTTGAAAGTGCCCTAAGTCCACTTTTTAAAAATTTTACGCTCAAATTGAGATATTTATAGATGTGAATTATAAGTTTTAATGATATTCTTCTACGCATAGAAACTAGATTTTAGAAAAATTTCTATAATTAAAGAAAAAGAAATGAATTCATTTAAATTAAGAATTCATTTAAATTAAAAAGAGCGGTGCAGCATAAAATGATTATTGTTATGAGTTAGTTTTTTCACATATCAAAAATTCGGTAAAGAGAAATAATTTTAATTGTTATGAAAAATAACTACTTGATAAACGTCGTTAGTTAGGCGCTATTGTTTTTATTTTGAAGTAGCGAATAAAAACATATAGATAAAAACATTTTAAATATTTCCCTGATTTTTTCTCATACTTGTTAAATAAACCGTAAAGAAAAAGGAAAGAAAAGAATTGTGTACGAATTTTGAAATAAGGGTTAAAAAATTCGACCTCATCTCATTTTTGCAAGATCACTATACGACAATAAATCGTGTTGAAAGCTATGATTAATGAGGCTAATCGTATTCGTATTAAATAATTTCGTATAAAATATGATTGGATTATAATGAGTTTTTTCTCCCAAAATAGCAATTTTATTGAAATTTTGGAGATTTCATTGAATCGATTTAATAAACGATTAGAAAGTCGGAAGTCTGGTAATTCATTTGTGGGGAAAAAAGACTTAACAAAATCAAAATAAATAATGTCATTTGAAGACCGTTAAATGTCTAAATAATGGAGAATTAATACATATTTTTACTGTATTAATGTTCACTTCAGTACAAATCAAGTCTGTGGGATAAATATCATCAGAAAAAAGATTCGAATTTTCTTTAATACAATTTTTCTTTTCTCATTCATTTATTAATATGCTTGATCATTATTTTTAGTACAATCAAAAAGAGATTTTACTGCATACCGAGACTCTCCCTCATTTCCATCCAATTTCGTTTAAGAAACCTGTGATGATGTCTTTGTTTATCGCACTCATTTATTTATCTTTATTGAAATCTTAACAACATCGTGTTCAATTTTTTTTTATTTTGTCAATAAGAATTATTATTGTTTCATCAAGATCGTAGAGATACTAATCTAATTTCACCTTACTTTTTAGGTTTTCTTTTCCTCGAATTCGTCTCGCCTCCGGTGAAAAAGCGTGTTTTCTTCATTTTACTAAAATTCACTTCGTGGATAGTTTCTTTTATCGCCGTGCATTTTCTTTCTTGTCTTGAATTATTCAAATTTATTAGTGCGTTCTGTTCTTTATGGTATTTGTTTCTTCGAATTTTCCGTTCCTTTTTATAGTTTGTGGTGATTGTGATGTTGTGATCTTTTCTTTTTAATAAAGTCATTTAAAATCAATTTAATTTAATGATTAGGTGTGTCGATACAGAACGGTTTGGATTTCATAAAAATCGTCGAGTGAGTGGATGTCACGAATGAACGAATATCGAATGCTCACGATTAGATTAGTGAGAGACTGTTATTTATGATTCTTGATAAATTGTATTAATATCAGAACCTTACCGGCGAAGGGTCAAAAAATAGAAGATGAAGTAGCTGGAAGGTGAGCTTAAGAAAAAATATATAAATCTATAATATTAACACTTTTTTATCTTGTATTTAATTAAAAAGATTTTCTATGTCATTTCGTCCAAACAAGTATATTTTTTAAGGAATTCGGTCTTACAAAGAAATTGTTAGAAATCCCAATAACGATTTCGGTTTACGATACATTCATAACGTAAGTATTTATGCCGTAGAAGCCAAAATATATCACGCATACATATATTTTTATTACTAATTATAATAAAGAATTAGAATGTTTTCTTTTATAAAATCATCTCAGCCTCGTTTGCGACTTTAAATGAAGTAAAAAGGCAATTTTCAGTGCGAGTAATGCGCATATTTTCATTGCTGGAATTCTTTTACGTGACATTATTTGAAAATATTCCAAAAATTTCATCAACTTCATCAGAAGTAATTTTGTTATTGAACAAATACTTCAGACGAAGTTAAGGAAGAGTTTAAATAAATACAAAAAAAAAAACCAACAATGACGTTGTTGTAAAACGAATGACGTGAAATGAAGAATGAAGGGGATGAACTTGACAATTCATTCAAGGTTTATCCTGCAATCAGCCCTTAGCAGCCCATTTTTGATACAACCCACACAATATGTTTTGATAAATGCAATACTACTAATCAAGTGAAGTGAAACAGGATGAAGCATGATGAAGGATAAATGAGGAAGAAGTGAACGTAGGAAACGACAGTGCGATGGAGAAGGAAGGGAATTACGAATGGCCGGTAGATACGTAACGGAAAAATGGTGGAAAAATGGGGTGCAATTCTTGTCAAGGGTGTCTCAAAAACATTCGTATTGCTCAAGGATACTCAATTTTTTCGTTTGTTGTTTATTGTTTTCCCCCTCGTTTTTGTCCCCTTTCTTTAAGTCATGAACGTATTGCTCGGAATAGAGATTAACTCATTGAAGTGAATAAATGATGTTAATATTCATTTAGATGTTTTTAAAATTCTCATCCGTTTCCAATTGTTTTCATTAGATGAAAGATATTCACCCGCACCCGCAGCAGCAGAGGTTGACACGAGCGTTCGTTATCATTGTTTTGATTATTGTTTTTTTATTGGTTTCATATTATTTTTGGAAAGTTTTCACATTTCGATTTGATTTGATTTTTAGTCAAGCTTTGATTTTGCTTTTAAAATATATTTAAACTTGTGGTTTGCAATTTTACTTATGGTTTGCATTACATATTTTTATTGCTATCGTTGTTGTTTGATGAACTTTGGTTGTCGTTGTTGTTGTTATTTTCGTTGCCTTTTTAACGAATTGTCTTTATTATTTAAATGGTTTTATCTTTGCCATTGACTTTTATTTTGTCTTTTAATATTTTATTCCTGAAATTATTTTACAAAAAGTGATTAAATACGATTTTACTTTAACCCTAACGTATTGCTTTATATAATTCTGAAAGGGTATTTTTATGGATTTACAAAACCTGCTTGAGCCTCTGACAGATTTCTGTCTCTGCCGAAAGCAAAATTTCAGCATTGATAAAATTTAATTGTGTACAAAATATAAAACAACCACCGCCACCCACCGCCCAAAGCGACAAAATTTAATTAAACAAAATCCGAATTTTGGTAAGAAGCGACGTCAACAGCAGAATTCGAAGCTTAAACAAGAGAAATTATCTGCATTTGACGGCGGGTGATTTTATGCAGTTTGATCGGAGTCTATTTTGGTAAATATTTGCATTTGTCAGTTTGGTCGAAAAGATTAAAGGAAAAGTTTTGGGAATTTGTAAATGTAGAATTATATGTTCAGACTATAATTTTATATTTCTGTAATTTGTGGAGAAGGAATAGTTTTTAATGGAAATGTAAATCTTTCGGTAAAAAGGCGAAATGAAAAATTTGATTTTATAAGCAGTTTTGGAGGATATATAAAGATATCTATTAACGATTCTGAGGACTGAGAAAAAGGCTTCAATAATTAGGAAAGGCTTGGCGTAATCTCTAGTAATTATTATCAGTAATAAACGTTAAATGATTACCACGTTTATCGATATCAGAAGTGAAATCAAACAAATAATGAAAGGGAAATTTTTAGCTTTTCAATAGTTGGTAACGACTTCGAATTGAAGTCCAAGGGGATGATTATGACGATGATGATGACGTCATTAATTAGCTAATTTATTTCTATCATATTTTTGTTCTAAATCTTCTAAAACTGTATATTAAAATTATCCATAAATACTAATCAGAAATAAAATAAGAAAAACTAGAATGAAATATTTGTTTGCACATATTTTTAATTACAATATTTTCAGTGGCAATTTTTTAAAATTTCTAATTAAATTAATTAAATTAAATTAAATTAATTAAATAATCATCATTATCAACACTTTGCGTGCTTTAAAAAAGTGAAAAGTGAAAATTTATTGTATTAGTTTTCTTTCCTTTCAAATTATGTTAAACAGCTTCCACGTATAAGAATAATGTAGTCAAATGAATGTAATGTAATATAATGTCAAATGAATGTACTGAGTAATGTAATCTAGTGCTAGTTTTATGAAATTTGAATAAATGAATTTTAACTGAAGCGGACAAATTAATTGCAAGAAACTTCATAATCGAAAGTGTCGTCTTCCTTTCAAAAATTTCCTCACCTTTTCCGTCTTTCTCCAATAAATATAGCTCCATCATCTTCATCTTCTTACTCTTTTACTCTTCTGCCAGCAAGATAACGAAGGCGTTAGAAAAACTCCAGCAAGAAAAAAAAGATTCATGAACAAAATGTAATTAAAGTTTAACGAAAACTTTCATTAAATTCGTAGATGGAAATTGTAGGAGGCGCAGAAAAAGGCGGGGAGGAAATCGGATAGCAGATAGCGGAGGCGGATGTAGTTTACTGGTCGCTTTTGTTGTCGCCAGACTGGCAGGAAATAATTGAAAGAAATGAAATGAAACTTAAAATGCAAAATAAAAAGAAAACATATAATAATATAAAAAAACTTTTAAAAAAGTGAGAAAGGCGAAAAATGTCATGAAAACGTTTACACCGGAGTCATTTCCGTTTCGGATTTACGCAAAAGAAGTCGAGTTTATTGTTGTTGTTGTTGTACTTGTTATTGCTATTGTTAGAAAATAATAAATAAAAAAAAGTACCAGGAAGATGTAGTTTGGGTGGGCAGGAGGCAAACGGAATATTAACGACAAGCTGTAGCAATAAATTCATAATAAAATAAATTAAAAAAAACATTTAAAAAAACATTATTTCCTTCTCTCCCTCTCTTTTCCACTCCCTCTCATCTTCATTTCTTTTCCTTCCATCCATCAATATTTCTTCATTACCGTCGCCTACCTTTACTTTCTTTTAATATCGTATTGCTCCTTTCTTGCCATTTGTTTTTGCTTCCTTATTTTTGATTTATTTACGTTTTAAAACGTCATGATTCTCACTTTATGCAAACAAAGTCTCGTTACGTGCGTCTACGTAATGAGCTTACGGCAAATCATGTCCGAGTATATCGTAACCTCGTCTCATCGGGTGTTTGGCAAGGGTTGCCGTTCTGTTTTTGTTTATTTACTGCGCTTTTATGGAATGATGGCAACGAATAGGTTTCATTATATAATGACGTTTATATCGTAAGGTTGTTTCATTGAACGATAACGGTAACGACAGTGAAAGTTACAACAAAGGACTCTCATGTTTAATAAATTTTATCAAGTCAGCAAGGATACGACATGGCGCTTCAGTCAAATGATGTAAACGCTAAACAGTTGAAGACGCAACGGTTGAAAGAAGGAAGAAAGCGAGGGAGGAATGTATGAAGAAAGAAAGGAATAAGGATAGGAAGAAATGAAGAAGGAACGCAAAAAGACAGGGGGAGGGGGAAAGGCATCCAGTGAATGAAAGAATGGAAGAATGAACGACTCGTTTGGTAAACTTGATGAATAGATGTCAGAAGGACTCGTGTAGGAGCAGTTCAAGGTTGAGTTCCAAGTTTACCGTAAACAGTAGGCTTTATTTACAGATCCCGGCATCTCACCTCATGATTCCCGATTCAGCTGCTTACTCGCAAAAATAATAATCTTAATTGTTATTAAATATTTGACGCCTAGTCGGGTAAGTCGTTGTTGATGGACTGAAGTGTTGTGGCTGGGCAATGCTTGGACGAGTTCAAGGATTCAGACAAGGGCTGTCGGTACCTACAGTTATTCAGTAATGTACGTCAAAAGATGTTGTTTACTCTTATGTTCACACCATTCGACGTCATTAAATTTGCTTTAGACCAGACATGAAATGGGTTCAGGTTGATTTTGATTTATAAATTTATTTGTTATGTGTATAATAATAGCAACAACAACAAAACCAACAATAAAGTTTAGCCCACAGCAGCACCGGCAAATTGGATGAATGAATAATGTCAGACTATTTTGTATGACTATTTTTGAATAAGCTTCGTTGGAATCCAAGAGCCCTACTCGGCCAAATAATGACCGAGAGCACTTTTGCCGATGTTAATTATGATGTGAATATTTCGTATTTCTTAAATTCTTTTTGATCAAAAATTATAGATTAAGCTTTGAATGAAATGTCAGTCAATGACATAACAAACCAACAACAAACACACGCGGCTTTTGACAGATATTCCTTTTTTCGCCAATCTATAAAGTCACTTTTGGATAAATTCCTACGTCTAAATTTAAAAAGGCATTTCCTTAAATTGGCGTTCCTTCCATTCTAGTTTTTTCAAAAGATTGCTTTTCCTTTGTTTAATGAAGTGCACGTAAATTATCCTTAGGCAGTATTGAAACATTTTGTTAATTTACTCTTTTAAGAAAAACAAAGATCTTTTAATACTCTTTTCTTTGGGAGCTAAAATAGCTGGTCTGGTTACCAATGGTCTTTCAATGGCACTGCCCTGTCTTCAAAACGGAAAATAATTTAAAAGGCAGCAACAGCAATTGCGAAGCCAGAAACAATACAAAACAAAACAACTTAAAGGATCTGGTAGAATTTCGTAGCCAACTTCAGTTAATGATTTTCGTAGCAGGATTTCGTTACAGTTGTTTTCGTATTCCTTAAATTGATTCAATTTGCTGTTGCGCTTTTTTATTTTCTTCGACGGTAGACTTTAGTTTTTCATTATTTTTTACTTGTGTTTCTACCGGTTATAATCGCGTGTCTTTTTATCCGTCCTTCAACGTCTGGCAACTCTCAAGTACTCCTCCGGTAGCTCTTGTACTGATTAAGTAATTTTTCTGTTTTTCTACCTCTCTCGCTTTCTCTTTGATCTGCGGCGAGGAATGCCAAAGTGGTACAAATCGATTATTCAGCGGCTAATGTAAAACATTCTGTTCTGGTAATGATTTTGCAGTTTTAGTGAAAACTTTTTCTGCAGTGTATCGATTAGTATACCGATCACATAGGCACTTCAATAAAATATTTTTCAAACTGTAGAAGATTATTAATAAATTATTTAAGAGTCAAGGATGAAGATAGTTTGATAGTGGTAATATCTATCCACAGATTGTCAGGGTCCTCAAGATGAACGGGGTCTGCTTCCAAGCCTGGCCAATGAATTTTATTGATATTTTAAAGATGTTTCTTTCAACACTTTTGAAATAACGTATGTCTTTATGCAAATAAACAATAGTTGTTCAAACGATAAAAACATCAGAATTTTTTAAGTTCTGCCTTTTGCAATTTTTGTACTCTCCAAGATATTCCATGCGGATAAACCGGTGGTTAAGGAGTTATAGTAATCCAGTAAAGAGGATCTCTCTAAGAACTGACAGGACGTGGAAGAGGAAGCATTTCCCTAATCGATTTGAATTTAGATGAAACTTGGCAACGAATGACGAAAAATTACTGCGATAACTTTCAATATCCAAACGCTTTTAGGCTCTTTCATTTGATTTTACCAAATTGAATTAATACGAAGTCTTAATCAAATATTTTATCAAATAATTTTTAAAATATTTTATAAACACAAAATATTTGTTTATTTCATAACATTTTTAATTTTCTTCTCCTTCTTTTTTTGTTTTAAAAGAATCAGTAATTATATAAACTAAGAAAAGCTATAAAATCTAAAGTGGAAATTAATCAATAATAATATTGCCTTCCAAAAAACTCGAAAACAAAACAAAATACTCGGACTACAGCTCAAAAATAAACAAGTTTTATTGGCGTTTTTTATCGTTTACGTTAAGACAAAGACTTCCCCTTTCCATTTTCTTAGAGACAATCTAAAAGAAGAACAATTAAAAAGTACTTCGCGGAATTCAATTCAAACTGAAAGAAAAGGAAAAAAGAAGATATGCAGTCACCGCAACAGCAACAACAAAGGCAACAATCACAACAACGACCAGATGAACATTAACAGTAGCGCACCAACCAAACCAAATCACAAACAATCTCAGAAGCAGACACGGCATAAATACGAAATATCATATCTCTTCTTCATCAAATAGAAAACAAAGATAAATAAATTTGTTGAGTTTTGAGTCGATAAACCAAGAAATGCAACACAACAAGAATTCACAGAAAATAAATAAAAGACGGTTATTAAAATAGAGAGGAAACATCGAGAAACATCATTAGAAGGTGCAGTGATAGCTAGAGAGAGAGAGAGAGAGAGTTAGAGGCGTGAATGCTTAGAGAGAGGGAGAGGGGAAAGAGGAGGAAACGAGACGGTGGACAGACAAGTAGACGGACAATTAGGCGGAATTTCTTTTTATAGAATTTTCCAAATCCAACAACAATAACCAGCTATAACGCCCAAACCTATGCAACGGATAAAGTTGAAGGAGAGCAAAAGTAGGAGTTTGTTGGGCATTGGTAGAATGAAGGGAAAAGGGAATGGGAATAGAAAATGAAAGGGGAACACGGTGTCGGTTGAATGGGAAATTCTCTTTCACTTCAATTTGCCTTGATAAGATTTCGACTGATCCAATTAGTTGTAAAAAGTTGAACAAATACAAAGTTATACGTCCGCAAATATGAAAACATATATACATATAGCCAAAAGGAACAGTAGCCAAAGCAACAACAATGGGGCGTATAAAGCCGGAATAATATTCTAAAAGAGATTTTTCTCTAAAAAAAACGAACACAAATGACATCAAAATACTTTTTTACAAAACAAAGAATCTTTCTCGTCTTTTTGTGCGTGCGCGTGTGCGTACACTGATATAAATTTTAGTAATTGGTGAGCATTAAGGACTGTGCCCTTAAGAGAATGCTATGATTTGATTAGAGTTATATTACGGAGTTGGTAACGAAATTCTGAACGACAAAATCCCAAACAAAATTCCGAGAGAAATCTCCACAAATGTGACTGAAGCATAGACTTTGTGGTGATAAAACTATTTTCTATGAAAATCAGAGTTAACTATAATTCCAAGTACCAATAAATAATTCCAAACAAATATATTGGGTTATTCGGAGTCATTCGGGTCTAATAGCTCTTTCCACCTTTTTGGTGGGAGCATGATTCAAGTCTCATAAAATGTGTAATCATAAAATAATTGAAGAAATATGCATCTAAAAATAATTTTACGAGATATTGGTATGCACTATAAAATATTGGAATAGATTTATTTTTATAAAATCGATTAATAAGTTTTATAATATAAAATTTTTTCATAATACGTGTTTTATAATAAGTTTTAATTTATCAAACACAATTTTCATAATTTTTTTGAGTGCACTTTTACTTTCTGGAACAAAGAATTATCTCCATCTGGTGCCCCAGTAGACAAATTCCATCTATATTAAACCAGGTGATCGCTTAAGAGAAGCGCATTGATGACCTTTTTTGCAGTCAGAAAAAAATGACAATTTCTTATTTTCGAAATAAATATTATACGATTTATAATTTCATGTAAAAGCAGAAGTTTGAAGATAAAAATGCGAAAATGCAATGATAACGAGTCCTTCTATTGTGACTTAATTAAGGGTTAATTAAGGGCGGTACTGTTGACATTCAAATTTTTTGCAAAAGTTATCAATTACTCATTTTTTTATGAAATTACAAATTGCTAAATGCTGGTGATGAACGTTAGAGAATCTTGTCTTATTTTCGAATGGATTTGAAATAAAATTCTATTTTTAATAAAATTCTAAATTTCAATTTTTTCTTTCTAGAATTTGATTATCACCGCTTGTCTTCCTTTCGCCGATATTTGAGTCCGATGGTATATTTAATTCTTCGGGTAATGCATTAATTGCTTAACGGCTGGGTCTTTCTACGAGGTTTTGGGTTCGTTTTACCCAACATCGAAAGCATCAACAAATATAGTCTTCTTCTTTTCCCATCAGAGAAGCTGAGGCTAATGTTTACTTTGCTTGTAATTCGGTAAATTTTCGTTGTTGTTGTTGCTGTTGTTATGACTGTTGTTGTCATTTGTAAATGCTTTGAGCGGCAATTAAATAATCCACGATGGGAATACTCCTGAAAAATGGATATACACGGACTTTTATACGTATAAGCGAGCATTTAAGTGTGTGTGAGCGTGTGTGTTTGTCGGTTTTTGCGTGTGTGTGTGTGTGTGTGTGTGTCTTTGATATCTCTTCACAAAGTACGAATTATTAACTTTCCATTCTTTTTCCTTTGAGTTATTGCTCGTACCAGACCTTCCACTCTCCCCTCTTCGTAAATATTTACCGTCAACAAATAAACAAAATAAACGCCCGGTGACCAGCGGCGATATACGATTACATCGGAATATATCTATATGATTTTTTTTAGTGAAAGTTAAGTTAAAATTAAAGACCTACTACAGGCTGCACAAGAAAAATGTGATAACATTAGAGTAAATAATGCTTGACATATCCTTTGTGTTTGTTTCAGAAGAAAAAGGAATCTAGAATAATGCTGGAATATTTAAGAAAAATCGTGATAAGAACAATTGGAAAAAATTGTTCCATTTGGGTAAAACACTTGGATAAAGTGATAAATAAATATGATTAAAAGGATACAGAATTCTTTGAAATTATTTGAGATTAAGGATTTTCAAAAAGAAATCAGTGCAAAGTTCATTTAGAGAAATTTGTTTTGGTGAACAATTTATCATGTTTTCCTACCGAAATTCCTTTGGGAATATCAAAAACACCCTCAGAGTAAAAAACGATAATAAACGAAGAGAGAGAGAGAAGGAATATGTGTGTGTTTTATAGAAGAGAGTAATAGCGCCAAAGAGGCATATATAAAAAGAGGCCAGTAAAAAAATATTAAATAACAAAAGTCAAGTATTTCGGTGTAAAAAAGAGCCAACCAGCCACAAACAAAATTCGTTAGAAGAAAAAGACACACTTTGCCATACGTCTGAACACTCACATACACATTGCCGCACGCAAGCATTTACAACAATGTACACACACATGCACACACTAAACATCCCCACAGAATCACGGTAAACAACAATTAAAATGACAAAAGAAAAAGAGAAATATGATGAAACAGAAGAAGCAGAAGGATGAAGAAAGGTGCAGTGATGATATAAGGATATGATATCCTTTGGCATGAATGACAAAATAATCCTACTTCAAAAATTGTCCACGTGTTGCGAAAAAAAAATTGGAATGAAAATGAAATTCCATCAGCTCCGTTCGTCACGCCTCTATTTTTTATGACAACTCTCCACCGCCTTTGCAAAGCAGAGTAAACAACAAATTAACGGATGGCATGAGATGAATGACTTTGAGCTCATTTCGTGATTGTAGATAAACGTGTATGTGTGTTGGGTAGAGTAATAGAATAAAAGAAGGGGAGTGGGAAATGGAAAACGGGTAGGAAATATGTGTGCTCTTTATGTCCATTCGTTTTCATCTTCCACGAGGATACTTTTCGTCAACATTTGTTGCAAATGAGGTAAAGATGAAATAACAGTTACGTTTGCCAATAATTTATGAACGAGCGGACAAACGGAACGGACGAACGAACGAAACGGACGAACGAATTAACGAGTTAATCAACGGCGAAACGAACAAACGTATGAAAAATGCGAGAGCAAACGAGGACTCAAATATGTGATACAATAAATGTAACTACGAAAATTTACAACACCGATGGGGTCAGTGATTAGTAAATATCATAATCAGTGTAATTTTTTTATTGTCAGTTTATATTTGAATTTTTTAAAAGCATGCTTTCTCGAAGAATTTTAATTTTTTGGAATAAGTTTTTTAAATAAATGGCATTTGGAGCATAGATGGTTTTGCGTGGTGACGACGCAAACCTTTTTTATTTAACGCTTAGTTTGCAAATTCTACTCTATCCCGTAATCAAGCAGTTGTCGCGGATTCATTAACGAATCCTTAACGAAATCGTTATCAAACAAATTTCAAACGAATTAATTTCTCCTTCAGACGGTTTCAAATATATTTCTTTGAATGGATAGAGAGAAAGAGAGAGAGATAGAGAGGAGAAAGTTACGTAATTTGTTTTGGTGATAAATATCCACCAGCTAAATGTTGATAAATTTGGTAAATTGTCTTGTATCTAATCTTTCATGTACTCGTACTGGTTGTGACGCCATTAGCGAAAAAACAACAACAATGTCAACAGGCACACCAGCAGACCCCCTGGCAATTGTGTAAAGACATTATTAAAATGAACAACAAATGCAATAATAATAATGTACAACAAAAAAAAAAACTACACCTACAACGAATTGTCTTCATATTGTCAACAGGGAAAACAGCGAAACACCAACAACAACAAAAGTAACAAATGTCCAGTTGAGTCATACGCTCCATACTCAGTCCAGTCTCTTGGCTATAACTTCATCATCATCAAAGACCAACATCAACACCATCAGCAATATCGCCATCGCCACAATCACGACCATTATTGTCGAATCGACAGGAATTGATCGCTGATTCTGGTCAAGATCGTACAATGTTTATTGTTGGTTTTGTTGTTGTTGTCCCTGTTGGTCGTAATGGATGAATCAGGCGGACTGGGGAGCTAGAGGCGTTAAAAGCCTTTCATATTCTTCTACATCTTCTTTCTTTATTATCATTTTATTCAACACCTTTTGACGATTTTCCCGCCAACGACAATTGCGACGCTCGTTGCAACAAAATATTCTGTGAAATGTTGCAACGGAGCGCAGCGGGTTGTTGCTTTTAGTTAGAATGCATGATGAGAAGACAACATCGTATGGACCACATGTGCGCTAAGTGCCGCTAAATACAAATCAAACAGACCAACAATAACAACAACAACGACAACAACAACGACGACGACAACAACAAAAAGAGAGTGTGATGTCGACAATGTTAAAAGTAAGGTACATATGCTGCATGAGCATTTCGTTTATGAATAAGAACGAGCAAATAAATGAACGAATAAACGAACGTTGGAACGAACAAACGCATCAGCGAACCAACGAGTGAATGGATGTTTTGCATCACTGACAAGTCGATGTCGTTGCAATTCACGTCATTGTTGTTGCTGCGCTGATTTTGTTGCTTCACTTCGCGCGCGAATGCCATTTTTAAGTGGCAGATTTATTGTGAACATTGCTACCGCCACTGCAACCAGATGGTATGACGTCCAGTACAAGCAACGGTACTAGCAGCAGTAGCATCAGCAGCAGTAACATTTGGACGAGCAACAGTAGCGCAGCCCGCGGCAGTAGAAGCATCATAGAATGATTTTTTTAAAAAAATACGAGGTGTTGAAAGAACGCCGCCAGCGTTTCACGATGTTACGGACGCCTGCACAACCGAGTGGATTTTCAATTTGTTGTTGCTGTTTGGTATTTTCTTACGGCAATCTTTTGCCGGTGTTTGAATACTCTCTTATGTACGGATACCTTGAAATTTTCACAGCTTTTTATGATGACGCGTTACTGCTTGATGCGCTCGGTTGAGTTGCTGACACTTTTGATTCGGCCACGTTTTGTTGATGTTGATGTGTGTGGATGTGGCTACAATGACAAATTTCAGAATGTGCCTTTTCATTTATTTTGTTTGATCGATTACACTGCAAAAAAAATTCTGCGGAATAATAATAAAAAAATGAAAATTTTTTCGATTTCCTGAAATACTTTTTTTAATACAGTTTTTCTCTCTTTGTACAATTTATATTATGGCAATTATTTGTACTGCAGCTGAAAGTCAATTGCAACCCACATTTTCGGTTTTTGTCTGATAGTTTAATATTAAAATTGTTTTGATAAAACAAAATAAAAGTGAACGAAAGCTTGTTCTTCTTGATTTATTTCTTGATTTATTCGAAAAGAATAACAAGTAAAGTGGAAAACATAACAACTGCAGCAATAATATCAGCATCAGTGGCCGAAACAACAACAATTTTTTTAGGTTTATGCTTTTTAATAAAAAATTTTAGAGATTGTTAGTAAAATGGTTTGGTAATGTTTTTGTTTCAATAAAAATAAATATTCAACTTAAATATTTTTCAGTGTATGCCATGTCTAAATAAATAAATAGGTTTAGACATGGGGAGTGCTAAAATGTATTGTTTTTCTTTTGTGATTTTTCAAAAGGAAATCTTCAAATAATCACGAAAGCATATTTTTTGCAATTTTACAAAAATTGATTTTTTTATAAAAGAAATGAGATTATTACAAAAGATTAGATTATAAAGAAAAGAAAAGGAAAGATAGTTTTTAATATTAATTTAGAATAAATTTACTTGTTCGCAAATTTTTCATTAAAATTTGTCCAAAATTAAATTTAAAATATCTTTAGTAATTTTTGTAAATGACAAAAATGTGAATAAAAAACAAAAAAAGCAAATTGTAATTGTTTAATTATCACTTAAGTATGAATTCACCTTAAGTTCCGAATTTTTTTACCAAATTCAAATTTAGTATTTTTTAATAAAACCTAAACATTTTTCTAATTTTAAAAGCAGGAAACAATAAATTGTTTCTAACTAGCTTTATCCCGTTTTTTGCTGAATCTTTTGTGCCATTTTTCAAATTTTTTGCGCTGAATTTTTTTTTGTATACATTTTATAGAAAATCAGCTTTAGTTTTGAGTAAAAATGAGTCATGTATTTTTCTGAAAGATTTCGCGCTGATTTTTGTTATTTTTATATAAAAAATATTTAGAATTTATAAATTGCTAAAAAGCCAAATCTTCACACGAGATTGTTTATTTCAAAGAAATTTCCATTTTCTGAAACATTTTTGAATTAGAAGCAAAAAACCGCTCTTAATCACAATTTTACACCTGTCCGTTTTTTCTAAAGAAAACTCCTTTTATATCCGTACGTCTAAAAAATTGTAAATATTTGTCTCAATTCAAGCATTAAGCTAGCAATCCTACTTCAATCTTTCAATTTTACTGTCGATCTGTCAAACTTTTGATTTGATCTTAAAGGTTTTGCCGCTTTTGGTTTGCTCTTGATCGAACGATCAGTCGCTCGATGGATCGATGATCGATCAGAGTCTTTCGCATCGATTCATTCCAAGCAATCATCACTTCCTTTTTTAGAAAATAAAAAAGAAATCAACAAACAATGGACAGAAAATGAATAAGTGTAAGTAACGATGTGGAGAAACTTTTCCAAAAAAAAAACATATAAAAAAGAAATGAGGGGTGAGGTAAAGCTAATTGAGAACAAAGGGAAAAATTAAAAAAAGAAACAAGGAATGACAGGAATTTATAGGATTATCGATATATTTAGTTAGTGTTGCCGCAGTATAGACAACAAAAACAGCAAACATTGGCTGACGCATGGACGATGAAAATTGGATGGCGAAACGAAAAGTGAGGTAGGGAAGAAGAGGATTGAAAGAAATCGAAGGGCATCGAATACGATACAATCGAAAATACAGAGACCCTTCTCACGAATTGTTTTTGTTTATGTAGAGGAAAGGGAGAAGGGGCAAAGAATAATAACAGTTTATAAAATCACTTCTCCCAAATAAGGCGGTCTAGTGTAATGATACAATTTTTCATAGACGCGTGAATTTGAGATTTTTTATGGAAAGGGGAAATCGAGGATCGAAGGGATGACAGCGTATAGCTGCCGTTCTTCTAATAACCGTTTTATGATGGTTCATTTACACAAAAAGAAACATATCGATGGTTATACATGACGGTATATTCGATTGGTACCACCCTTGAAATTAATTGTATTGTTTGAAATTGATGAACAAGGACTACATAAATAAAAATCGATTTCGGAAGCGTGTCACGTGACCTAGCGAACAAACAAAAAAGTAACTGCAATGCCAGCAACAATAATGGTTATGGTTGTATTACTGCAATTATGCTGCATTTGGGTTATTGGACCCTTTTGATGAAGAGCTTCTGATTTTTGTAATCAATAAACAAGTAAGAACACTAGCTTCAGCTTGGCCGAAGCTCGTATGCTTACCTACAATCTTGACGTGAATATTTATGGCTTAAATCCAACAATAAGGAGGCGGGATATAGCTCTTATTATTTCTAAATGCAATTTCAGCATTGCTTTCTTTATGAAAAATCCATAAACGATATCGTATAATAGTGGACGAGACGGGCATAATTTTTGTGGTACGTTAAAGTCCGAGACGGTTATCATGGTTATTAAATTTTATTTTTAAAACCGCTCTATGAACTGGAAAAGCCTGATAGAGGCCTTAATACTTTTAGATTTCGATAAAAAGTGGGCGCGGCCCCTACTGTCTTTTCAGACAGTGCCCTTTTTGACGTTAAGGAACCACATTATTTATGTATATATGGTACACCATTGGTGTATGCAAAATGTGTTTCATTATTATTTATGCATGTTGGAAGCCCAACAACTTCTGACTTCAGAGGTAACATTACGAAAATTTGATATGGTTTCTCTTTATTTAAAAATGCAATCAGTTTAAAATTTATACTTTTTTGTTAATTTTCAGAGACTTGTATATTATTTTTATCATGGTAAATTGTTCGCAATATTGCCTCTATTTATATGAAATATATTTCTGTACAAAAGCAATCCTTTATCCACAAAAAAGCATCCACTTTTTTGGTTGGTCATTTATAATATTTTACAATCATTCGAATGTTTCTCATTCATTCATTAACTCATTCGTGCTTGGCGTGCATCCTGTAAAACTGAGTAATAAAAGCAATAAAAGCGATAACAACGGGAAAAACATCACTTCGGGCATTTTAAGTTCATATCCTGGATGACTGTGAGTTAATTGCGGAAGAGTCCTTTTCTGCGACTTTATGAGTAAGTGTCGCTTACTCCTCCCCCGTCTGCTCGACTACCTGGCTACCCAGCCATCATACAGTCGTGTATGAGTAAATAGACTAAAGGGCGTGTGCGTGTGTTTGTCAGTTTATCAGTGAATAAATTTCAGCTGCTTGCCGGACACATAAAAAGACGGAATGGACGTATTTGTTTGCTATCGTTCGCTTATGCACTCTGTTGCATGCGTGGTACCAATCAACAGACCTACGCGTACACACACATACACGCGACTGTGTCCCGTTATTATGCCACACTCCTGTTTGTGAATGTCCTTCGTTTCTTTTTCCCCTCAAAATTGTGTTTGATACTGTAATTTTGGTGTTGTTGTTGTTGTCGATTGCATTGTTTTGCAATTCATTGCACTTTGATGCTGGCGGCGGCGGCCAGGATATATTTTATGAGCGGAGAAGCCCACCATACGATGACTCTTTCCGTTACAGTAGGACGCTTTATGACGATCTCACCGTGCCGCGCCCTCGCAAGGGATTTACGAGTATTTCGGTTAGATTAGGTTTGTGTTTGTTTAGATGTGTGTGTGTGCGTTTGTATTGGTATGGACGAGCATATGTAATTGTGTGTGCATGTCTATTGCTAATTCGCATTTTATGCTAAGCAATTCTGGCAGGAGGGTCGGTCGTTTGCCCTTGCAATAAAATTTATGAAAATCTGCCGGAAAATTTGGCAAAAAAGTCCCAATTTCATAAAAGAGGAAAGCGCACACACATTTACTCGTACAGATATACGTATGGTGCGCCCATACATGCATGTCTACTCGTACAAGCAGGAGTTGTAAACCATTTGGTGCAAATGAAGCATTTTCTCATTAATGCGCTGATGTTGGCAACATTTGCTAATGCTGGCAGCATTTGGCTTTGCTGTAATAAACCGATATTAGCTTTGTGATTGTTGTTGTTAATATTATTGCCCTCAAACAAATGGTAATACACACGCGACACACACATACGCACACACCCACGAATGCAAACACATTATCGTTATTCTTATCATTATTCATATTCTAATCTGTCATTATTCGTTGTTGTTGTTTTAGTTATTGCTGTTATTACTGGTGTTGTTGTAATATTTGTCGTTTACCGGGAAGGCGTGAATTCATTGGAAGCATAGTTTTACTCAAGAGAGTGCATGCATATGTGTGTGTGTGTGTCCTTGTGTGAACAAATTTGCGTATGACTGCGTGTGTGTGTGTTTGCGTTCTTCTCATTTATTACTGCCACCCACAGCGTGACACCGCAAAACATATTTTGCCATGGACGTTAAAGGACTACAAAATCAATTAAAAAAACTACAATAATGACAACAACAACAAATTCCACACATGCTTGAAATCTGCTCATCGTCTGCGTCAATAACATTTTTCACTGAATTAATTTTAATTATTTTCCAATTTGTTGGGTTTCAAAAATTCTGTGGATTTTCTTCGTTTTTATTTTCTCTCTGCTAAACCACTTTCAATTAGTCATTTTTAGAAAATCGGTGGTAAGCGTTAATTTCACTCGTTGTTGTTTGTTCGTTGTTTCTTCTTTGCTTCCTTTAATTTTTTATTGTATTCCTTGGGGTTTCTTAGCGTAAAAGCTTTGCCTCCAGCATTCAATAGAATTAAAAAATTTTCAAATTATCGGCTTTTAGTCCATTTGAATTTTTTTAAAAAAAATATTGTATTTTTTTAAAAATTAAAAATTTATATTTTCCAATCCCATGCTTCCTCCCCTCTTGCTGATCACCAACAAAACTAAAAGCCAATGGAGTCTGTCGCTCGTTGTATTGGTTATATTTTTAATGTATTTTTTTATATATATATTTTCTTTCAGTGTCGAACCAATCCATTAATTTTCAGCTGCGTTAATTTATTAAAAATTTCTTTAAAGAAAATTGTTTATTTATTTATAATGGATTGAAAAATAAAAAACGAATAGGAGAGTAAAACAATTTAATTAAAAAACTTTTAAACACACGCGTATGTAACTATAAGTAAATGTTTATTTAAGAGACGTATTTTTGTAAATCAAAAAGGATGTTTTTAAGGGAGAATGACTGTTTATTGAAGTTTTTAAATATTTTCAAAGTTAATTTAATTTTTGAAGTCAATTTTGTATTTAGTATCACTTCTTAATATTAATTGCTACTAAGAATTTTGTTCTAAAAATTTGCCCCTCCTTCGGGATATATCCCCACCGTTTCAGAACATATTTAAAAAAACACCTCAAATTGAAAGTAAATTTAATGCATGACAAATTTCTTTTTAAATATTTACTTTATTAAATGTTTCGATGATAACAAAAAATTCGCGGTTTAATTAAAAGGTTTTATTTAATGTTGATACATTTTCAATTAATCTAATGGAATTTTTCAATTAAATAATTTGATAGAAATATTCTATATGTTTTATACAAAGAGCAAGGAGGAACACACAAACCGATTTATATGAAATTTGGTTGAAATATTTGTGGCCAAAATTGCACAGAGAAATAATTTTTAGTAGTTCAAGTTATGCTACTTTTTTATAAATAAAAAAAAATGTGCGACGTGTAATAAATTATAAAATTTATTAAAATTTATTAAAATTTATTAATAAAGTACAAAATTTATTTTCCTTTAAGTATTTATACTTAAGAAATGGGTTATACGAAAAGAAATCGACTGATATGCAGTTTTTTTTTGTTAAAAAATTTGTAAAAGAATATGAAATTCATTAAAAATTCTAAAGAGGAAAATTACGATTTTAACAAAAACAAGTAAGCTGTGACATTTTGTAGCTGACATATTGTAGCTTCAACTTCATTATGATAATTCCATGCACGCACGCTACTTTCATGCTTTTGTTTGTTGTTTTTTTTGGAACGGTCGAGAAAATAAATCCGTAAAATAAATAATAGAAGAATTGAGATATTTTCTAATTAAATATCATTTTCATTGCCGAAGCACGCGAACGATGAGGAAGCATTTCAAATTCATTCAGAATTTGTCATGTTAAGTGTTTGTCTTTTCCGTCTTTGCAAAATTACTTCCTCTCCAACTTCGTTATTTTTTCTCTCTATCTCTCTTTTTCACCTATATTATACTCCTTTCTCAATCTGTCGCTTACACGAAATATTTCTCTTTCATTAGTCAGACAAGTTTCAAGCAAACCGGCGCTAATGCCCGAGAACTTGGCTTAAAGCCGTTTTGATATAACGCAGTCATAATGAAATCTGGCTTTATTTGCATTTGCCATTGTCGTGTGACGTATGCGATGCTTGCGAAGTGCAAATTGATTGAAAACGGTGCACAATTAACGGGGGTCTAAAGCGCGTCGGTTTGTTTGTTTGAAGGGGCGACTCTACCGCGGGCACTGTTGAATCGACGTTGAAACGAAAGGTTAAGGACACGTGTCCATTTTAAGACATTGCTTGATAAATCTGGCATTAATCCTAATCCCAATACGCGTCATAAATTAGAATCTCGCTTTATCCCAGGGATCGTAGCGATTGTTGGAAAAAGAGGGTATTAGTTCCACTTTCCGAAAAGAGGCAATATATTTTGATTAGAATGGAAACGCGTAGTAATATTTTGTAGTTGACAAAAAATCACTCCTGATCCTGCAATCATGTTGTGTGGGTTTCAATAACTGATCACATTTTTGAACAGGACGTAATGGAGAAATATATTATTGAAGATCGATCGGACAATTGTATTGGCTGAACATTTTGAAAAGGTGAAAGCACTATTTTTTTCGAAAAAAATAAAATAATCACTTACTCCTGCATTCGTGTGCATCTCGTGCCGTTGCTCGTCCCCAGGGACGATCGAAATGAAACGGTTTGCAACGTTCGCAATCACGCCCGGCCGTATTGTGTTTACAATCGCAGCTAAGAATACCATTGCGATCAGCCAGACACTTGGAGGCGTGGCCGTTACATTTGCACCGTCCACCAACTGCAAAATCCGAAACGGCATAATGTTGGCCCGAGCTGGCAACGAGAGCGGCCGTTCCGGTGCCAACAATAGACACAGGCTGGTCGATGGTATTCGAACCGAGCTGTTGCAATTGCAACATGGCATTAGCAGCGGATGAATGTTCGGTGTATTTATTTACCATCTTACTAGTGCCACTACTACCGCCCGGTACGTCGGCGGATCCCGTTTCCATAGCCAACGGATTTATCATAACGTCGGGCATCTGAAGACGATGGAAAACAACTTTGATATCGGTGGCTGTAACCCAGTCCTGTAGTACGGGCGAGGCATCTAGGTCACGCGCTGAAGGTCGTCCCTCAAGGGTACTGAATGCGATACGGGTACCCTGAGCGCTCATTGCATCGCCGCCCATATGACGATGCGAATCGGTGCAACGCGCCTCTTGTTCGTTGGACTTCGAGATTGTGGCGCGATTTGGACGTCCATACACTCGTCGACATTGCGAACTGTAAAACTGAAAGGGTTGCCATGTCTTTCCATAATCTGAACTCTTGTAGATAGCAATTGAATCGGGTTTCGGTGCTCTTGGACAGAACTGCAGGCTTACATAAGTGAGCTCGTACTTTTTGTGAAGGGACAGTTTTAGTGTGACGTTGTCGGGAGGCGCATTCATGCTGAGCACAGGAGCAATTGGTTCCGAGCGCCAGCAGGTGACATTGTTGGAATTATTGAGATCGGTTAAAGCCGACGCCGGAAAGCGGCGTTGCGCATGCGTATTGTCACAAATGTGACAGCTTAGATCTTGAAGGGGTGACGAAGGATTTGTCGGTGCGGCTAGTTCACAATACCGCTGAGGTTGCTGGAGGCCACAAGTACTGGTTGCAAAAACTGGGTTTCCATAAGCGGCGTTAACAAAGTCCGGTATGCATTTGCGCGCTTTATCGTCGTCATAGCAAGGATCGGTTGGTGCTTGAGCGGCAAACATTTTCAAATAAATATCATTTGGAATGGCATTAGCCACACATAATAAAAGTGTCAGGAAGAGGAAGACTCCGAAAATTAGTAGTTGTCTAGTCATGATTACTGGTTTTCTAAAAGTATTCAGTTGAATGAAAGAGTTTTTCCACCCTTAAGGGGAGTTTTTAAATTAGAGTTAGCGAATTTTGGGTGACGGAGAGGGTGACAGACAACAGACGTTTCACACAATTAATTTTCTTACACAGATTTTTATTTTTCTAAAAATAGTATTTCTCTCAAATTGTTTTATTTGTTTTAATTTTGTTTAATTGTTTATTTATTTTTCTTTTCCCATTATTTTTCTCTCTCTTTGTTAAATAGTGCCCCCGGAGCCGAAGGGGTTTTGTTACTTTTATTTTTCACAAGATCACTTTATTTTGTAAAAAATCATTCTATTCTCACTTTATAATCTTTCTCACTAGAGGGAGGTGGGGAAAATTTTTCCTTACCATAAAACAAGTATCATGTTTTGTTAACGCAATGCGCACGCGATTTGATTACTTCGAATGCGTTCGAGGATACATGATTTCCGAAAGACGAAATACGCTAATCGTGCGTATAGTTACCGTATTCAATACTCGCGATAACGTCAAGACAAGCCGACTGTTCGTAGTCAACTAAACGAAAATTGGCCAAACGAAGATACGAGACATGCACATTGGCATCTGTCCGAATGCGGATGATGCTGTTGCTGCTGGGGCGACGGACTTTTACAAAGCGTTTAAAATTTCACAGCCTCCGCGCACGAACCGTGATGTCACTTTGCTATCGTGTGCGTCTGTAGCTTCGAACTAAACAAAACTTGTACGTTGGTTCGATTGCAACTGGTCCGCTTATAACGAACCAGATAATATCAATGTTTGAATGAATGAATCTGAATGCTCGTCTACGGGTACCCACCTCTGTTCCCTTTCATTTCGACCTTAATACAGATTCGTTGTACAATCATACGGCTGTTATTTTGAGGTGGTGGATGCATTTTTTCGTTGATTTGCAGAAACGATTTACGATGCTTACAGAAATGCGTGGTGCGGTTTTGATCTTCGCTAGAATGAATGCCATCCACAAAGGGCATGAGAGAAATTCACCAATCATCAAGTTTCCTTTCGAAACACTGGCGAAACTCTTAGTGTTAGATAGTGAAAGACGGAGAGAAAGGAAATGATGAGTGTCAGTTAAAGAAAGTTTGCTTATGCGCTTTACCTTCTGATACAGAGAGATAAATATAATTTTTGGTTGTTGTGTTGATTCGTCTCTTATTAATTTTTGTTGTTTTGTGGATGCCGTTTATGAATATTTTAAACAGGATGGTGGCATGGTGACAGAGATAACAGTGATGTCGTCACACTGTGACCATTTGGGTGACAGCGGGCTCTCAACAAGTTTAATTAAATCTTGTAAAATCAAGAAATAAAATTTTAGAATTATTGAGATTGTGTCAGACATTATTATACATTTAAGATACATAAAACTATTTTGGTATTTTAGATCTTCTGTTCATTTGATGCCTCGATAACCCATCGATCTGATAACGCATGCATTAATGCTATTAATGACTGCCTGGTTTAAATGACCTTGAGGTGCTTCCACAACAGCTCCGTTTATTTCTATCCGTCTTAGTCATTATGCATTCTTTAGCGAAGATATACAATTTCTAGAAGACAATACAAAAAGTCAGTATTCATAATTCGATTTCGATCTTCGATGTATTTAAGATTTAAAATAAAAACAAACACAAATAATTTTAGCTGACTTGATATCAAAGCGCAATCTGATTACGGCCGTGAGAAAATATTTTAATTAACTGAAGCTACTGCGCTCGAAACCACAAACATTCGAAATGCATACAAACACTTAAAACACGTACACACATTCATATATTAGGTTCGCATACGCATGCACACACCGACAATGAATGCCAATGAGCCAATAAAGTAAACCACAAAACGTGTTAATTAAAAGCGTTCAACGTTTATCGTCTGTGGGCCAATGGCGAGTTATCATTGGGTAGTGGCCGATAAGATGCTCTTCAAGAACTTTTATCGAGACAACCATAATTGTCGAAATTAATGACTTTTATAGCCATCAACAACAATAGGCGATACAATAGCAATAACAACAAGAGCAGCAACAACGAAGATGACACCAAGCAGTCAAGAGAACTATGCATGAAACAATAAAAGAGAAACAAAGGCTCCAATAGGAAGGAAAAAAATAAACAGGTCTAAGAATTTCATAAAAAATATTTAATAATATAATACTAAATATTCTATATTGCACGAATATCTGGCAAACAAAATTAAAAAAGGATAAAAGTCAAGAGAAATAAATGATTTCTCTTGTTGGAGATATGAAAAGAGAGTATTGACCTTGAAGAAAAAAGTTTTTTAGGAATCCAACAACTATAAGGAGCAATATTTCATTAAATAAAGCGAAATAAACCACTTAAATCACTTCTTGAGTCTTAACTAATGTCCTTATTTTTCAATTAACTACGCTATTAAAATTCCAATTTTTTAACTGCGGAAATATAACTGCTGAATCAAATATAATTACGGAATTATAACCAGATACAAGTGATATTTTTTAAATTTATTACCAAAAAAGGATTTTAAATACGTGTGAAAGGAAAGCGAACCTAAGTGAACTTAAATTAATTTCAATTTTCAATTTTTATGTCTTAAGATAAAAATTTTATTTAAATGTGTAGAAGACTATTTAGTTTAATTTAATTTAATTGAGAGCGTATGAAACATGTGTTAAATTACTAAGCTAGATTTTTATGATCTTCTATAGCTAAAAATTTAATTACAGATTTAACTTGTTCTTAATCTACATCTGTTGATACGGCAGTATGTAAGATGCAGATTTCCACAAGATTTCCATTTCAGTAAAGGAATATTCATGTGCTGACGCTTTGATTGAACTGACATTTAATACTTTCCGTTGTGCAAATTAGCGCAATGCAAAGAAATTGTGAAGAGAAAGTTGGATATTGATAATCATTTAGGATACCCCGAAATTTCTCCCTACCACTGTTTTCCTGGTGTGTGCAGGAAGGTCACGCCTTCTTGAATACGTCTTCGTACATGTATTCAATTTTAACTGATTCGATCTTTTGACCGACTGAATTAACCGAAGACAATATTATTCAAGTGAAAAAATTCATATAAATAATAATACACAGATCAATAATGTTTGTCATTGATAAAGATTTTGAATAAAGGAGTGTTGTTATTAAACGAGATTTACTGAAAAATTAAGTAAAATTTAAGGAATACATAAATTCAATTATAATTTCTCTGAAACCGATCCTGATATTTCATTCTAAATTAAGAAAAATGCATCAATATAATAAAAAATAAATATATTCCAGCATTTTTTACGGGCTATAAAAAATGTGTGAAATGATCTTTTTCAGAGATAATCACGAATTATCGCTGATCGTAAAAGAGTAGTTAGAACGCTACTCGATCGTTGTTTAGACATTATTTGTTATGATTTCTACGATTGTGGAGATGATGAAGCTGATAATGGAACAAAGATATAAAACAGAAAACAAGGAAAAGGCAAGCAAGTCACATTCTCGAGAGAAGAGAATTTATAGAGTGGTAGTCATGAGATCTTGATTCGTTGATTATCAATTCTTATAGTTTTAGCGGTTAGAGCTATTGCTGATGAAGAACAAGAAGTTTATCGGTGACGAATATTATGTTAATGATTGCTTGATTAAAAAATCACTTAATAGTTTGGTTGATTTAGTGAAGAGCACTTGATTGGTGATCGAATGATCGGCGACGGTGATTCAATATATACGAAAAAAAAGAAAATTGGGATGGAACACCTAGAAAAAATCTCTTGGCTTCAACATATTTTCCTTTGCCAATCTACTGAATTTCTAATACATTATAAATTCCATAAAAATACTTACATATATTTCGATTACATTTAGTTTTTATTTTTTTGTTTGTTTGTCCAATTGTTCGATCATACCATAGTTGCGTCCAATACAAGAATAATCAACCTCGCGGTAGAACTCGGTTCACTGAATTTTCTCGATTGCACCCTCCCCCCACTCCTTTTAGGAAAAGACTGATAAACAAACAAACAAACTAACAAACAATACCACGATTTCGCTTCGGTTGACCCGCTTCTATATTGTCTGCAAACCACAAATGGCGATGGTCATTGCACGATGGGCACGAAAACCGAAGGCGTGGAGGTAGGACTGAGCGGTTGTATGAATAGAAATGATCATGCAGCCAAATGTCCATAAGTCAGAAGCTGGACCACAGTCATTTCGTCCCCATAACAATCATCAAAGTCAGGTCAATAGAATGGTTTTCGAGACGCGAGCGGTTTTTGAAGGCAATCTCGAAAATATTTGTTTATGTGGCGGTCTACCGAGAGATGTATCTCAACACTACGCATGAACAAATATCATCAGCGTTGTTGAATATTTTCGATGGGGCTGTTTTGGCAGTTAGTGATGTTAGTGGTGGTAGTGACGGTGGTGGTGATGGTGTCGGTAGTGGCGCGATACGAAATGAGAATTTAACACACTGAAATTTCACGTCATCAAAGTTGCAAAAAACCGCAGCAATAGCATTCTATAAATTAGTTTATGCAGTGTACAGTGCATTTAGGTATCAGAGGGTTTTGACCCCCTTAAACACACAATGAGATGAAGTAAAAATTGTTGGGGTTTATAAAAAACTCACTGAGTTTCTTGGGTTTTACAACTTTTAAAATTATTTCTTTTAATTTCTCAGACATTAAAAATGTTTTTCACTGAACCCACTTGGGACCTTTATAACAGCAGGAAAGGCTCTGGATGTATGAATATTCCTGGAGAAGCTATAAGTTGTTGAAGGCAGGATTTAAAGCGGTTCGGAGGCTGATGAATGTGCTAAAGACTAAAAAATTTGAAGCTGATTTGATCTGAATGTTTAAGATCATCGCGTGGAATGTCGGTGGGGGCGAAGGGGGTGGATTAAGACGACGGTAATCGATAGTGAATGCGTATGGCTCAGTCAGTTATTCAATCAAAAATTTTATTTGACGTGTTGATGAAATTACTGAAATTTTTAAGGCTTAACAAATTTTCGAATGAATTAAATTAATTTGAGAATAAATTCCTTTCAAATGAACGAGAAGAAGATCCAGTATAATCCAAATGTGTTAACTGATGATTAAATAATTGAAGAATTCAATTATGGATAAATTATATAAATATTACATACGCCTTCTAAAAATAATTCTAGGAATTTCCTAAAAGAAAAATGTATTATCGGGAGTGTGGATAAGTCATCGTCGTTTCTCGAAAACAAATACATTTTCGTTTTTTTAAAACCGACAAAAACTAAATCAGTTGAAATATTGTTGATCGTTGGCCACAACAATCTCTCATTCTTTTAACAATATTTGGAATCCAAGGGAAGGGGGGGGGGTACGTGTTTCGCGACTATTTAGCCAACGAATTTTTATACAACGCTTTCCAGAAACTGAGTTGGCGAGTGTGAAAAAATTCCTTAATTGCGCGAGACATATAATTAAGTGCGTGAATATATAATTTAGTCTTATATGACATCACTAATATCTTTATCATTCCACTGCAGCCAATTTCAGCAAATTTATTTTTGTTTTAAGTGAAATTTAATTTTATTTCTCTTTTCAAAGTAAAGCGATTACGAGTGCATTTTCAGCGAGTAGACTGTTTATAGGTCAGCATAATCCTCGGCATCATCATCGCCATTATTATCATCAGCATCATCATCATCGGTATTGTCATTATCTTGATCATTAGCCCGTTATTTCATTATAAGACAAATATGTCACCCACTAACAAAAACTTAATGAAAACAAAGAAAAAGATTTAAATCCAGACAACTCTTATCATATTTTTGTAATCTTAAATACGTACTTATGACATAAAAGAGAGGAATTATATCCATAACAACAGACAACACAACGGCAACACGAACACCAACAACAACAACGGCAGCAGCAACAACAACAACAATAGCTGCAGCAACAACCATAATAGCGAAGTTTTTTGTGTATTGAAGAAAAAAGAATCATGTCCAAAACTTACTGCTGCCAATATTTCTTGCAATATCTCGTCGACTTTATTTATCACCGGAGATAAAAATCATGTCATTTCATTGAAAAAGCAGCCAACCAAGTCAGTCCGTCAGACAGAAATAGCTCTAGCAGCCCAGCCTTAGAGGCAGCTTAGGTTGTATTCCTTTTGGAAAGGTATGTCGCGACGTTTTCGAGTTAGAGCACATGACATGCGATGGCCGTTTTTGGCTGAAAATACACTCCATCGTATCGTTCCACCGGCTACAGCGGTAAAGCATATGGTGGTATGCAGTATGTTTGCAGTAGGTTGCACTGCAACAATCAGCATTAGCAGCGGTGGATACGTCACGACATTCTTAGTTTAAGGAAGAAGCAATGGATAAGATATATCTGTTGGTTTTATGAAGAAAATATTATGAATGATGGCAGGCATAACGAAGGAATAACGGATTAAATTGTGGTGAAATTGGAAAAATAACGGAATTTGCAGGGATATGCAGGGAATGGAGGAAGGAGGGAAGGCTTCGAAAGGTATAAGGAATGCGCACTGCAAAAGAATTAAAGGCAAGGGCAGAACTGGAGGATCTGGGAGATACCGGTCGAAATGTATTAATTTCTGGATAAAGAAATCACGCACGCACACAAACACACATGTCCATGTATAAACATATGTATCTCTAACCAAGAGAGGCTAGAACCAGGAGAAGGATAGAAAATATTAGTGAATCTGCATCTGCTGATGATTATCCAATAATGGCTTGTTCGAACTGAAAGCAATACAGCTATTTTTTAAGATTTAATTTTAGTGAAAAATTCTTCGAAAATTTTTTCTTCCGACTAAAGTGATTATAAAAGTGTCAAAAAATTATATAAAACAGGTAGTGTAAATATAAATGGCATAAATATTAGCAAATCTTGTATAGTTCTGTAGAGAAGGGAAAATCATAATAAACCTTACGCAGTGATTATTTCTTATATTTTATTTAAATTACAAAGATCCTTTTAATTTTCAAAATTAGATTAAAGCCTTTTATTTAAAATATATCTATAATATCTGTTGCGCATCGCATGAACTCACCGATGCGGAAGCCCGTTTCATCAGAATAGCGTGAGATAAAATTAAAAGGAAGTCTGTGTAAAATATTGTCACTATTTCCTGTTGGTGGAATCCATTCCTTGCTGGCGTCCGAAAATGGGTAATGATTGGACGGATGGAGTTCTCGGAAAGAGATTTCGTTAATGTAAATTATGAAAAAAGAAAAAAGGAAAAAGTGAAACGATATCAAACTACGATACAACTTTTTTTAAAAATTTCGACCTTATGGGTCATTTGAC
Organism: Physocephala rufipes; assembly: GCA_963966595.1. Taxonomy (NCBI): domain Eukaryota; kingdom Metazoa; phylum Arthropoda; class Insecta; order Diptera; family Conopidae; genus Physocephala; species Physocephala rufipes. Next base: position 36,312,086 of record OZ016504.1, read on the forward strand.
GACTGGTCCCCCCGCTCTTAAAAAATTACGTCATTGAATGTGGCGCGGGTAGGTGCTTGTGCACAGATTGAAAGGACTTTTTGTTTCATCTCAGGCATTTATGGCTTGTACACACAATTTTGGCTGCCAATGGTCATATTTTTTTGTTAAAAGGATGGTAATAAACGATTTGCGGTTGGATCCTCGCCGCACTATCATTTCCGCTGATTGCCATAAGGTTTTGTTTTTCCTTTTATCTTTTGCCCATTCGGCTAAAGAGAATTATTTTTTGATTCTTGCATTGAATAAACTCCATTTTCTTTCCTCTCCTTCATTTATTCCTTCCATTGCCGTTTATTGGTTTTTTCTTTAAAATTGTTTCGGTTTTTAACGGCGTAACGTCGCGTATCGTTATTTGATCATCATCTGGTCAATTTACTACGAGGTCAATAAAATAATTTCACCTTTTTTCTGTTATACTTTACAGTTTTATTATGCAGTAGGGTCAGGATCAGGTGCTGAAGCTTTTTCTCAAAAAAATTTATAGGTTTTGGAGATAAGTGAAATATTTAAATAATTCGTAATTTTAAACTAAAATGAGAAGTCAAAGAAATCTCGGTAACGGCCTGATAAGGATAATAAATATCACTAGGTTTGTCGGGGTGCTTTGAAAAATAGCTGGGAACCTCGTAAATATTACTAAATCAATCTGTGAGAACATCTCGTTAAAAAATTAGCAAATTGGTAAATTTAGAGCCCTTTCAGTGAACCAGACGGCTATAAAACAATTATATAATCAATACAAAGACCACGCTAAATACAATTTGATTAAAATTCATAATTACGGTAGAAATGCTTGTACCCCCTACCGAACATATAAAGATTCATTAAAATTGCCCAGACGGGATCGTAATCAAAAAGTTTGTTCGTTCGTTGAGGTCATTCGTTGAGGTCGTTCGTGAGGTCGTTCGTGAGGTTGTTCGTCGAATATCTGCTAGTCGTAGAATTTCACTTGTACCGTCATATCACGTAGGACTCACTTAATACAATTAAAGACTGCTATTTCAACACAATCCAACGAAAATTTGTCGTCGTGATAACGCGCGACGAAATTTGTAGAATTGTAAAGACCGAAAACCAACCAACACCAAGTTTCAATTATCGTTACAATTTCGGATTCTGAATAGAAAGAGAAAACGACGACGAGTATGTGAGAGAGACCTATCCATGTAAATACATACACTTGCGAGTATACTCGAATGAGAAGACCAAGCAAAGAGTCAAAGCGCCGGGGTTCTGTCATAGCTTGTTGCGTTGCCCGAAAAAATGCACCTCCCCTCGATTCTGATTCTTGGTCGTTGTAAATGGTTTTGTACACGTTTTTGTGGTTAACCAAAATTATTCCTCACTCCCTTTGGTATTACACGTACTTACAATGTACGCTCATAAACTCACACTCACTCACAACGTGTGTCACACACACATACGCCGTCATAACGATACGCACATAATCGCTCAAATTTGTTGGTTGGACAAAAAGAAAATCAACCGGAATTTCTTGTTTGAAGGATAATCGCCTAAAATGCATTTAATCCTTTGAATATTTAAGTAGCTTTCTATAGAATTACAAAACCATTCTGTAGACAACCTTTCGCACTCTGTTTTCAGTAATCCCCCCCGCAGTAATTGGATTTTCGGTTTACAGGAAAAGGCCAACTTCTGTCCTGAAAATTCAGCCAAGTTTATCTGCTTTCAGCCAAAAACATTTAAACTTTGATCCATAAGACGGCGCGCGTCATTGAAATTATGACTTTGGCAGAGCTGTAGACGATGCTCGACGGTCACCACTAATTTGTTTTTAATAAATCATTAAAAGCAGTAGGACTGATTGTCGGGGAAGGATAAAGAGACGGACGGAAAAATTATACCCAGGAGGCATTTGGTTGCCAGATTCTTCTTCTTCTTTCTTAATGGTTCCGTTGACTTCTTGACTGGTTGAATTACTGAAATGAATGTTTGTAGCCGGTTAGCCGGTGCTGCCTTTTTCGTTCTTCTTCACTTCCCTAACAAGATCCTCCATACTTGCCTTCATCTCCGCCTTTTCTTCGGTAGCCATCTTAATGCTCTTGATGAAATGTAGTTTATGTTATTCGATAGTGAATGGAAGTTACAGCTCTTGATACTATCGCACAGTGGAACAAATTCATATACCCCCGTTTGGTTTTTATATACCAAAATATATTAAAAGTGTTTACCAATGTTATTTTAAATATATTTAAATAAATGGAGCGTATTTTTTCTTTTTTGTATTGATTTTTTATTTTTTATGATTTATTATTTATTCTTCTTGTGATACTGTCAGTTTTCGCCGCTTTTCTTACGACGGATGTGTATCCAACCTATTTAGCGGTATGTGTGCAGACTCTGTCCGTAGCGGCCACATCCGTTAGGTCTGCGTACGCATGCGTGTGTGTGTTTGTGTAACATTGTTTTAATCTCACTTTCGTTGTTGATGTTGTTGTTGCTGCTGCAGCTGTTGTTGTTGTTGTTGTTGCTATAATGATTTAGATTATTACTCTGGGGGCTGTTCACACGTTTAGCAATAATTTCTTCGTTGCCGAAAGCCATTCCAACGCCTTACATTGCTTTTAGGCTATCTTAGAGGCATACTAGTACACGTAGGCCAGATATATATACGCGCGTGTGTGTGTACGTGTGTGTGTTTGCTTTTTGTTTGTGTTTTTGTTTTGGCAATAGTTTACGTTTAAATTCAATCGGATTGCCTTAACAACTACTACGAGTACTTCCAAAGAATTTTAGCATAGGATGAAGAAGAAAATGATGATAACTTTGAGGAATTTCATTATTAGTTCGCAGTTCTTTGCCAACAAACAGTGGAATAATCGCAAACAACATTATAGAATAATTTCTAATGGAAGATAAAATTAAAAGTTTGATAATAAAAGTTATTTCTTATTAAAAAATTACTTTTAATTACGTGTAAAATTTTCATGAAAAAAATAGTAAAAGTTTTAGAATTTTTCTATAGATTTATCCCTTTGCACCTACCTTTTGCGGGTAGAAGCTAAACAATTTCCACTAGAGTCATTCGCTGTTAATTCTGCTTGAAGTGAATGCGTGCTTCGTGAACCGCGGCAGTTGCCAAAATGTCTGCAGGAGACCTTTAAATACCAAGAATCTATTCGCCACCACGCGACAAAGACTGCACGGAGAAAGAACAACAACAGCAACAGAATTAAGAACAAAAGATGAAAATTGGCGAGGTTTGAAGTGGTAAGCAACATGTGTGTTTGTATAACGTTTAAATACAAACAATAACAGCAAAAGCAAAACAACAAAAAGCAGCAACAAACACAGATAGCAAGAACTGGAAACTGGAGGAGCACGCACAATTCTCACGCACGAAACGATAACAAAATCGTTGTTTCGTCGGGCGCCTTCGCTCGGAAATACTTCGACGTTGTTTTTTTATGGCTCCATCGACTTCGCAGCAACATTTTTCATATTTTAATAATAATGAGTAATACATTTTCGAGTTTTTGAGTGGAAAAGAGCTAACTGAATTTCCACAAAGGCGACTGAGCGAGTTTCAGGGAATGACAGACAAAGGCTGATAAATAATTTTTTTCCAAAAACAAAAACATTTTCAATCACGCACTCCCCCGTATTGTTGATCTAATACACACTCACCTTGACAAACACTCCATATTAATAAATTTTCCACAATAACAACAACAACAAAAGGAAATAAGTTTTTTATACAGTTGCCGGATGTTGAACGGATGTTGTACGTTTGACGTGCGATTTGTAACAGGTTTCGACCGCGTTGAACGTTGCGGAGTTGGTTGACGTTACGAGAGTGGGCAGAGAGTGTGGTGAGGGGGAGGGAGATAGAAGATAGGAAGGCGGTACAGATATATTAATGTTTGCCGGATTTCCGTTACAGATAAAAAGTTACCAGCCCTGCATCCGCTCGCCACTACTGCCGATCAACCATTTTACTGCATTTGACTGGTCTGGGCTGCTTGTTTTGGTGTGGGTGTGTGCCCGAAAGACTTGGTATTTAATGTTCGATAAAGAAGGCAAGTATTGAGGATGAGTTGGGTGGAATAATAAAAGAGAGAGTTGAGTGGAATAATAAAAGGAAGCATGGGTTTAGAATGGAAGGATTGACAATGTAATGCGGTTGTCATAAATGCACATCTTGTAAACAGATTGTTTATGATTTCTTCAAATGACTCTCCTCTACCATAATAAAAATGTGCGTTATTTCGGTCTTAGTTTATTCTGTTCGTGCCCTTGCTTCAGCTTTGAGAATATTAAATTCTGTGCAATAATAATAAATTCTGTTTCTATCATTTTAAAATTTATTTATTGTTTTTGTAATTCATCAGGCAATTATAAGGGTTGCTCCCCTTCAGAGAATAGCTATTTTCTTAAACTGGTTCATACAGACTGTTGCACACACAAATGTACGCACACATTCACACACATACACACATGCTGTTGCAGATTTCATCCTTTCCTTCAGATTAAACGTGTTCTACATTTTGATTTTAGACATCAAAGTCCTGCAGCATATTGCATTTGTGTGAATTTTAGTATTGTAGAAATATATTTCAAATGTTTATGCGTGTATATACGCACGTAGTTATTTATTCTTGTGGTTAAATTTCTTTCGTATGTCGAAATAAGCATCACCGAATGTCATTTTCTTGCAGCAGATGTTGATGTTCGTTGTGATTATCTATGGATTGAAGAACGGGAATCGAAAGAGAATGGGCTTAACTTTAGAGGTTGGTTTAATAATAGTAAAAAGTGGTTTGTCCATCTAGCCAATTTTGGAAATATTGTTGCTGTAAATGCTATCTAAATATGAAAATCTGCAATTCTGATTTAATTTTAATGTTTCTTTTATTGCATAATTGTATATTCCTCAAATAAATCTAAAATATGTTTAATAACATTCAATAAAATTGTATATTTTTGAAGTTTTCATTTGTGGTTAAGAAGATATAACTCTCTAACTAATGGTAATAATTATATCTAATACATTTTTTGGGCCTTTTTGTAAGATCCATAAATGTTAAGGTTTCGTGTTTAATAATTGAAGTATTTAATTTCTTGCTCTTTTCACTAAAGTTATTTTTTATTATGGAAACCTTAAGATAAAACATTATAAAGCTTTTACTTTTTATTTCTCGAATGCAAGTCGATTAGTCCTTACCATTAATTCCGAATCTCTTCCGAGTCCGAGAGAGATACCGAAAGACAACTTCATTTTGAGAAATTTATCGTTTATAATTATTTATATTTCTGAGCTTTCTGAAAAACCCAAAGCAATTTGAAAGTAAGTAAAAAAATGTTTAATAAATTAAATAAGAAAACGAACGCCTTAATTCTTTCTTTTAATTAAACATCCAAAACAAGTAAACTGATTTCATTATTATTTAGATTTTTTTTGTAATTTTTATTTTAAAATTTTATTACTTTTGTTTTTATTAAAAGTTTCAATTCACGCCTTTTTATTTTTGCTTTCCTGCCACTTTGGTGTTTCAAAAGTAAGTTTGTTACTCTAAAATAATCTTTTGAAAATTATTTGCTTTTAATATTCCAAAAGCGAGCAATTTATTCATAATTTAAATGCAATTAATCATAAAGTGCTCTCAATCCTTTAACCGCAGACACAAAGCGCTGCAATAGAGATGCTATAAAAACTTGGCTTAATGACCAGTCCCGACCGCACTGAACCCAAAACCAAACCCAACCAACTAGTCAAGAGACCACCGAACATCAATACCGCCCCATCCTCGTATAATTCATTCATTCAATTCCATCCATCCATCTATTCATCCTTCTATCGTTACGCTTGCAGCGCTCATACAATATTTTTTTGTTCAACAAAATAATCCCCAAATAGCGTCCTTCTTATGCTTCTTCTGACGCTACTGCTCGTGTCGAATAGTCGTGCAACACTTTGACACAAAGGAAATTCGCACCAGTCTATGATTCGCAAAAAAAAACGAAAAAAGTAATTAAAACAAAAACAAAAGCAAAAAAAAAAAAACCAAAAAAGGACAGAGCATTCTCGTATGATAAGGCTGTGATGGAGGCGGTGAGGATAGCCTGTGGCGAGAAGGTCCTTTTGAGTACGCTTCAAAGTTTGTTATGAGCTGCACTTAAAATTAAACTAGTTTTTTGGGGGGTTTCCTTGTGCTCCTTTCTATTGGTTCTTGAGAAAAAAAATACTTTAATCATTTTCTTAACAAGCAAAAATTGAAGGATTCCTAAAAAATTTGGAAATCAATCGAAACATGTATTTGTTAATATTTTGCGAAATAAAAAATTTTTCATTCTTCTTTCACAATTACTTATGATTTTGTCGCTGTCGAAGCATTTCTTATGTCCAAACTTTTTTCTTACCTCCGGCATCAAACAAAACTTACCCAGAGAACTTTTCATTCTTCTCACTTCGTTTTGATTTTCGCCACTTCTTTAAAAACTTTGACATTTTCATGTCTGAAGAATATTTCAAAATAAAATCATTTGCTCCTTGCTAATTTTTCTGTGTTCTGCCGGGAGTCAAGAATTAAAAGAATATGAAAAGTTTTCTTGATATTCTGAAGAAATTAACTCAATTGTCGTAAAAGCATTTGTTAGATTTGGATTTAAATTTAGATTGAATTAAATATGGATTACATTGCGATGCGATACGACCTCGGTCTTCAGTTATGCGAGATTTTAAATTAATATTTTTGGAAAAAATTTAGTTTATTCCGAAAATGAACGACTTAGGTTTCGCCAAAATATTCACTAATTATTTATTAAAATTATTTTTAATAAATAATTAAATTTCTTCAATATATTAATTGTTTTCATCATTTCTCTTTTTCGTAAGAATTAAAGTTAAAGCTAGAATTAACTGGGTATTAATTCCTTTATAAATTTAGACAATTTCATTCCATTTCTGCTCATAAAGAGTTAGGGTAAGAAATAATGTTAAAACTGAATTTGTTGGAGAATTAAATTCCTTTAAAATGTTAACAGTTTTCATGATTTTCCTTTTCACGAGCTTTATTATTAAAGCTAGAATTAGACTTCATCAAAAGTTGGACACTTTCATAATTATTTTTCTCCATAAGGACCAAATTAATAAATTAAAATAAACGAATAATTTATTCATCGTTACGAAAGCCTTGTTTTGTCTACCCTTTTGGCGAACGGTTTTTACCGAAACATATCTAAATATTATAATCACCCACCCACCCCCTTTGGTGCTCTCTAAATTCGCATAGCATTAATAAGGAAACATTTTATAAATTCGTTATATAATTCCATTTTCGATTTGAAGAAATATCATCCATCATGAAATATTTTCTTCCTTTTGCTATGCTAAGTCGGGCATAATTTATCTGAATATTTGTAGATAAAATATTTTAAACTGGATCTTCGAAGATTGGCAATAACATTGTTTCATAATTATAACGCCTTTTATGCATCCATGAAGGGATTGCAGAATCAGAAATAAATAAATGAACAAATAAATAAACAAAGAGACAATCACACAAATATCTCCTAAAAGCTTTAAAAGCTTTCTACTACAAACAGTTGTCTACCTCTCACACAAAATATAAGTCTATCGTCTATCCTTAAAACGGTTTATTCAGAACGATGTATTCTTTCTTCTCGAAGTCGGCAGTTGCCACTAGATAAAACTCAACAATTTATCATTTTAATTCGAGTTGATTTGGCAGAATAGCAAATAATACTCGTAAGTTATATCATGGAATCCCCATAGGATTTTTGTTTGAATGCTTGAATGAATGAAGGGAATAATTTCATTTCAAAAGGAAGACACAGCGAGATTTGCGGGGAAAAGCGGCAAAGAAACACGTCGCCGCAGTGGGATAAAAAAAGCGAACACGAAGTATCTAAATTATCAAACCAAACGTCAAGAAGCCGTCAAGAAAAATTGAAAACGATAAATTCATTTGTAGGAAATTATGTAGTCTTTACAACCACCAAATACCATAAACCGTAAACGTACAACGTAACGTACAAACGTACAAACGTAAACGTACATAAGCAAGATCCGTACGTATGCGTGTACGGGAGGCTTACAATCAAATAGAGACTGAATATGATTGTTGAATTTTCCTCTCTCTAGACAAAGAAATTTGCGGGTGGGGAGATGTGGGTGGTAGGTTGGGTGGTAATTTCATTTCTACTCTTAAGTCAGTGATGAATGTTTTCAGGGTTATTACTAATTATTTTTGAAAAGTTTACGCGTAGAAGAAACATTCTTTTATTCGCATTTATGTCATACGATACAACGTACAATGAAATGACGTAACGTAAAGAAATTTCGTTATTTTTTAGAAAATCACGTGTGGTAAAATCCCACATGAGCAAATCTTGGGCAATTAAATTTGTACGAATCAATTCTACGAGATTCGATGAAATTATATTCGACAATACTGAAATTATATTCGAACAAAAAAAAAAATAACCCAGAAGGATAAGATACGGAAGGACAATGACGCGTAAAACAAAGTCCCGCGAGTCAAAATCCATTTCAAAGAAACTCTATACGATAATATTTTTGGTGATTAAGGCCAGTAATTAAGTGATTAAGGCCAAAATAATTCTGTATAACAGAATTTCGTTCACGGATTAAGAAATATGATACAAATTCTTTATGGATGCAATGAAAGCTACTCGGTTATTAAAGTGGAACCGGTTGAGGGAGATATTGTAGTGATTCTCTAGGAATATTTTCTTAATTGCCTTAGAAATTATTGTCACGGTGATATTTCGGGGTTTCTCTTCTTGGGGATTTTCTTTTGCTATGGGAATTGTAAGTTACAGGCTTATAACTCTTTAATTTTACAAAACATTGTTCGGGCCACCAAAAATACTCGTGAGCAAAAAGACTGTGGTCATAATGAATTGATTTCCTATTGCACTTTTAGGTCTCAAACAATTACCAGTGCCCAAATAGTTGAAATCACGGAGAAACCATCTGATGGCACTACAATATATAAAAGGAAAAAGTTATATGAAAATTCAGAATTGGTCCACGGTATCCAAATGGAGTTCATAAAAAAACGAACTTTGCTTACGCTGAACAAATTTAAATTTCGTTAAAATAAATCTTACGGCTATACGCGCTCTTCTTTATCCACACCTTCATTCCTCTCAATACTGCCGTCCTACCATCCATTCAAGCATCCAATTATTATTGTTGGTTTTAAATGAAATGCCATCAGCTCCGTAATGACAAAGGCGACTATATCTCATTGCATGGTAGTACAAACAGACGCAGTATTCGTCGCATATGCCGTGATTGCATAAAAAAGCGTCAGGTGAATGACGGATGGATGGATGGATCCAAAAGTGAAATGAAATTCAGCCGCAATACTAGATTTTATATGACTCTGATTCTTTTTCCTGGCTGCCTTTCATACTTTGATTTGCATTTCTTTTATTTGATTTTTTATTTTCGTCAAGAAGAACACAAACATACAATTCGTTGGACACCTACGTTACGGATTCAGTAGTTTGTGGTGCAGATGGTACCCTTACTAGTAGTCCCTTTAATCTCCCGATCAATGTTTTTCCGCAAGTTAATCCTTTCTCTCTCGCATTGGTTTCTCACTCTTTTTCAACACAGTTTTTTATGAATGCGCTTTGCTTGCTCGGTTTTGTATCGTTCGATTGCGTGTGAAGCCAAAGCGCGGCAATACCGGCGGAAGTTGAATGGAAAAACGGAAGTAATGAATTGAAAATGAAAAAAAAACAAAAAAATAATCATCCGCGTGTTTTGGGTAAAGTTTTTCTCTTTTTCTCGCTCTCTCGAAAAAATTGCAAAGTCAATTTATTTAAAAATTTAAATGTAATGCATTTTTAACGAAATGCGGTTTCTATCAAAAGTTTTTTCTACAATTAATATTGATAAATAACAAATTCTTGGTTTTTTAGAGATAAGAAAAAATTTAATATTAAATTTATTTACTTGATTTGATGATGTGTTTACGGTATAAAATTTGTCACATCACAATTTCCAACAAAAATTTAAAACGCAATTGTATTTAAATAAATAATTAGCGGTCTCTACACATTTTTACGGAAAATATGAATGACAATTACTTTTGAAATAAATTTTTTTTAAAGATTTGAATAATTTTTTTTATTTCTACAATATGTTTTTCTATAATCTTTAAAAAATCAAATTTAAAATTCCGAAATTCCAATTTTTCTGAATTTCTGAATGGAAGGAACTGAATTTATTTATGAAGACATCTAGTGTTTGTTAAAGAGTCTTCGAGAGTATGAATGGTTTTTAATAGATCAATTCAAATGGTAAAATACTCTTCACGAAAGAGAAATTATGAATTACTTATATAATTATTTTTATCTAAGCTTTTTGTTCTTAAATTTAAAAGAAAATAAATAATCAATAAATTCGAAAAATCCTTAAATTAGATACTGAAAATATAAATTATAGTGTTTTTTACCTATTAAATATTTTATATAATTTTGCGGGCAGTTAAGTCAAAACCTTAACTCAATTCATATAAAAAATTCTTTCAGTGAAGTGTATAAGTGTCTTTCAGTGGTAAGCGAGTGAGCTTTCGTTTCAATTAAATGCTTTTCCTTCAAATTTCGAATGCGTGACTGACTGATGATATGAAATATTTTCTGAAATTATGCTTATGAAAATAACTTCAAACTTAGCGGTTAACACAATTCTTATCCTTGTTTTCTTATTATTTAATTTCCTTACTGACTTCTGTTCTGTCTTTTTCTGAACTATAAAAAATTATACACAAACGTATATACGCATCCTGTTACTCAAGCCGTTTTGTGAGTCCAAGCCCGAGTTACGTGCTTTCAGTAACACCTACAAACTTTTCAACATACGAGTACTTCAACATCAGTAGCCTGTCCGGCTGGTAAAGGATAAGCTTCTCAGCTAAATATTCTCCCATGCCAGCGCCACACTTGCAAAATTGATATACAGTCAAGAACCCTTACGTGAGCGTGATTTGACGTAAGACTGTTTGAATTTATACATTTCGAAGAGTATGCGCGATTGTGTGTGTATGCGTGTGTGTGTGTGGGTGTGCATGTATAGATGTGTGCAATGATGCGGGAGTCCGGAGGATGTAGTTGTATAGTTTAAATGTTCAACATTAGTAGCTTCCGGTAGTGGCTACTCAAAAACTGTTACAAAGTGAAAGAAAGAGTTTTGACATTGAGCTCCTCTACCGTCGCGTAACTTGTTCACAGCACTTGAACTTACTAAAAGCAAAGCGCTTGTGGTTTAAATGCAAGCAACAAACAAAACAAGATTATGCAACAACAACAAAAAGTGAACAACAATGAAAACAAAGAGCAGAAATAGTTAATAGCTTGTTGCTATTTGTGCGTTACGGATGCTATTATTGTTGTATTCTTGTTACGGATGATGCATTCATGTTGCTAAAAGGCATTTGCAGCAATGCCACAGAAAGTAAACTGATTTTTTTGTAAAAAAGTTTTATGTTTTGTTTTGCCTCAGTGGCTGCCAAAGATATTTTGAATTCAACTATTTTTAAACGGATTATCCAGGAACTATAATGCCAGAATCCATTATTGTTTCAGTTTCTTTTACTTTTCAATTTCTTTAAAAGTCTTGGAAAAATATTTATAATGATTGTATGAGAAATAATAAATTTTGGATTATGTATAGCTTAATTTATTTAACGAATTTTTCTTGATAAATTTTTTAAATTTTTTTCGGAATATTTATTCTATAAATTAAACTTTAAATTTTGGTTTCCAATGAAAACCAACGTTTCGAAATTTCCTCAGGTATATAGTCATGAGACTCTTCCTAGGAATTGACAACATGTTGTATAAAATATTTTTCATAAATAATTTTTATTTGATTTTTTCAGAGAATTTGTTATTTATTAAAATTATAGTCAAATTATAGTAAAATTGTGGTAGGCGTTCATCATGATATTTTGATAAGGACGCGAAGCCCACTAAAGCGCAGAAACAACGAGATTTTTAAATGATCTCTGCAATTTTTGAAACTATTTTTCTTCGCTTATTATTATCAAATACGTAGACCGAGGAATTATAAGGATATTCTTAGTGTCTGTGTGTGTGTGTGTGTGGGGGGGGGAAAGGTAGTAATAAATTAAGCAATTCGACCAATTACTTAACGAGTAACGACTTACATTCTTAATGAATATTTTATCTCTGGTAGCCTTTCAACACTTTTCATGAAAGAAAGCTAATTTCCTTCAAAATTTTGCGTGACGTTAATTGACGTTAATTGAAGAAAATATCAAAAGTGTCATTTGAGGGGAAGTCATATTTTAATTTTAATTATATATAAATAAGCTTAAATTTACTTAAGCGATCTGAATTAGAGTGCCGTTAATTGTATTACTTTAGACCACCGAAGAGAATCTTATTACATGGAGAGCGACAAATATAGCTTATATTTAAAATAATATTTCATAAGCAAACGTTAGGAAAACAATTATACATTACATTAAATGAATAAGGTATGGGTCATCGAATGGGCTTTTTACAATTTAGCAGTTGTGGTGACTTTGACTTTGACTTTTGTTATGACGTGTCATAAAAAACTAACGCCTGGAGAAGATTACCTCGCGTTAATGCAATATTGTTTTGGTTATAATTAAATTATTGGCCATAAACATCATAAATCTTGCGCAAGATTGTGAATTGGTGGAATGAGAGTCTACTGAGAGATCGCCCCTTCAATGAATTCTCAAATAAAATTAAAGTCTATGGAAGGTTTCGGTCTTTTGAAAAATGTTGAAATTATGAAATATATAGAACGGTTTTTTAAAGAATTTTTAACAAAAAAAAAAACAACTAATGTTGCAACAACCATTAGTTGATCATAAATAAATTAAATTCCCAAAAGGAATAATTCTTTATTTGCTAAAGGAGGTACTTTATTTTGGTACACGTTTTAAGGTACTCAATGAAGATATATCTAACATAAGCCAGAAAGAGAGAGATAGAGAGAAAGAGAGAGTGTGATAGATAGATACGGACTGTGAATGAGGAGCTAGGTGGGAAAGTTGAATTATAGAAGAGGAAGAATGAGAGTTTGTAAATGTTTGGTTTGAGATTTGTTCCATCCCACGAGAATGTTATGCTCGTGTACAAGAAAGTGTGAATGACTAGGCAAAAAGTCATGAATTGTGTGTGAATATGTGTCTGTGTGTGTGAGTGTTGCACATATGCGCATATATCTATACACAGTTGTGTCTCTGTGAATTTACTCCACTATAAGTAAAGTTTTAATGTGATAATAAATTAAGATGAAGGACTCTCTGTGTAAACTATTTCAAAGCTGTTACACGACCGACCCATCCAACTGGTCCCTCCTTTTTGCCTTACAGAAACAAAGCTTTGTCAGTGTTGTTGTTGTTGTTGTTGTTAAAGCGTTTGTTGTTGCATTCGGTGTTGTTGTTAATCCAAATTTTGTGGCTTTGCTGCTCCTCGTAGTCTTGCATTCCAACACTTTGGTGCGTTTTTATGCAATACTTTCATTTTGCCTTCGAGTATTTTATTACTTCCTTGCCAATGTTTTCGTCAGAGTTGTTTGAGCGGGTGGTGTGGGGTTGGTTTAAGGATAGATTCAAATGAAAAGAGACACTCGCAAAAAGAGAGACAAATGTGATGAAGAAGTAGAAGAAGAACAATGAGAAAACGGGGAAAGAGGCACACGAAGGACGAGCGAACGAAGATGCATGATTCTAAGGTGAAGTTTTTTGTAAGAGGGTTAATATGCAATAGAGTACAGCTTTTTAGTAGCTGTAGCTGTTTTTCGCACTTCGGTAATTTATTTACAATGCAATTAAGTATCTAAACTTGGCTAAAGATTACAAAGTGCATCCTGTGGAGTTGATTCATTTTCTAATTTAAGGTTTCATCTTAAGGGCGTGAAAGGCACGAAGGGAGGGAAAGGAAGCAAACCTGAAAGGAAGGCGAAAGTAATGAAGAAGGGAAGGAAAGAAAGGAAGGAAGGAAGTTGTTCATTTAGTGTTGCTTGCCAAACATTTGGTATCCTTTTAGAAGAAACCCATTAATTATGTTGTCTCCGTAATCCGAAGAAAAAGGGATAATTGCTTATCATTGATTTACAACGAACTAATTATTAAGAAATAATGATGTATAATACATATTGCCTTAGCAGCTTACGGCTTCGTTTTTTTTTGTTTTTGTTTTTGGGAAATTTATAATAAGAAATTGTTTTGAATGCTTTGGAATTATGATGGATTCAAAATTTGTTTTTTCCGTAAAAAGAAATAAAAAATATGTTTGTAAAAGAAAATTTCTACCAGATTTTAAAATCTCGATAGGAAATTCTTCACAAATAAACAAATGGTATTTTTATTTTGCCATTTACTTTAATAAAATTCAAATGGAAAGAATAAGAAATAAAACACGATCCAACGAATTGAACAGGTGTTAGTCGAGATTTCATAAGCATTTCTTCTTAACCTTCTTCATCTGGCACGAGATTACTCAATGTAGATTCTTCTTGAACTGACCCCTCGCACTTAAGGACATTCCGAGGATACGAAAACTATTTCTAAACCTGTGGCGTTCAGAATTTCTTCTTGAATAAGAAAAAAACGAAAGCTGTGAAAACGATGTCGTGTCAGATATTTTTTGAGAAGGAAAAATTGCAACGTTTATAGAAATTCTTACAAGTGCCTTTATCAACTTGGCAAAGACCCAGACAGACATAGACGCAAGAAAAAGATGCCGGGACACACTGACTGATAAATACACAAGCAGATAGGCATAGAGAGAGAGAGGAAGCCACAGAACCTTAGACAGGAGGGTAGAACATGAAAGTGAGAGAGTGGTAGACAGATATTCGTACAAACATCAAGAATTAGATCTAACGAATACTTGAAAAAATAACTAGTACTTAATCCTGTTGGGAGATAAGTTGTTGTGTTTCTTGTTGTTTTTAATACTGATTGTAGGAATGAATAGCTTGGATGGTTTCCATGATATTTTTTATCACTGTAATTTTTGCAATTGAGTCACTCTCAGTTACTGCCGATTCAGCAGATAAAAAGGATATTCATGAGGTTATCTCTCAGAAAAAAAGACACCGATAAGGTAGAAAATAAAAGCAAATAAAAAAATTATAAATTTAATATCTTTGAAATTGGTAGGAAATATATTAAAAGTATTAAATCAGTTATAAATTATTTAAAATGTTTAACCACAAAACGATTATTTCAAAAGGATGTAAAGAACGAAATATGGACGTATGGATTGTTTATTTAAACGATGAAACTTTCGAAAAGACTAATTTTGAATAAGTTCCCAAGTAGTAGAATTTATAAACAAAAAATTAGATTTCCAAGGTCGCGATAAAGGGAAGGTGAAGGAAAGGGCTCATTTTGGTACCGTCGAATATACAAAACACACACAACTGCATCTCTTAACACTCACTTTCAAAATTCCCCCTTCCTCCTTCCTTCGCCCGCTCATTTCAAACAATTGAATATCTGAATGAAACGAGAATACATCGCGGGAAAACAATTGAAAAAAGTTTGGAGATGAATTAGAGTTGAATTGAATGCGTGCCACCGCCACACCTCGATACGACGGTTGCCTTTCTGTGATCCGTAAATTACGCGCCTATTAAATTTATCACACCCAGTTACCGCTGCCGTTTCGTGAAGATTACTCAGACGCGGTTATTGTATGCGTTACTGCATAACCTTCTCCACTAATTTCCAAGAACTCTCAAGTGACAGGAAGGCGTTAATATATATTGACGTTGTCTTGACATCGGTACGGGGGCGGGGGATGGGGCGGTTGGAAGCAGCGATGACCGTGGCCATGCATAAATTAGGCTCTGCTCCGAATAGATTGGATTGCTATTGAATGGTCGGTGAGTCGGTGAGGCCACTTACGGTTGCAGCCTACCCGTCATGTTAGATTACTTTATTTGTGCGCATTGCTTTGTTTGATGTTGTTGTCGCTGTTGTTATAAATATTTTTGTTGTTGTTTTTTAATAGTTTGCACCTATATAATTCTATGATTTGTTTTACTTATTTACGGCAAGAGAGCTCCAGGGTAACTATATTTTACCTAACCCTTTCCTTACCCCGCCAGCCAAATGACACTCTAAGAACAGGATTCTCTATTGTTAATGAATTTTGTTGTAGAGTATGATGCCGGTGTCGCCACCACTTCAGTCGTCGCTACTGGAGGTCAATGAAACTAGCAGTTCCTAACTGCCGTTGGTTAGCAGTTGTTTCTTTTGTTCGAATATGAAAACTGGCGGTACTTAAGGGCATCACCTAGACGTGGTCTAACGTAACGTGATTTATGACGAAAGAAGTTTTTTGAACAACAACAAAATGAGCGACTGTGATGATGATGGATTGGGTACAATTTAAATTAGCAACCGCGTGGAAAGGAGGAAATTAACAAAAAAATGGGAAAAATGGAAAAAAGGAAGAACAGAAAAATAATCGAAAAATGTGTTAATTCATCATTTATCAAATTGATCGTTTTAAAGCGCTTCCTAATGACAAACCTGATTACGCGTGTGAAGAAAGGATTACTTGCAAAGTTCGAAATTTAGTTTTAATTATGTATTAGTTGTAATACATTTAATTTTACATTAATTTACCATAAATTTTTAAAAAGAAACTAAAGAAACATTTTGATTTGATTAAATGATAACTATTTGCTGATTCCAGAGAAAATTATCGATATAATTGTCAGGGTTTTTTAACAATTATTAGAAATATGAGGTCCTATTTCCTCCATGAATTTAAGGGCGTTTAGTTCGTTCATTTCCAATAATATTACTTTGCAATATAATTACAACGACTTCATTAATTATTTTTGAATACGTCAGCAATTTTCGTCGTAAAGTCGTGAAAGTTTCTTCGAGGAAATTCAAGGAACTCCCTTTTTTTAATCGAGTAATTCTTCATTTTTGTTTTTTCTTGTCTATCCCGAAAGTACTTTATGAATGGAAAGGCAGTAGAAGTTGAACGAAAGAAATCAAAATCAAGACAATTTAGAAAAGAAAAAGGATCACGTGTCTCGACCGCAATTACTACGGTGCGTTTACTACTTGTTCATACGCAGTCCTACAGTTCTGTCTGGAGCGCTACTACACATCCATATCTTGATTTTTAGTTCGCAACGAACTCTTTTCCATCAACGCTTTCTTTTCTTTCGAGTACGTGCCTAAAATACTGTAATTTTGCTTGGTAAATACTTGATTCAGTATTTATTTGGCCGTACGACGCAATATCTCGCAAAGCTTCGCATTGGATGCAATTGAGAAGGAAGGGACCATTCATAAACCACAAGATGAGATGATGATGATTTGGTTTGGGTGTATGTTTGTTCACCACACAGACTGTTTGTGTGTGTGTGTGTTTAGTATTGATATAAAAAGAAACCCCACCATTGGAAAAGAGTTTCATAAAGAGAAATTTCGTGCAACGAATTTCTTAAACAATCAAGCAATCACTGATTTTGTATGGTTTACTCCTTTTTTGGGATGGCCTTCTCCATCTCATTGAATCTTCATCTTCTCGGGGTTATTGTCGGAGAAACAAATTCAATTTTAATACACACGAAATTATGCACGATTAATAAATTCGAATTAATATTCGTGAGAATTAATTTAATTTCGAAGGTATTTCGAAATTCTTCAGAAAACATTGTTTCTCAATATTTTCGATATTTATTTACCCCCATTGAGACGAATCAAATATTTCAAAATAATCGAATTGGTTCAAAGTAATAACGGTTTTATTGCGACCATATGGAGACCAGATTTTCAATATTCTGATTACAATTAAAAGTATCATAATTATCGTTAAAAATCAGTATCGTTAACAATAATTTCAATTCAATCTCACAAATACGTTATCGTCTATGATGCGATAGAGCGCATTCCGGAATGTTTCCAAATCGATGGTTGATTGAAAATCGACGAATTGCCTCAGGATGTTCTGAACCGCCGGTAACATATTTTTTATGTTCGCCGTTTCCGACAAATCCTTCTGATAGGCAAACTATAAAAGCGCTCGAAATTGTTTTAAAAATTTAATTAGGAATGACACAAACAAACCAATTCCTTGTCCATAAGGTGAGCTTCCCTCTTCCGGAGACCGCGAGCCCATCGGGTACTCATATCCATATTTGTATCCATTGTCATTTGTTCGCGACTGGGCAATATTTTTTGATTTGAATAGTATTTCAGAACGAAACGTAGCTGGATATCGACGAGATGAGTGGAACTAACACGGAATGGAAGACCAATAAGAGCCATTGTGGGATGGGCAATATCGATGCAATGCTTGTAGAGCGGTTGAACGTGATTATCTTCGACGTAAATACCGCTATCGACGCTCAGAAATGGAAACGTATATTTATAACCGGTGCAATAAATAACACAATCACATTGGGTGGTACTGCCATCAATAAATATGACGCCATCGTGGGTAAAACGCATTACATCTGGTTTTTGGACGAGACGGGGCAGGAAATTGGTATTTGGTGAAGTTTTCAAATGATGACTAAGGATTACACTTCTAGCCGTCGCATGGATATGCATTGCAATATCTAAACCACTGGCTCCAGCACCAATCATAAGAACATTCCGATCTGTGGAAGAAAGAAATGTTTAGGGCAATTTTTTGGAAAATATTATATTAAATATCTTAAACACCTTTAAAATCCTTCGCTCTGCGGAAGTTGTGACTGTGTATTTGAAGGCCTTCAAAATGATCCGAATTTTCAATATTCGGTTTGATTGGGGTAGAGTAGTGACCGTTGCAGACCAAGACAAAATCAAAATAATGCGTTTTCAAACAATCGTTTTTAAGATCTTTTACAATTATCTAAAAGTTTGAACAACAATCGCATCTGGTTCAGTTTGTTAGTAAACTATACACCCACCTGCCATCCGCCTCGATGTGGTCGAACCCTGACGACGTAGTGCATTAATTTTATGTATTGCATTAAACGAAAATGTTTTGTGTATGAACGCAAGAAGTTCCAGACATCCTGAGCCCCGATATAAGAATCAAAAATGTGCGACGGATAAGAGAAATCCGGAAAACCCATAACTTCTTTAGGTAAATTTGTTCTGAAGTGGTTTAAAAAATGAAATCGAGGTCATGGAGGATAATTAATTTGGCGTTTGTTTCTACCTTACCGAAGACCTTCGTAAAGACTGCTGCAGATGTCATGGCCAAACGCATCGTGTGTTGTTTTCTCTGTGTATGCCCAGGTTCCACCGATTGACGCAGACTGCTCGAAAACGACCGGGTCCATACCGTGCTCGGCAGCATTTTTGGCAGCGCAAAGGCCTGCCGTGCCGGCACCAATAATGCAAACTCGAACTTTTTCCGGCATGATTTAAACTCGCCACCTACCCGCTTCTTCTTTTGAATTTATTGCAGTGAAAATTTGAATTCTATGGAGCGTGAAGTGAAAACTTGTTTGCATCCAAAATTCAGAACTATAAAGAATCGAGTGAAATAAAATCAAGTTTGCCAAGTCCGTCAAATCGTGAATTTTTCCTCTTGAAACAAGTGTATTTTTTATTCTTTAGCGACTCTTTCTTCTGAACAACAATTACATTGTCTGTACCTCAGAGGAAAAATTGTTCCTGCTCCTTCGATGGACGGCAAATAATTAAAAATAATTTTAATTACACCATTAGCTATTTCTTGACCCACCTCAATTTGTGAATATAAAACCGACAAATTTCAAAGTAATTAATTCAAAATTGGAAAATTATTTTTGAAAATAAATTATTAATCTTATACGCATTGAATTTTATCATTCTTTTGAAATGTACAAATTTATTTGCTTAATGCACATTGAAGAAATAACAGCCCGAACAATTGCGTATGAAATTGTTTAATAACGTTTAGAGTATTTTTTAATTAAACCCGCTTATCTGCTTTTTCAGAGAGTAAAAACTGATTACTTTCTCACATTTTCTGCTTCGCGCTCTCTTTCATTTTACTGAGTTCAATCACTTTGATTCAGTGACGATATATTTCGCAGCGTCATTTCTTTGCTTTGTTTTAACGCGCGTCAATCCATCGTCGTCTGGTTTTGCGTCTCTTGAAGCAAATGCGGTCTTCCTCTCTTCCAGCTTCGTTGGATTAACGTATTATATTTTATATGGTTATTAAAAGTACGATAAGAATTTATCTCCCTTAGGAAAATAACTCCAAATTAACGAAAAGTTCAAGAGAAAAATGAAAATTGTTTTAAAAGCAAACGTAGTCGATTATTTTAAAAAGAGAGAAATTACATTTTTAAAAAAAATTGTCTTCATAGGTAAATTATTTAAACTTATTTCCTTTTTTTCTGAATCCGATTTTGTTTAAACGACAAAGATCTATTTTATTCTAATAATTATTTAATGACTATTATTACAATTGCTAAAAGTGGAATTACTTTTATCTTACGGATCTTTCTGAATGTGTATTATTTCTAGTATTTATATTTTTAATACATTTTTAATTCTTGTTATTGAACCGAATTATTCTTAATCTACATCAATCGTATTTTTTAAAAAAATATTGTCCATCTATATCTCGAACAACATAATCCCACGCCTTGATATCCGCCTTCTCTTATAAGGTACAACCCCCTGCGAAATAACAATATTGGGGTTTTTAGTTCAATTTCACGAACTCGTTATCGTCTACGATGCGATAAAGTGCATTTCGGAAAGTTTCCAATTCCGTAGTGAATTGCGCATTACCGCACGACTCACGAATTTTCTGCACCACAGGCTTGATATTCTCAATACCGGCTGTTTCTGATAGATCTTTGTAATAGGCAAACTATAATATTTTGACGAAACTCATTACACAAATTATTCGAAGCAAACATAAAGAGATCTACTTGTTCTTTGCCCAATAAATGGGCGTCTCGTTTCTTAAGTCCTCGAGACCGGCGCTTATCCATATCCAGTTCTGTATCTGCTTTCATCTCATCGCGACTTGGTAGACTTTTTTGACCCGAATAATATTTCAAAACGAAACGTAATTGCATATCGAAAAGTTGCGTCGGACATACTTGGAAGGGAAGCCCAATTAAAGCCATTGTAGGGTGGGCTATATTGATGCAATGCTTGTAGAGCGGTTGAACGTGATTGTCTTCGACGTAAATACCGGTATCGACGCTCAGAAAAGGAAAGGAATATCTGTAACCGGTGCAATAGATGACGCAATCAAACTTGGCATCACTGCCGTCCTCAAAAATGGCGCCTTCCTCGGTAAAACGAATTACATCCGGCTTCTGGATGAGATTCTGCATGAAACTGGTATTTGGTGGGGTTTTTCGATGATGGCTAAGGATTATACTTCTCGCCGTCTTATGAATGTGCATAGCAATATCAAGGCCACTGGATGCCGCACCAATAATAAGAACATCCTTATCTATGAAAGAAATGACGTACCATGGGATAAACATTTTTTCGAATGCCATTCAAAATACCTTTAAAATCTTTCGCGGTCCGAAAATTGCGACTGTGTATTTGACGACCTTTAAAGGTCTCGGAGTTTTCAATTGTCGGTTGGGCAGGAGCGGTATAGTGTCCATTGCAGACCAAGACAAAATCAAAGTAATGCGTTTCCAAACGATCATTCTTCAGATCTTTAACCATTACCTAAATGTCAAAAAAGGAATTGACCTATATCACACCTTCAATTCAGTTCAATTCCCGTCAAGGTTACCTCCCATTCCCCTCGGAAAGGTCGAACTCTAACGACGTAGTGCATTAGTTTGATGTATTGCATCAAACGAAAATGTTTTGTGTATGACCGCAAGAAGTTCCAGACGTCTTGAGCTCCGATATACGAATCGAAGACGTGCGTGGGATACAGATAATCTGGGAAGCCCATAACCTCTTTGGGTAGATTAGTTCTACAAAGACACGGATTGGAATCAGAGATATTGGCTCATTGAGACTATGGAAATTATGTTTTCTCTTACCGAAGACCTTCGTAAAGACTGCTGCAGATTTCATTGCCAAAAGCGTCGTCCGTTGTTTTCTCTGTGTAGACCCACGTCCCACCAATAGACCCAGACTGTTCGTAAACAACCGGGTCCATTCCGTGTTCAGCAGCATTTTTAGCAGCACAGAGACCCGCGGTACCGGCACCAATGATACAAATTCGAACTTTTCCTGACATAATTTTAGTTCGCCGTATTTACTTTACTTTCTTTGAGTGAAACGACCTTTACTGGAGCAGAAAATATGTAACACTTATTTCGAATTACAAACTGCATACAAAAAAAAAATGTGGAGTGACCAATACGCTCTCTGAATCACAACTGATTGAGTGATTAAAAATAAAAAACAATTAATGATCTATAAGTAAAACTCTATTAATGATCTATAAGTAAATTGAAGAGTTATCTCGGAGAGTGTCAGAGAGTGAGTGTGTGTGGAGAAATATATATTGCTTTTAATCTATGTTTTTCAATTTGTACAAATGATAACTTTTTTCGAGAAATTAAATAAGTAGTATTGCCATCTTTATTTGACTTTACTTTAGTGTGTCACGTCGTTAATAAACATCGTGCTTATCACGGCTCTTTCACGGAATGTACCCGGTGGTAAAAATGGTCATGATATGATCATCGGAGAGATCCTCATGATTTTGTGTCTCGTATCGACTCCATCGTATATGCAGTTTTTTCATTGCGTACGTGTCTTTTGTATTCTTATTACGAATAAGGGTGTAATTTATTTCACTTTTCGTATTCGATTCAATTCACTTTCGTATGACACTCCATTTATGTTTTCGCCTTCAATTTGACTGAATTGTCGCTTTGGATGGCATTGTTGTTTTTGCTTACAACTATATTCGTGACGAGGTACCACGAAATTTATCGACAAATCAGTAAGCAATCATCGATGATTTTTTAAGGCCTTCACATTATTCACCACTGGGTATAAACGAATTATACTCTCACTCTCTCTGAAATTAATTTTATTCATTCTATTTGGTTCGATAGCAATTCTCCGGTTAAATTTCATTGAATTTGAAAAGTAGCTGCTCGCTCATTCACATGTGCGTCGTATATAGTAATCCATATATTTAGTATATTTAAATAACGACGAATTATAGCCGAAATCAATGACGAAAATTCGTGAACGCAAGCAAATACTGAATATGAAGATGACAGACGATTAAACTGTCGTTCTCTTATAATACTTATTAAGAGCCAGCTCGTATTTTACAGACATTTTTAGGAGCTCTACTCGTTATAATTTGGTTATGTCTGCTTCTACGACCTTGAATGCGTTTATCGTTCATAAAAAAATCCAAAGTCATACATTCGGGTTTTATTGTTTCACTAAATATAAAAAAACAATATTTATCTTTTTTCGTAAATGCATTTGATTAAATGAATTATTGGGTGGGATTAAATTGCGAAACTGTAGTAAAAGAAACTGATTAAAATACGATATAAATTGATAAAAATATGAAAGCTGAATTCGTAATTAATGTTTTGTTAAAAGTATCTTTAATATTTTGTTTATTTATATTATTGAAATTATTGCCTTAATTAGTATTGAATACACTTCGGATAAACTTTTACTATTTTTAGCCTTCCATCCTTTACCATCCTTTCGAAATAACTTTATTATAAAATTTTTTTTCGAACCTTGTGGTGTTGCCGAAAACTTCTTCTATAACTCTATAATACAGTGTTCTCAAAGACTATTAAGCTACACTAAATCTCTTCATTTCCGTTAGCATCATTACGGTAAGAAAGGAAGTAAATAAGGATGTGACGTTGTTGGTGTTAATCCTTTTTAAAAACACGAACACGTCGCTGACAAGTAAAAACAACAACAACAACAATGACGACGACGATGATTATAACGCCAACAACAACAACAACAACTGAAACAGCAACTCGAATCGGACAATCCGAAGATGTTACACTTTCAGAAAAATTTTTATTTCGTATTTTTTTTACTATTTCTTCATTTGCCTTTTTGTCGTTGAACTGAATTTCAACTATCTACTTGGCAGTAGGCGTGGCTAGTGGGAGGTGGGGTATTAGTAAGAGATTCGCAAACGGAATGTTGATGACGTTCTGTTTGGGCGTCCTGTTTTTTTGTTGTCGTAAAGGACGCGCAATGCGGTAGAAACTTCTGTATTTTTTTATTCTTTATATTTTTTTATTCGTTTTTCTATTTCTCCCTCTTCTTCCAGTTTTCGTTTGCTTGTTTGTTTGTTTTTGGTTGTTTGGGGTAAAGTTAGCTTGTTGGATGCCACGCAATAGACGCGCCTTAATGGGGCTACCAAAAAACATTCCTGTGGCGAGTGGTGAGCACGTGAATGTTTGCGCGTGTGTGTGTGCGTGTGTGTATTAGTGTTGGTCCTTTTTTTCGTGGTTAATAAAACCTTTGCAAAGGATCGAATGGAATTCATGCTGATGTTGTTGTTGTCGTTGTTGGTTTTATCATCCCACTTAGTCGTTTCCAGCCAAAGTGGTTCGTCTCTCATCTCCTCCTTGCCATGTCCTTCACCTCCTTGGTGGTTTTTATCCTTCTCTTATTATCGCGCAGTTGGTAATTCAATTTGTTTGGGAATTATTTTGTTGTAATGTATTTTATCCTTTTGGGAAATGTTGCGACGCAGCTTAAAGATAAATTATTAAAAAGTTTCCACGGGTTTCCACGAGGCTAAGAATTTAGTTTAATACTAGAAAGAAACTATTTCAATAATCTTTTATTATCTTTTATCGAATATTTTTTCTTATAATTATCTGAAATTGTCTTACCATTCTTTCTTGATAATTACGTTACGATACCGTTGTATGATCTTCTTCCTTTTAAGTTAAGAGCATCCTTTGACACTTATTTTTCTATTCATCGAGGGATAATCTTATTTTATCTTCTGACATTCATCACATGTCATCCGTCACATCATTCTCATGCAGATGAAATATCATCTGAATAAATCTTCCATGAATGCATTCATTGAATGTGCTTTTTGCATTCTTCGGTAAAATAGTCATAAATGTTAAGATTGTAAAAGGTTCTGAATGATATCCTTCTGCTTGATGGTAAACGTATTAAAGCACGATACGTGTATCTGCAAACGATGTCATTATAATGATGATAATGATGATGCTGCTGGTGAATTTAAATGTGTTTTAGTTTAATCAAAGTGTATTAAATATTTCTGAACTTGAATACTTGAACTTCTTGAAGATGTTCTTTTCGCCTTTGGCGTTACAAAGTACACAACGTACGTACGCTCATGTTAAAGAAGGTTGCGACAACGTACTTGACGGTCATACAAAATACAAGTTTAAATGTCGCTTTCTTCGACTTCGTTTCCAAGCAAAGTTACAGACTTATTTATTTATATATTTATTTATTTATTTATTTTATTTCTATCTTTACATATATTTTCTTATTGAATTGAATAGAAATTCATTCGCATTGAGTATTGATGCTCATATCGTATGTGCATAACGTATTTGGTCAGACAGTAAACAGATAGATCAACAGACACAGACAAGCAATGACAGAAAGAACGAACGAATGGATCGTCTAAGTTTGGGAATGGACTGATTGAATTGATTATGACAAAAAAAGAGGAAAAATATCAAAAAATTAAGAGAAAAAGCAATGAAATTCGTGAAAATAAATATTGGCTATAAAATAAATTGGATGAGAACGAAAATTGTCCTGTGTCCATGTGGGGGACATACAGGGTGTTCTGAATTGGAAAAGACTACCAGCTCGAGATTTACGACGTTGGCTAAGACAAGAAAGAAGTTGAAGAGGTCAGGGAGTGCCTCTCCCTCTCTCTCTCTAGTTTACTTGTAGGAATTGATTTACGAGAAGAAGGATTGAAAAAGTAGAAAACCATCGAAGAAAACATTCCGTTTCATACCTTTATACGAAAATCTAACATTTAGGGATGGTGAGGTTTCTGTTGTTTTATCGAGAATTGAAGGGTGAAATTTTTACTAAGGAAAAATATTTTGGTCCTTCATGTTCTTTGTTTAAAGAAATCCGTTAAGGATTTTTATAATTTTTCAAAATTTCTTAAATGCGAATTTATTTTCTTGAAGGTTTATTAGCTTCCAAACGTGACACCCTGTATGTTAGAAGTGTGGGGATAATTTTTCATTATATTCTGAATTTAATTTCCGATAGAATAATTTCACGGCTTTAACAAATGTCGCTCAAAAGGATTTCGGGAAAAGGATATTTTCAAAGGCATAGCAATGTTATCGTTGAAGTTATTTTAGAGTCAAATGAGAAAACCATTTCGCTTAATGGACAACCAAACCGCTTAATGGACAAATTTCGATTTAACATAACTTTCTTCACCGCCACATTTCGTCAAATTCATTTAAAGGATGTATATCCTTAAGTGTTTCATTCCTATTGAGTTTAGAATTTTTTCATTCTTTCCATTCCGTCGTTTTAATTTCGCATGCCGATCGACTTAGCCACTTGGTTTTATCTCTCCTACTTTTATTTATCATTCTTCTGCAATTTTATTTTGATAAGTTTCTTTTCTTCTCCTTTTTCTTCGTTTAGCTTCACCATCATTCTTCAAGGATGACATCTCGTTCAGCATTCCGATTTTTTCGTCTTCGATGTCGTGATTTTTACAACGATTCGTTGCGCTTGAGCGCCCTCAAACCAACCCACGGTTCGATGCAGTTGATTTTTCATTTTTTCTTTGGTTGTTGTTGTTGTTGCTCTTCTTCTTACCTTTCTTCTTGACTTTGTCACTGGCGTCCTTGCTCGTGTTGTTGTTGTTGTTGTTGTTGCCTGGTATTGCTTGCAGGCTTGTCTATCGTATTGATTGTCGCATCGTCTGGATCCCGAAGGGCATTTAAGAAGCAAAGTTTGAAAACAACAAATCGTTTCGGTTTCAGTTTTGAATTTGGTAGAATCGAATTGAATCGATGAATTCTCCTCGAACTTGAATAAATCTTTACTTACTCGTGGGAATTATTTAAGAAGTAAGAATGAAGCTTGAGAAAGGGGGTGGCCCTAGAGAAAGTACGACTATTTTGGGAAGACAAAGTGGCTTTTAAAATAGATTTTTGATATTCCTAGAAAATATTATTTTCGGATTCTATTTAAGAATTGAAATTACTTTGCTTTAAGACTTTAAGGCTTTCTTGTGTACGAATTGTTTTGCTTGATACGCGACTCAGTATTGGAGGGGTGGGGCAATATTAGAGAAAGGCTAAACTCACCACGAGGTTGCTTTTACTCTTTTTAAGTATTAGAAGAAAAATTCGAAAAGAAATTACTTCGATCGATAAAATAGGCTGAAATCCTTAAAACAGGGGCGATACTTAGAAGGCCCCGTGTGGACGAAGTAGTAAGAAATTATAGCAGTTTTTCAAAAATGCATGCACGCAAAA
This sequence comes from Physocephala rufipes, assembly GCA_963966595.1. Taxonomy (NCBI): domain Eukaryota; kingdom Metazoa; phylum Arthropoda; class Insecta; order Diptera; family Conopidae; genus Physocephala; species Physocephala rufipes. Next base: position 36,339,582 of record OZ016504.1, read on the forward strand.
AAATGCAGAGTTTTAATGTATTTAAAAAAAAGGCCGTATAAGTAAGTAATTTTTTTCTATTAAGTCACAATTTTCTCTTAAATTTTTGTTTTCTTTCCTTTTTTAAAATTTAAAATTGCTATTCGTTTGAATTCGTCGTATTGATCACATTTGCAATCGTTGCTTTTTCTTTTTGGGTTCTAAAGGCGCTTCAAGGAATCCTGAATGTGTACTCAAAAAACATTCTCATTTACAATACTGTTTTTTTTTGGGAATCGACCTTTACACCCAAATGGGAGAAAATTTAGACTCTCCCACACATTCTTTTCTGGACACAAACTATTGATGTGAAACCTTCTTCGCACTTTTTACGCAGTATTCCTTAAGCAAGTGTGAGAAGTGGCCGTATAGTCTTGGAGCCCAATATGTGTGTGTGTGCTACGTTCTCATTTAGGTAAAAACATAATACAAAACCCTAACACAACCCTCCTCATATAAAAATCCAACCTTAGTCCTCAGAAAGTGCTAAGTGTGCAAATTCAACTCTTTGCATCTTTCTCGTCACGTCACGTCAGGGCTTTCTTATCCTTCATTTCGACGTCCATAAACTGTTAAATAACAGCAAGAATTAAGTTTTACTTCCTTTCCCTCCCCTCACTTTCCACTCAATTTTTTCTTTTTCTCCTTCCTTTTCTTCTTTTCTTCTCTTTTTGTTTGTTCTTTTTTGGTCTCTTTGATCTGATGAGATTGTTTTATATGGATGGCATTCCCATGAAAGCAATAAAGTTCGAACAAAAAAGAAATGAATTAAGACAGAACAAAGCCGGTAAAGGAAATTAAAACAAAGCGAAAATTGTGAGACGTACTCGCACGTACTGACGTGCCTGTCTAAAAGACGGCAAGGTAGCCTGGAGAGCGGTCAACAATGGTCAGCAATAAAAACAGAGAACTTGACTGCTTCGGTTATTGCTGGATGTTCTGGATTGGTTCTGGAATTGAAGGGATGCCGGTATTTAGATCCATAAATGATGACAATCGATGGATGGCAATGAAAAGCGATGGATGACAGTGTATGGCTTTGGATGGAAGGATGGATAGATTGACAAGTAATTCAGGAAAAAGGACTAGAGTTTACGGGTGGACATTTTTGTAGGGGGGGGCGGCGGAAATGAAAACGAAGCGATTGAATGGCTATAATAGAAAAGCCACATGGGTAGGATGGTGGGGGGTCAAGCGCTATGAATTGAGCATTGATTTTGAACTTTGAAAAAAAATCCAATTTTACTAATTTTTTCAAGAATGTGTGCATGCATGCATGTGTGTGTCGGCACCATCAACACTTCTGACCATATAAAGAGCTAAGCAATAAATTCTTAATAAAAACCTGTTATGGGGGAGAAAGAGAGAGAGAACGAGCTAGAGAGAGAAGAAGAGAAGGTAGATTGAGGAAGTGCGGAGGAAACAACGATGCAGAAAATCGTTCCTTACTGTAAGCTTTGCACACATGTATATTAAATATTGTTTATAACTAAAAGCAACAACGAGCAACAACAAGCAACAACGAGTAACAACAACAACAACCCAAACAAATAAATTCCCTCGTTACCGTAATAAAAATGCGACTCACATCCGACAACGATTTGTACCTCGACTCCTTTTATGGTGTCGGCGATGGTATTTGCCCCAATGCACACGCAGCGACTTGGCGGTCGCAATCTTGCAGATACGCGTTAACATAAGAAACGCGCGGCCACAAGCTGATGCATGGTTGACAAGCGGTTGAACTGTGACAGCAAGATCGGCAGAAGGGAGGGAAAGAACGAAAGCAAAATAAGAATACGAAGAAGAACAAGAGGAAGAAGAAGAGATGTGGAAGCTGAAGAAGATGCGCGGTAGCAGCTACGAAATATCGATAAAATAAGCAAACAAACCGAAGATGGTGCATCAGATTAAATGTCTGATGTTTTGGAAATGTCTTTGTCTTCAACGTCTTTAGTGCGATGTTGTTGTTGTTGTTGTTGTTGTTGGTATTGTCTTGCGGAGCATGCTGATTGTTATTGTTTTAGTCATTTATTTGCAATTTTATTGCATCGCATTGAATCGAATTGAATTGAATTGAAATGAAATGAAGTGCAAAAAAGTTGGTAGCAATAAAAAAATACAACAACAATTTGTTTTGTTGCCATTTTTGGTTTAACATTTATTGAGTATGATTTATGCCGCAATTCCGAAATCAACAAAAACGAAATAATCAAAACCAAAGCTGGCCAAACATATATGTGTACGATCTTCGACGCTCCAATCTTTCCACAGAAACTGATGGATGGACAGTTTGAGGCAGGAGTTCTGGAGGGGTAAGTATGAGTTTTGCGATGCTCTCAAACGACGTCAAGCACGTTGCCTGTTGCGTCGTTACCACACCCCCGGAAGATCGTCACTATCGCTTAGATATAAGAATATCTCCAACATTGAACGGGTTGTGAATAAGTTTCCGTTGTTTTCTTTAACTGCGTTGCCATGCCATGAGTATACATATCCCGCGAGTTTGGGGATTTCTGTAGCAGTATCCAGAATAATCTCAATTTAATCCAGAATTAAATCAATTTCCAGATCCAGAATTTAAATATCCAAGATTAAATCAATTTCAGCTGAGTAAGAGCTTTAAGGTTTTGAAACTTCTTATGGCTTTGCCGATGATCACTAATGGTTAGAGAAGCCATTACAATCTAATGCCGGAAACTGCGTTTCAGTTAGATAAGAGAATGTCTAAATTTTCCATACGAACGTTGCAACCTTATTTGAGTCAACCTTAGGTGGTGAATAATTTTATGGGTTGAAACATATGTTGCAACAATACAATTGCAGCGCATTTACATTAAGTTTACAGAAGATTTGATCGCAAATAAGATATTTCCTATTCAGTATTGAAGTCCACTTTGCTACCGGGTTGTGGGTGTGTCATAGGTGTGAGCAATATTGCGAACCTTTTCACTGGAAACAGACACAACAGCTGACTACTTGTTAAGATCATAATTGAAGTATCGTGCGTTCTGAATTAGTCAGACTCACTTAATCATTTCCTCTGCAAATATTGCACTAATGACAATTACATAGTCACATAATTAACCATTAATTCTGGAATAATCACAGCCATTCATTAATCAATTTCGCTATCCGTGCATTTGAGAGTAACGATTTCTAGTTACGCCCTCTTTTATCTTTTAGTGAATCCAAAATTTGAGAAAAAAACCAAAATTCCACAATAATTCCATAATTCGGAAATACCGTAAAGTACAAAGAAGTTTTGCAGATTTTTTAACTCAAACTCTTGATCGACTCAAAAAAAAAAAGGATTTTTGTTGCGTGAAAGGATAATTTAATAAAATACTTAACAAGGATATTTCAACAATTCTACTGTAAATAAAAAATACCATTTTTGCAAAATAAGAATTGAATTTTTTCTGAAAAAGTTCTCACAGAGTTTTGAAAGTTTTATCCAGAGCTTTAAATTTTCCAAGACCGTTGACGGCGTTGCTCGAACATCGACTTGCCTGCGGCTTTAGAGACACTTTCATTTCGTTGAGGCAGACGCTGTCTTCAGAACACGCAGCTTCGAGTAGATGATGTCCCAGTCCAGGTAGGCACCCACAATATGTCGTATATTTTGCTCGGTGTCGTCGTAGCCGGTGCGTCCGTGAAGCAAGCGGATATTGTTAAATGTCAGGACGTCGCCGGGCATCGTTTTAAATGCATACGAGTCGTCAACGGCTAGACGTACAAACTTTGCGTAGGCGTCATACCACGATTGAACCTGTTCGAACGGGATGGAAAAATAACTGTCGCGTTGGGGAATGCTATGATTTATACGTGTGTACTCTCCGTTCTTTCCTAGGCTGTAAAGAAAAGTGAGGGGGCGGGGAGGAGGAGCGGGGGCAAAGAGGAAGAGAGAAAAAGAATTAGGTATTAGATATCACTGACGTGTTGCCTTGGTTGGGAGTTGCGATAGACCAAGAACAAGTTAGAGAGAGGGAGAGAGATAGAGAGTGTGGGAAATTGTTAAAAGTTTTCTGATAAAGTAGTTGATGAAGTTGCGGAGAAAAGCAATCAATAAATAAATAGAAATCGATTTTCCCAACTCGGTGCAACGCAATGCGCGGAGTGTTACGCTGAAAACATTGAATGTGTGTTTGTGTTTAAGGGCGCGTTGAGGGAGTGGTAGATATTTTGTTTGTAATTGTATAAATGGTTTCTTCTAAGGAAAATGAATTGAAATCAGAAAGAAAATCTTCGAATAATTTAAATTCACGTTTTAGTAAAGACTCTTCTAATCAATCTGAAATAATTTGTTAAATAGAAAGGCAGTGAGGGGGTGAGGGAGGGGAATATATATAACTATATATATTTACCATATCACCGGAGCCCGCCAAATATTATGAAAACTTCTACCATCCTCACTGCCCACGTCGTACCAGTTGACTAGCGTCTCAGTCAGAATGCGGTAATCCTCTGGATGTTCGACACGCATACGATCCGCTATATGAAATCCATCCACTAATAGATTTTTACCACCTTCCGATTCGGTTTGTACGAGACAATGAAGCAGATTCACGCCCGGTTTGTACTCGTAGTACGGGAGATCTGTGTGCGGGGGTAGGGGATCGCTGAGGTAAGCGTAATTATTGGCATTTGGTTTCGATTGAACGACGAATTCTTCACCGTAGGTTGTGCGGCGTATGAAACCAACACGTTCAGCCAATTGACGAACTACGTCGTTCTTGAGAGGAGCGTCATTAATGATGGCAACACCTCGCACGGCCAAGGCTTCTAGCCACGCCTGGAGGGCTGAAAGAAGAAGTGAAGGATAAGTTCAATTAAGGAATAAAAGCAAAGAAACAAAGTTAAATTTGGATTTTTTTTTCTTGATCGAACCTGCTTCGTTCTTTATGATATCGTCGTAATTGAAAGTTTTGGCAATACTTTTGAAATCGGCGCCGCACCAGTGTTGGGTTTTCGGACGATAGGATTCGTTTAAATATTTTTCACGCGTCTCCGAATTAAAAGCGCGATCTGTGAGCCATTGAAGGCTATATAATGACATATGCCGGTCATTCCACACGATTCGTAATTGCTTTTGGTTTGAATCCATCTTGCCAATGAGAACGAAAATAAATTTCAGAATTCGCGATTTTGTCTTGAATTTTTTATGCTTACCGAAACATCTTTGACTTTAACGCGTGTGTCGAAACGTTCCCAATTGATGCGTCGCGACTGAGAGCTCGAATGAAAGCATTCACTGCATTGACAATTGTCGCGTAACCAAACGTTGGGATACTTTAATGGTGTTGCTGATCCTGTTCGTGATCCTGCTGCCACTTCAGTTCCGGGATGTATCACGACATAATTCCCATTTTCAACATAAGCGCTAAGCCGACGCAGTGTTTCGTATTTTTTTGTGCAAGTTGGCAACACGGCTTTTTGCAGCTGGCGATACATTGCTTTCGCGAACATCACGAAGAGTGGCGGGGGGGGGGGGGGTGTTATAGAGCGTAAATTTTAGTGACCGTTTCGTTCCGCAACAATGACTGCACTGATTTATTTAAATATATTTTATCAATAAATCGTCTTGGTTTTGTCTTGATTATTCTTTGTCTTTTGATAATTATTATTATTTCAAATGTTCGATTGGAAAGAGAGTTTGTTTCTAAACGTAAATGTTTATTTTTATTATTATTTTTTTCGGTTTTCATTTTTCTTCGCGATTAATCTACGAGTCCATAAAATAAATAAAATAGGCGATAACCATCGAAAATTAATCGATTATCAGTGCAGTAGGGTGGGAGGCAGAGAGAAAGAGTATGACAGAGGGGGAAGAGAGACAGGGGGAGAGGCAGGGAGTGGTGGAATGAAAGGTAGACCGATGGATAGGTAAAAAGACGGTGAGACACGTAGGAGAGAGACATTGGGGAGAGATAGATAGAGAGTGAGAAGTCGAGACAGAGAGAGATAGATAAATAGATAGAGAGAGGCAGACAGGGAGATAGATGGAGTAGCTTCTCATAACCGTGCGAACCAATGTGTTAGGAGTATAATTGCATGATAATTCATGATGTTTTCGATTGTTTTTTAATTCATGATATTTATGATTGCTTGAATTTATTTTACGAGCCGTATCAATGACGTAATCAACGCAAATAGCATCAATCGGGATCAAAGGGCCGAATTAAGCCCCAAAACTTAAGATTTGTCCTTGATTTGAAAATCTTGATGATCAAAAATCTCAGATAAATTATTTTTGAAATGGCGGATTAGGAAGAAAACATTTTTGTACCGTGATTATTTGTTTCAGTTTGCTATTCCATTTAATTGATATCAAAGATTGGTGTTCAGTATATTTTCGATAAAGACAAAATGAATTGCATAAATAAACTTTTTTATATTAATACCGAGAATACATTGAACGCCCTCGAAAATAATTCATTTCTTACTGTATTGCAGTGAAATTGCCTGGAGTGAACTCCCAATGCTAGCGCCACTCTGTTACCTCCTTGTTATCGGCCTTCGTCAATTATCGTTGTAAAAATTGATAATATTTTTATTCAGTTTTCAAAATGATCTTGTTCTTCCAACTAAACTTGTTCTTCCTCTCACCCCTAATATTTCGCTTTTTCGTTTTTATTTTCTCCTTCTCATTCATTTGAGGAAAGACTTCCTTTCGCTAAATTTCACGCACCTGCAAAAGCCTCTCAGACGCCTTTTGTCGCTCTCATTGTTGTTTTTGTTGTTGTTGTGCTTGTGGGTTGAGAGCCGGGTAATAATCTTGCAATTACAATAAAATAGGATTTTGGACAAAAGCATTTCCCGCGGTAATCGTTTAATACCAATTTGCGAAATTGCAAAAGTTTTTATGTTTCGTTTTCCTCCGACACCAAGTTTTTCCTTGCGGATTATTTTTTGTTCGTATTCTTTCACTTCATTGAGGCACTTTGGGCACCTGATCCCGCTTACGAAAAAAAGGAAAAAAAGGATAAACGGAAAAGTGTCTAAAGAACTGATAAAAAGGATAAAATCGCAAAGACTGCAATCAATAATATTCTTTATTTTCATTTTCAAGGAATAATTTCGTAATAGGTTTGAATGAGCTTAACGCTTTATTATGGTTTAATAGATAATCAATAATAGGATTGACACCGCCTGATATCTGATAATGAAGGCGGTAATGATGATGATCTCAAATTGCTTGGATCAGTTTTTATATTTTCTTTATACCCTACACCTGACAGGTTAGTGCATATTAAGCTAGATCCTCCGTTTGTAACACTTTAGAGGAGGTGTGGCAGGTATGGAAAAGTATATATATTCTGACGCAGAATCATCTCATGAGTGGATATAGCCCTGCCGTTCCGCCTGTCTGTCTGCCTGCCAGTTATTCTCTATTATTATAAGCTGTTTCGTATTGAAATTAAGCAAAACCGGGTGAGAACTCGTCGACTTATGGGACTAATATATTTATTACTACATATGTTGTTCACTTTCAGCGTGTGTAGACGAAACTGGAAGGGAGAATTTTGTCTTCAATCTCACCCACAAATATGAAATTAGTACGCACCAAATGGACGTGTTCCATCTACGAGAAATGCAATTATAAAGAAGACTGACACGATCTTTTCTATTATTATTGCTTGATATCTTGGTGTTGAGATCAGATGAAATCTAGTATTGCCACGCCCACTATGAAACTAAATTGTAAAGTCCATTCTGTAGTCTTTAGTCTTCATTGAAATCTCGAAGCTGAAATTTTATGACAAAAAAAAATCGACGTGACACGCCCATTATCATACTATACCATGTGTGGACTTTTGGCGAAGAATTATGTTGGAGAGGAGTTAGTAGAACTCACATAATGAAGAAGAGATAAGTGTAATATTAAAAAAAGGCGCAAACAGCCCACCGATTATTACGATCAAACAGTCATAGCCTGTAAATATATATCACGATTGTAGGGTATCTCAGTTTCGGCCAGGCCGCAATTAGCGTTCTTAGCTGAGACATTTTTAGCTACAATTTTTAGTTACCGTTTTTTGTTATACAGCAAGCATTATTGTTTCTAGATGAAGATACAAAGCCTTTAATGATTGTTGGCAAAGCGGTTGAATTGAAATCTGATTTAGCATTGTCGTAAACAACAATCTGCGGTTTTTACAGCAGTAATTTTTAGTCTTTAAGCCTCCTCTTTAGCCGAGGCTAAAGCTTTAGCCGAGCCGATTATTTTCTATGATGTATGAACTCTTTTTAAAAGATCATGGAAAGATGATCATTCACTCAATATTTCTATAAAAATAAGGAATCTTTATCTCTTTCAATTTCAATAGCTTTGTTTATATTTTACTAATCTCATTTTTTAAATTTTTTAAATATCTTTCATATTGTTCTTTTACCCCGTCATCACATAATTTCGTCTTCGTTTTGAACTTGAAATAAATTGCATTGAGAATTAAAAATTTGTGATGCCAAAATAATTTCTTTTTTATTTTTCCTTTGAGTTTTGATCGCATTAATTGCTTCATGAATTAAGTTTTGAGGACAATTTATTTGTTGCAATTATCGCCTAATCAATATATCCTTATGGTTGTGGTAAAAGTCATCGGTGGCTCAGGATTCTCTGTGATTATGCCGACTCGCCATGAATACTGAAGTAGGTTTCTTCTGTCGATTTTTTAAGAAAATATTTTACTGAGAATTCAAAAGGATTGCGCAAATAACGCATGTAGTAATCTTTTTCTTCGACTTTTGTAAAGTTTTGAAATTAATGTTGCTTTCTTTTGATTGCGCTCTTCTCTATTCTTTTCCTTTCTGTTTTCGTCTCTCTCCGTGCCTTTTCTTTCCCTTTTCTAGCTCGTTTCTTCTTCTTCGCATTTCCTGTGTTTTTGCTTTTTCGAGAGAGAGAGAGAGAGAGTGAAAGAAGAACGGAGATAGAGAAAGGGGTTTAGATTTTTTTTTTATATTAGCTCCTTGAGAGTTTTAGCGTAACCGACCGTATGGTTTCCGAGATATGAATTTCGTGGATAAAAATTCAGTGAAAGTTTTACGTTCAAGAGTTAGAGTCCTGTCGTAGAAGCTCTTTGGCGGTATGCATTAAAAAGTTTTCAATGCTATTTCCAAGACGGTTCATTCAATTTCAAAAGCCTTTTTGAAAAAATATCTTTACAATTTTATATTTTATACAAGTTAATAACTATCAATAAAGTTCAAAAGCATGAAGTATAATTTTATTGCATGTGTTCAATAACAATTTATATAAATTGTGGTTACTTTTTGAACAGCATTACTTATTGCTGCCAACGTTATTTCAAGATTATTTCTCCTAAAGTTCTTCTTTTTTCCTTTCAAAGTTCGAACATGAAAGTATTTTGAATTGTATCGACGTCTCGAAGGAGCAACAATTTTATAAAAGCTATTTAATTTTTAAGATCGAAAAAAATTTTAAGATCGAGAAACAAAAAATAACGACGAGCGAGCATGCATGTTTAAAACTTTGCATACAGTCTTAATAACGCCTGAATAAAGAACCTTCTGTTTTTCTTAGTTTTCGATAGAGTGTGGGTGGGTAAGGAATCAGTTTCGATGTGTGTGTGTATTTGTTGCGTTTGTGTTCGGGGACATATCAGTTTAATATTCATTCGATCTGAATTTTTTACATTCGATGCTTCTTCTATCAATGTGACAATCACTTCCGTGTAGTCAAGGATTTAGCACTACAAAAGCTAAACATGCTGTTGTTAGTGTTACTGCACTCACTGTTGTTGTTGTTGTTGGTGGTGCTGCTTATCTTATTACTATCCTTTTCTCTTTACGAATTTACTGGGAAGTGATATCGAAAGATACTCGAGAAGAAACAGAAAAAATTTTAATCCTTAAGAATGTCTTGGCATCGAATCAAGTCAATGGGCTTAGCAAAAAAGTCAATACCCTTCCTCCCGCCTTCCGTCGAGATTGATTTCGAAGATTCCCTCCCAGATTTTCCTCTTTTGTTATCAAAAGATCGGTTTAGTTTGGAGTTTTACATTTTTCTGTTTTTTTCTCCTTTTTTGCTTCGCTTATCCATTTTTTCCGGCTTCCGGATTTGCGCGTTGAAGTATTTTTACTTTTCACACTAATACCAACGCACACGCACACACGCACACTCATACACAAATGCACAAACACGAACCAGCATTTAAACATAAGCACAGGCTGGTAATCGAGCATGTCGCAGGTCCTTGTGGCGTATCCTTTGCGTCAACAATAGGAAAATCGATTCGACTCTTCGGTTCGGATACTTGTGATAACAGAAACTAAACACTTTCAGCTATGCTTCATTTTTTTAAAATGTATTTCGTCAGATTGAGAAGGAGTTGAATGAGCTGATGCTTTAGGAGCTAGTGTTGGTGTAAAGTTCACCCTGGGGGGGGGGCGAAGTGGGCGAGGGTGTTTTGGTGTATGAGTTGCGTGATATTAAATAAATAATGATTTAATCGAGGGATTACTTTAAAAGTAATTAATGGAAATCAATTATTATTCCTTAAAGACTCCACGAATGACTTGTTTCTTCAATGTTTTTTAACCTTTAAGATTTTTATCGATTGTTTAAAGAACGAAGCGTTATTTCGTCTTCGTTTTGTCCTTCCTTTTTTCTGCGTAGTCATAGATCCTGCCTAACTCTATTTTTTTGTAAATATGCGGAGCATGCGGGGAGGACTATCTTCTTCTGCGAGTCTTGGTAATTTCTCTGCTCGTTTATTTTTAGCAATTTGACCTTTTCCCGAAAGAAATGCGTGCAAATTGCTCGATGGAATATTAAAATAAGTTTTGATTAAAAGGGTCTACCCTATTGGCAGAGGAAGGGGGATTGGTGGAGAAGCAGATGCTAGCATATTTATATAAGAAATAAAAAGAACGTTGCGTCATTTAATAAACCACAAAATATGTACGCTGCAAAAGGGAAAATAGTATTAACCAAATTCTATTTTTTGCTTTTTTATCCTCTGTCTCCAGCCGCGTTTCAAATCACATAATGCCATATTTTTTCTCCCTTTTTTCAGCTTTCCTTTGGACCTGTTCCTCTTTCCTTTTCGTTCCTTTCTACGTTCCTTCCTTCATTTCCGCCTTTATTCTTTCCTTCCATCCAAAGTTTTCATTTCCTCCCTTAAATTGAATTAATATTCATTCGATTCGCTTCCGAAGTAGCTGATAATGCTTATTGTCCAACAGCACCCCATTACGCCCCCTTTTTGTTGGGGTTCTTCAATGTTAAAGTGTTCAGACGAAGTTTGGGCGACGAGAGTTGCCAACTAAACAAAAAAATATGCTAATAATCAAGGGCGCGAGTTTTGTGAGAAAATTTTTGATACTGTTGAAAATGTTATTGTTGTTGTTGCTATTATTATTATTATTATTATTATTATTATTGTTATTATTATTGTTATTGTTGTTGTTGTGATGTAGGATGCCCTTGAAGTTTCAGGTAATTTATGGGTAAAGGAAAATCAGCAATACTTTCAATTGAAAAAAATTACGAAAATTACGAAAGAAGAGCGATTTAGTTTAATTGCGGAATTACTTGAAATTAAATTTTAACTACAGCATAATATTGTATAATTCTCAGTTTGAATTTAATACAAGCTCAGACAGGCTTTTTGTCTTTCTTTCACAGCTTAGGGATGAATTGCAAGAGATTATAAGCTTTATGGATGTTTTTTTATATATTTTGTTTTACGGTAAATTAATTTTTTTAAACATAGTCAGACCCACTGTGGCTATAAATGGTCCAATATGCAGTTAATTCGTTGTGTCGGGGTTACTAAATCGTCCCTTTTCGTATTACGTGCGTTACGATTTAGAAAAAATGTAAAATGAGAAAATTCACAGATTTATGAAGGATTTATTTAAATTTATGTTCGTTAATTAAAATTAACGTTCTTAACGTTCTCTCCCTCTGCCTTTCCCAACCATCGCGTGCGACGGCACGAGGTTAGGACTGCTAGTCGGGATGTGACGAGATTTACTGCAATGGCCGGCCATTAATTTTGTTCTACTTTATTGAATACATTTGCTACGTAAGCCTGGAAAATTACTTCAAACGGATGATGTGAATTTTCTCTTTAAAATTTAAACCGATCCATTTTAATCGTAAACTTCCGGAGGTTACAACGATTGGTTTCCGGAAAGTGGCTGGGTCAGTGTTATAGAAGAAAATTCTTCTCCTCATATAGTTCATTTCATTCATTCATTCATTCCTTCCTCGTGTCAGGCTTCCGTTTGAGTCGTTGCGTGTTTTTGCTTTGGTTGGCTCTCGGCAGGATGCTTTTATTCCCATGAGACCCCCCTTCCATTACTTCCGCTCTTGTCGCGCCTGTTACCACTCTTGCTTATGTTTCTCCTAAAACGTAATCTTATCCTTGTTAAATATCTTAATTAGAGCTCTCTACATAAAGTTAATTACGTTTCTGTTGGCTAAAATGGTTTCCGCTCGAATCTCGAGGTTGTCAGTGAAAATGTGTCATAGTCGTATCATCGTCAGGGCAGACTTTTGGGTGGAATTGAGTTGATTGTAATGGTTGTTCCTTTAGACGTTTCTACGTAAACACGTATACATAAAACTGACTAACTGACAACCTTTGTAGTCTTGAAGGAAAAGAGATTCATATTTCGGTTACGAAAAACCTTTGGGCAGGTTAAGATTGCTTCTAAAAACTCTGAAAAAATTTTAAAGTTTATTCGTTTATAAAAGGTTTCGAACCTAAAGAAGAAAATTAATAGAAGAGAATGCAAATAAGTAAAACAGTATGAATGCTTGAAAGCTTTTATTTGAAAATTAATAAACGAATAAATAATTTCATGAGCTCATGTTTTGACTTATTACTAAATTTTATTTATTTGACTTATTACTAAATTTTGACATTTTTTATTGAGTATTTTAAGGTCGATATATTTTGTTTTATATATCAGAAAATTTTGATACTATCGGGCTTTTGATATTTATTAGAGAATATTGTCAATCGTGAGTAAAATTACAAGATTTTCGTTTCTGTTTTCGAATGCGTTTATTTTTGCATTTTATTTCAATACATTATATCGTATTTTCTAATATCTCGTCTTTTTTTTAAATACTATTAAACACATTATTAAGCCGTTTTTGTTTCCTTTTAAAGAATGTGATATAATTTTTGATATATGTTTTATCATTCTATTTTATAGAATACGACGGGCTAAGCCATGGAAAGGATTCTTTGTGTTGGAATAAAAAAATTTTAAATAAATTCGGGTCAAATATTGGTTAAATTTAAGCATTCTTTTTTAGAAATACAGTAATAAATTAACGAAATAAATTTATGGCATACAAAAAACAAAACTAAAAAAAATCCTTCAAAAAAAAAATCCTTCCTTTCAAAACTAAAAAAAATCCTTCAAATTAAAATTCTGACGAAAGGATCCTTTCAGCGTGCCCTCGTTTATAATATCGTCTATATATATTTTATTGCATTTATTACGATTACAAAACACAAATATTAATTTTTTATTTTTTTCTACTACTGGTAAATGTATTTTATTATAAATATTTACATGTATGTGTATTTATTGACGCATACTCTCAAGCCTTTTTCATTACTCTTTTTTCGTTTGTTCGTTTACTTTCATTTATTATTCATAATAATTAGTTTGAAAACAAACAGAATTTGTAAACTATTTTTCCATGAAACAGAATTTTGAAGTATTTGTTTTTCTTCAGAATTTTCATAATAAATTTTTGTTGTTTTCCTTAAAAAATTTAAGCATAAATTTTTACTATGATTTTGCTTGATCGTTATGATTAAGTTTATCTTCAACAAAAAAAAAATACACACTAATTTAAGTAGTATCTATTTGAAATTAGAGTATTATTTAAAAAAAATATCACTTATATGTTTTACAAATACATTTAAATTATTTGATTAATATTATTACAATTATTATTTAATTCCTATCAGTTATCAATGTTCAGAAACGGAAACGGAAGATGTCAGTACGGTGAGAATTTTCTATTATGATTATTTTACTACTATATATTTATTAAAATTAAGTAATTGAAACTTATCATTAAATGGACATTTCAGCTACAGACACAAAAACAACATAGTCGTATATATATTTAAATTGTTGAGCCATGTTCTCGTAAGCTTTAAAATGCAAAGAGCTTTTCTACTTCCAACTCAGATACTTCCAACTTTCAGTATCGAAACATGGGATATAGTGTTTCTGAAATGATATAATTTATATGTGTTTAGCCATTTATTTGTTGGTTTGTTTGAAATATCGAAAAAAGAATTAAACAGTTTAGAATTTGTTTAAAGAGATCAGTTCAAGACTATACACTGAGAGAAATGGACGCGGGCTTTAATTCATAGTTAGTTATGATTGCCAAACGGATCTCCAAATATAATTTGAAATAAGCAAAATTTTCACTGATTAAAGTTTTGAACTTCGGTAGAATAAATTTGATGAATTTGAATAAAATCCAAAAAGGCTTCTACTAAATGAAATATTTATGAACTTCATTATTTTCAATTTAAAATTTGAGTAAAAATAAAATTGTAATGAAGTAAACAAAACAAGAAAGTTAATTAAACAATTTGAATATATCAAACATTTTATTTCCACGCGATACAACCCCCACCCACTCCCACCACCCAAAAAATGTTCCCCTTTCAATCATGGTGAACACGATGGGAATTACGAATACGCATAACATTTTAATTTACATTACAGTTTTATTTATTTTGTGTAATTCGCAAAATTAAAAACATTTATAACGATTTTTCGTTAAACGTTGATTGTGTTTTAGTTTACAGGAGTCTCCTTACTGTACTTTTTATTGTTATTTGTCGTTGTCGTTGTTTTGTAACTGTTATTGTTTTTGTTGTTGGTGTCGTTGTTTACGGTACATTGATGTAGTCTGCAGGCGAAGTTTATTTATGCATGAGAAATGTTTTTGGCTTATTAATGACTTTTTTGTATTAACAACAACAACAACAACAATAGCAGTAACAACAGTGACACTGGCAGCAATAGTAATAACAACAATAACAGTAACAGAAGTAAAGCAGGAAATAGCAATTTTTAGGAAGTGTACAACGGTTTATATTGTTCGCTTGCGAGGGGGTGATTGATAAGTACCCGTGTTATTCATGGTGTCAGGGGGAGGATAAATTCGCTAACATATACCACCGGAAGGAGAGTGCGATGTAATCCCTAGCAATACAAATTTCGGCGCTAGCGAGGAGTTAATAGTTGTGAGGCTAAACTCGACAAAAGTCGATCGCTATAACCATTGTTTTGGGGCGCGTGTCGCTTACTACTGCGGAGTCAACTTAAGTGTTATAGCGTTACTCTTTATTATTTATATATCGTTCTTTCTTATAGAATTTTTCTTTAAAATGTTTCATGTTTCGGTAGAAAATTGAGCTAGTGACAAGATGAAAAGAAATGACTAAAGCAGACGGCAGGTGACAAAGTCAAGAGGCGAAAGAATTCATTTAGCCAACATAATAAGAAAAAATTATTTTTAACCATCGATGAATAATGAATAATATAAATAAGTATGAATAATGATTAATAAACGGCTAATTATCAATCATTCCTTTAAAATAAATAATAAAATGCCGATGAATGGATGTGGTTTGTTTGGCTTTGATGCAATTTGCATAAAATTGAGAATGGTGTCGTTGTTTACTTTTATTTCTGTTGCTGCCATTTGAATTTTTAATTTGGCATTTAATCAAGCAAACACACACACACGTAGGCAGATGAATGAAACGCAATAAATGCGAAAAATCACTAATAAAATTCAATGCGAGTTATCATTTCTTCATGCGTGAATATATCGCATGATATTCTTATTTTCAAAATTAAACAGCATTTAATTTAATTAAAGACTTTTTTAAAGACTTTTTATTTGAAGATTTTTCAGAGAATTTTAGTTTAAATTCTTTGGAATTTTTAAAAAAAGACATTTCGTTTGAAACCACTATTAGGTAGGATGGATTTTTTCTAAAATTTCACCATTTCCTCTAGATCACATTTAGTTGAATGGATTCTAATAAAAATTAAAAGAAAAAAAAGAACGACAAACACATCTCGTAGGTATTCATGGACTGATTAAATTTGTTGCTGACAACTTGTTAGCTGTCACTGACATTGTCAGCCTCTACTATGATTTACAATGCAGGCAATTTTCAGGTTTTCAGTCAGTTTGACTCTCACTGTGATTGTGACGGTAATGGCGACTGTTGTAGAGAGTGTCTATAAATTATATTGCTTGCATCTTGACGTGTTTCGTATGGGTTTATGAGAAAATTTTCTGGTAATCATGATGACGATAATGATGTGATGATGAAGATGGTGATGATAATAAAGATTGACGATGATGTATGCTTCGTACATTCTTCTCTTGCCATCAGTAATGTTTTGGCCTATTCACGAATTGCCGCGTGTCATTAAATTACGTATGTTTTATGTTCTGTAGATGGGTTTTGAAGAAAGAGCAAGACATAGGGGGAGAGAGACACTTATAGGGAGAGTGGCGGGAGGGAGAGGGAGAGAGAGAGAGAGAGGGAAAATACAAACACTTTTACCAGCGTAAAAACAGCAATATTTTATAATGAATGACACTCCTCAAATTTATAATTAATGTGTGAAAAATAATTTGAAAAACTCTTGACCTTTTTCACTTCGAGACTTCGCTCAAAACAAAAATTTTCGTTTCAAAACAAACAAAAAAGGAGAAGAGGAAGAAGACGAAAGAAAGCAATACTTAAATGTTTTTTCTTTACCAAACTTTTGAATTTGTTCATAAGTTTTGAAATATTATTTCGTTCCAGAAACACTGAATCCATGTCGGGGCCTATAATTCCTCAGGAATTCTTTATGCTCTTATAGTTAAATATTTATCATATATGGGTGTAAAATCTATGATTTAGTAAATCTCATTACATACATTCGTAAACACTAATTAATTATAATAATTCGTAAATCCAAACCTTACAAAATAAAAATTAGAAAATATTACAAAATAAAAACGTTAAATAGCATCGATATATCCTTTACTAAATATTGTACCGTTATTTGTTAATAATACATTAAATTTATCACATGATAAATATTATTAATTCACGTTTTAAAAAAATCGAGTTTTGTACGAATATTGCAAAGAGTAAGAATAAAGGAAAAGCTTCTACAAAATTTAATATTTAATTTTTAATTATTTCTAAAAGAAAATGTGTTTGTAAAACAAAAATGTAAATATTGAAAATAAATTTTAATTTAGCGCAACTAGAAAATATTACGAAGACCAAAACTTAAAATGTTTCGTTTTTGATACGATTTTATTAAATTCGTTGTAAATAAATCGATTTTTGTAGAGAGTAATTATTCACTCGATGCCGGATCACTAAGAAGTGTCAATTTATACAATGCATTTTGTTGGAAAACTGAAAACTTGAAATGTCATTTTGAACGAGCAGAAACGTGCTGTTTTCACTTACAAGAAAGTGTGCTTAATTTTCACGAAAAGATCACTATCTGCCGTTCATGCTAAAAAATCGCATTAGATTGAATTATTTGAAAATTTCATAAAAACTTATTTCATTAATTCTATTCGGATGTTTTCGTTATTTACAAAAATTAGTAATAATAATAATTCAAAAATTATTCAATATTATATAATACTAAATCCTTGAAGGGCTTGAAATATGCGATAAAACTTTTCCATACGTTTAAATAAAGAAACGAATATGTTTGAACGACGAAAAATTATTATCATATAAATGATAAAACGAATATTTTGTATTGAATACTGCAAGAAATCCAAATAGAATGATTTACGTGTGAAGCACTCTACCGGAATTATAAAGATATAATCTAATATTATTAATATTAATTTTTAAAATCAATATGATTATATTTATATTTTCATAATAATATTAATAATATGATATTAATGTTATTATATGAATATTTTTTTATTATATCAATATTATAAATTACCGTTCATTATTTTTCTTAATCGTAGAGAGAATGTTTAAGTACTAGTTTAAGTCTTTGGCCAAGTAGAACTCGATGAATGATTCTTTACCGCAACGAGTTCCAACAATCCTTGCATTTTTTATGAGCGCATTGCCACTCGCTCTATGTTCTCTATTTTGTATATAATAATATTGGTTTTTAATTTAATGACATATATGGTATAAAGTATAGTATATATAATTATATTTTAATCATTTCATTTAGTATTGGCATCGTTAAATCATTTCATTAATTCCTATAATTTCCATTAAAATGGAATTTCTAATGAAGAATTTCATCATTAATTGAGTATATAACTTTTATATGAATAAAATACGACTCTTACTCCGTTATGAATTAATCTCATGGATATGAATACACAAATTAGCCGATCAGTTTAGCTCTCTTTTTGTGTGAATTTGTGCCTATAGCATAATGCCGAAGAATGTAAAGAATTTGAGTAAACTGTACAATTTATACAAAAATTCATATCTATCCAACGTTAAATAGCTATCATCCGTTCTGACATATTCCGCTTCCGGTTCGATTCAACTGCATTTTCGAGCGCGCCGTTGAAAACGTTTCATGCGCATCGACCACTCGTTTTTCCATTCGAGA
Organism: Physocephala rufipes; assembly: GCA_963966595.1. Taxonomy (NCBI): domain Eukaryota; kingdom Metazoa; phylum Arthropoda; class Insecta; order Diptera; family Conopidae; genus Physocephala; species Physocephala rufipes. The sequence continues at coordinate 36,358,254 of OZ016504.1, forward strand.
ACGATCGAACTGGGTCCAATGGCTAGATAGCCTGGTGCGGCCTCTGCATCGCGTCCCAAAATTAGGTAGGATCTTTTCAAGAGGTTATTAAAGAAATATAAATGGAAGAAGATGGAGAGGAAGAGAGAAGAGAAAATGTACTTTTTGTAAATTATTACTAATACGTTTCTGAGATAAAATTTAATAGTTGTAAAATAAACAACTTTCTTTTTTTGTTCTAAATGAGCACCAGTTAATTTTATTAGTTTAAATTACATTGAATTTTGAATAGCTTCTTCGGGATAATACGGAACGTCCGTTCTCAGAAAAATTCAACTTTTCTAATAAAAATTAAGCGCTTCTAACAAATTACGAAAAAATCGAGGAAACAATTTTATTTTTTACCAATAATGAAAAAAACCGATAACTGTAACTAAAAAAAGGAATACTCCTTTTTCCTGGCCATTGATAGTGGTTTTTAACAGTCAATGAAACATTTCAAAAGAAACATGAAATGAAAAACCTGACATACTGAAAAAGTCAATTCTCATTTTCACGTTTTCCATTTCATCCTTTTTCGTTTATCTCGTGCTCGCTACTTTCAAAAAAAAAAAAGAAAACTCTTCTCAATTTTCTTTCTCTTACTTGTTCAATTTTAGTTTGGGACACTGGCATTCGATGCTTTTACGAGGCACCAACCACACCATATGGCCTCGACCCAGCAGCGAGCTGGTGGTGCCGGACATCGCGTTTCGCTTGAACAGCGTTTGAATATTGATTTCGTATTTATAGATTTCGTTTTGGCGTTCAATCGAATACTTGTCGGTGCTGACATCCTGAGCCGCGCGGTCGTGGCCGATTACCTTAGCCATAATTGCTGCAAAGAAAAAAGGAAAGAAACAAAACAACAAATTGGCGAAAAGGCCAGAAAAAAGATGCAAAAAATTAAATCAAATCATAAAACCGATAAATTCACGAGTTTAGCAAAATTGAGAGGAACAAATTGGAAAAAGAAAAGAATGAATGAATGAAGAGTGAAAACGTACCGTAATCTTCCATGCAAAATTTATTCAAATTTAATTTTTTCGGACTTGCTTTACATTTGCCGCAGTCTGTGAAATTTAAGAATTATTAAAATTATTAATAAAATTATTTCTATTAAAAATAATTCCATTTTTTATTTAACAGAAAAAAAGACATACATTTCTTCATTTCTTCGTTCTGGACTGGTTCTCTGTATTCGCTGACTACCACGCCCTCTGCCTGTATCATATTCGCTTTATTAATTATTTCTTCAGGAGGCGAAGGCGGCAAATGGATAGATGAAGTCATTATTATTAAGAAATTACAATAAAAAATTCCTTTCTTTTATATTTACTCACTTATACACGGCGCCACGTGCGATCTGGTCTGCTGGTAGCCGCGTGCACAACGATTGCATGTGAGTCCAATAACGCCTTCTTTGCAAGGACACTGACCGCTCAAGTGGTTACAGGTTTTGCCGGTCGAACCCACAGGATGACAATCACAACCTGTTGTTGTGAAAGGGTTAAAGGATTGACATAAAGTAAAGAAAGTGTATGCGTTTGTATGTGGGTGTGTTTGTGCGGCTCTTGAGAAGGAATTATATACGAATTTAGTAAAATATGATGGGTCTCTTTTTTCAAAATTTCTTTGAAAGATCAAAACTTTAAGGCCTGAGAGAATTTTGACTCAACAAATAAAATTTTCCATCTGTAAAACTCTGAAATTTATTGAAACCTTCCGATTCTGGCTTAAAAAGCAGACCAATTTCGTTAAGAATTTTAGCATTAAATTTTTTTTTTGAGGTCATGAAATTGACATTAGCCATAAGTGATCACGGCTAAAATGAATTTAAAGCCATTAGAGCAGGTTGCTTTAGCTATTCAAAATCAATTAATAGAATATTTCTCGCTTTGCAGGACTATTCGTGCATTCTATATCTTCCTCTCTCTCATACACACAATCCACAATGGGAAACGCATTGCATTCGACGCCACCCGAACTAATTTTCGTAACTTACGTTATTTGAAAAAAGGTTTTTGAAAACGTCAGCAGACGATCTATCGAGATTCGATTCAGAGGGATGACATTCGTCATCATTAGTATCAATCCATCGACTATTTTAAATGGATTTATCGATGGTTTTTTAAGCCAATTCGATTAAAATGTAATTGTCGAAATTTTTTGTTTCTTTCTTTAAATTTTGTTTCGTTTCGAAGGATTTTTTCGACTGATTGTAGTTTTTCGTTCGGAGTTACGAAAATTCATCAACTTAACATGAAAGTTGATTAGAAACAGATAAATTAACCGAGAACTTTTTCTCGCCAATAATTTGATGAAATTCATTTGGTTTGGTTTGGTTTCGTGTTTTTTTTTAAACTTACGTTTACAAATCTTCCGATGATTTAAAGGTTTCGCAGCATCTCGGTAGTAGCCTTCACGGCAATAATGACAATAACGTCCAGTAGTATCATGTTGACAGTTGTAGCAGACGCCGCCAGAGATGCGCCCGGATAATTTATAAAGCTCCAGATTGAAACGACATCGTCGCGCATGTCCGTTGCATTGGCAAACTAAGATTAAAAAGAAACAGAAAGATTATTTAGGAATTATTAAGTCTTAATTTATAATTAAAAACATGTTTATTTTTAAACCTCGCCATATACATTTGTTACATTGGGTTAGGTCTGTGTCAGATCTGTACTCTTTTTACTGAACAGGTTAAGGGTTTCGCGAAACATCATTACCATAATACCTCAAAAAATGGGTCAATATTGGGTCAATATTGGTTGATTTTATGGCTTTACAATAAAAATTTTTATATTTAATCCCAAATGATTTTGTTCAGATGTCTTCATTTTTGTAAGGAACACCCTGTAAAAGCACTCTACTGAAACAACATCAGCACTTCGTTAGGCGTTTTCCTTTTCCATATATCACTTCCGCCATCCTTCATCGGTTTATTCATTCACTCAATCTTTTGTGCATCAATCCATCAATTCATCCAGCTATTCATTTATCAGTTACTCCATTTATTTATGCCTTCATTCATACTCTCGTACGAAACTAAACATTCATTCATTCAATTCGACATGAGTGCACTTTCCGAGCATCGGAATTGAATTCGATCTAACTCTCGTCTCACGCTCTTCACAACAATTCCAGCAAAAAAAAAAGGAAAAAAAAACAAAAGAAAGAAAGGACTAAATATTGGTTTTGTACGAGGAGGCTACGAGTATCCAAATGAAAGAAAAAAAGAAAAAAAAACAAGGCTCTTCACTTCAAATCCATTCGCAATAAAACTAAAGGATGTAGAAAGATTGAGAAACCAATAGACAACCAACCAACTTCGATGAGGTTGGTTGACGGTTGATGAGGTTCGTTCAACAACAATATTATTCGTATTCGTTGTAGAAGGGGATCGGACCGGATCAAGCTCAAGTATGTTTTATTGAGTTGAAACACAAAAACGAGTACAGAGTTAATACAAACAACAACAACAACAACAATGAGAACAACGAAGGTTTGACAAAAACGTATAAACAATAAAACAATTTCCTGAATTTAGTGAAAACAAAAACAATAAGAGATAAAATCCAATCTGACGTTTGTTAAGGAAACGGCTTTAAAAAGATCGACTATTTAGCAGTTAATCTTGAATTCGTTTAAAAAGAAACGAGTAGTTACTCGCGATGATGATCGTGAAGGACAAAATTCAAAAACATTCTCAATCGTTCGATCGCTGATTCTTCATTTCAAACTAACGGTGCCATGGGTTGGTTTTATGGTTATTCCTCAAAGAAAGCTTTCAAGGAAGAATAGCGTAGGATGTTTAATTTATTCATCACGGTATGGGTACGAAAGAAACATGTACGTGATGGGTATTTTTCTTAGTTTTGAACATAATTTTCTATAATTTTAATACATTGACTATATTATATATTACGGAGGTCTTGGAAGGTCATATTTTGGAGGTTTTGCTTCATAACTCTAAATGAGAAAAAAATCAGGGAGTTACAAAAAATTCTTGTAATATTTTCGGAAGAATGGACCTAAAAAAATTCAGAAAAAACTTATAACATACATAAAATCCATTCGTTTTCATTGCAAAAATAATTAAATATTAATTAGATGCGGTTTGAGGTACAATGCTTAATAATTAACTAATTATTTTTTTGTTTCGTTAATTTCTCTTAATACTGATAACCATCATTCGTTACCATCTCATTTCTTCTTCTAGCGGGCACTACTCAATGCTATTCAAGCGTCCGTGAAATGTTTGTCTTTAAAGTTAAATGCTTTACCATCTTATTCTTTTCGTTTTTATTAAACGTCAATATAAACGCCCCAGACACTTAATGCCAATAATATTTCATCATGCTGTTTTAGCACGCCCTCAATAAATTATTTTGAGAAGATGATGCTAGCAATAAATATTTTCCCTCCCTTTCAATGAACGACTCTTTAAATTTTTTACTATGGATAAAATTAGAAAATTGCTGTAGATTTTTATAAGAAAGATTATAATTATTTCGAATAATAATAATAAGAATAATGTAAATATGTATTAATAAGGAAAATAATATCGTCGTAATAATAATAATAGTCTTTATAACAAGCAAGAGTTGGCGATGCTTCAAAAGAAAAAATTGAATTGACTTTGTTTTCTTGAGAGACTCTTGCCTTGGCCACGAATTGTCTGTAATCTCATCCCTTTTTCTCTTCTTCATATTCATTCTCCGAGCTTTATTATTAGTGTATGAATCTAGTTATTATGAATGTTACCATCATTTCTATCATTATTATTAAAACTTATGAATAAAATTGCAATGAATTAGACTGTACTTCACTCTGAAATTGAGAATATTTCAAACAAACAAAAAATAGAAAAAAGGAATCCTCTTTTACAAGCTCGAACAGTCCACGTCAATTCGATAAACACATAAATTGGTCTCTTCCTTTCTGACTCCTTCTTCGTTGTTCTTTCATACAAAGAGTGTCCATTGAGTTAATTGATAGGATTGACAAAAATGGCCAGTAAATTGTAATGAGCAGCGTCATGAACATTCGCGAGAGTCCGAAACGAATTGAATCGAAACGGCCTTCTTCAGAAACAGACAATTTTCCAATATGCGTTGGATGTGTTTTATTTATTTATGATTATTATTATTATGAATAGTAACGATAGTAATGCTAATTTTTACGGTCTTACATGTCTGCGATTATTACCGATGACATAATTTCTACTTACGATTATTGGGTTTTGTTTTTTGCCATCGCCAAACTTTGTTCGACACGGGACAGCGTTTTTGCGGCGGCAAATTGAAGAGTAATTAAATTGAGAATTAAACAGAATTATTTATGACGACTTTTTAAGAGCGAGGTCTCAAAAAAGAAAACAAAGATTTTAGTTTTGGACAGGATTTTCCAGGAAGCTTCCAGTTGAAGCTGGACGCAATTTGTCAAATATGTCCTGAGGGCATGCATGTCAAAGTAAAAATTATGAATTTCTGTTCACGTCTAGGGGGCGGAGTGTAAGGTGGCTCATTATACTATCCTATACATTTGTTTTACTCTCGACTCAAGTTGTCTGTTATGATCTCTTACCCAACACATGTAGAGAACACCCTGCATAAAAAAATTAATTGCATTATTTGGTTGTATCTTTCCTTCCATATTGTTCCTCACCATCATCCCCTCTTTCCATAATCCCTTTCCCCAAAGTCTTCTCTGTCATCGCGTGTACATTCGAAAATATTTTGAACAAACAACCAAAATATTTGGTCTTAAAGTTAATTTTTTCTAAAATTAACTGAACATGTGCTAAATTGGTTTTAAAAAACCAGACAGCAAGTCTGTCTAATGAAAACAACAGCACGAATAAGAGGAATAAGATACTGTACAAAGAAAACAAAAACAAAATCAAATAAAACAACACGAAGGAATTTTAACAAACACGCGATAGAGGGTGTGACGTGGCTGGAATCTGATAAGAATTAGGTAGAATCGTCTTGCTTCTTCCTGTCCCAACCTGATCCCCCTTTTATATATCTTTTGGCAAGGGTCTTATGTCGAAAGTGTACTACGAAAGATATTGTTTAAGGGCTTCCATTGAATTGGTTTGTTTACCACACGCAAGAATGTCTTTACTAAGTGTGAAAATTATCGATATTCATATGATGACGATGATGATGATTGAGTTGTTTTGGTGCTTGACATAAAGTTTAATGAATTCTTTCGGATAAAATAAGTGATTATTATATATTACATATCCCACGCTTGAGGTTTGGATTGCCAACGAGATATCTTTGAAATGGAAGAAGTTCTGAAGGAAGGAGTCTGTAAGGGGTGGACAAATGTTAGAAGTAGAAGGGGGGGTGTAACAGAGGTAGGTCGGGAGAAGAAAAAAAAGGCAGGAGGGAAGGTAATTATGAATTGGGGAAATATAGATTGAAGAGATTATACGAACTACGAGGAAGCAACGAAAGAAGAAAGGAAGCAAGAAAGTAAGCAAGTACGCAAGGCATTAGATAAGAAGAACAAGAAACCATTGTGAGCTGAAGGAAGAAATTCTTCGATGCTCGAAGCTATCAATGTTATCGAATTGCATTTATCTCAAAAGCAGCAGCACGCGAACCAAAACACCAGCGAAATATTAATGGGGTTAATCCAGATATACCATCCCCTCCCCCTTCACATTTAAGGAAAAATGGACAAAATTTTTAGAGAAATTTATCGTTCAATGGCTTTGTGATTTTTTCCAACTGAAATTATTTTAGAGCCGAGCCTCCCCTTCCCCCACCAAAAACGAAATCTATTTACGATACCGTTTAATAAATATTTACACTGGATTTTTTCATTACGAATATCCTGGTTCCGGAAATTATGCGTGCGCCTGAAATTGATTAATTTTTTTCCCATTCTGATTTTTAAGAAAAGCTTTTAAATTATTTGACCGTCAAAAATGCCGGAAACTCTTTGGTGGTTCCGTAAACCGTTGCTTTTCTACAATCCCCTCGCGGTCTATTATTGAAAAATTTAATTGAATCAATTAAAATTAATGGAGAACGTGATAAAATGTTACTGAAAAGTAACGGTTTGTCCTTAGTTTGTTATGACGCTCCGAGGAGAATGCTTGATCGATATCGTGCGTATGGATAACGTTATTGTTGTGATAATAACACTTATTAAAATTTTAATAACACCCAATGGAAATTTTAAAATAGTTCTATTAAATGAATTGCACACGATTATGTTACGAGAATAAATTAGAAATTTAGTTAGCAGTTAAATCGTAAGCCGTTTATAAAAATCGAAAAATTGATTGGGAAATTTTATAAAGGTTCGATGAAATAATGCCTGTGATACATTTATGGTCAATTATCACAGGCTTCTATATAATAACTTCTAGTTGTTTCCATCAACATTTGCCCATTAGTTTCAACATCATTCATAAAATTCGTAAATAGTTCGTAAGGATTGGAGAGTTGCAACATTTTGACTTTTTAATTTGGGTTTACAAAAAGTGACCTCCCACGAAAATCCGACGAAATCCGTTGCCAGATAATTAGTATAATTAATAAAATTAAAAATCCGAAATCGTTAAGATAACTGAAAAATGTTTCATGTTTGCTTTTTCAAATTTGCACATGCCACACCCGCTCGTTTCCGTCCTCGTTATTGCCAGACCATCGAGAACTGTCGAGCAAGAGTTTGTCTTTTCGCCCACCGCGTGTTTGTTGAAAAGTGAAAATTTATGAGCAACACTTGGCGAAAAATATTGTATTTCAACGGCGATAACAATAACAACAACTACAACACTAATGGCGGCAACTTCAGCAATAGCACACAACAATCTCTCAGAAGGCGCAAAATATTGCACATCAAAAAATAGCAACACCAACAAAAAACAACAACGACAACTGTAATCCAAAAAAAGGAAGAAAAGAAATGCCAGAGAGAAAAATATATCCGACATCCAGCCGCTAAACACGAGAAAAGCAAACAGAGCAATAAACAAGCACCAGAGAATCCTGTCATTAGTGATGACGATGGCGAAGGCGGCAATGGTTGCATTTGCAGATGGTGCCGCTTACAGTAATGATGCTCTTCCTGATACCGTTGCATCATTTTCTTTCTCTTAACACTCGCAACCCCCTCCCGGCCTTGTTTTATTTCTATCATGCTTTCTTTCTTTCTCTTTTCTTTTTTCTTGCTCTTCCTCCAATTTGCCAAGTCTGCTTTCTCGACGCCCTAACAATTCTACAACATACTGCATCGTATTATGTTGCTGACTTAAAGCATCGAGCAGAAAGCGTTTAGTCATTTCCAACCCTCTTCGTTTTATCAATGCATCACAATTCTGCCATCCGCAAGTTCGTCCGTCTGTCCCAATGGCATTTCATGTTATTCAGTTGTAATTTTTGCAATTAATTCAGCAAACGGTGTGAAATTCTCCAACGATCGACCGACACATTTAAGTGACACACACATGCACACACACACATATGCACACACACAAACCCATACAAAAACACACAGAACTGTCAAAAACCTCGATGACTGATTATATGAATTCGATGCTTTATTATCGATTTGACAAATTGCTAGATGATGTGTCGACACATATCACGATGTGTTTTAGGGAGAGGTTGCAACATCGTTGTATTTGCGATTGCGACTTTAATTCACCATGCTCGACACATTACGAAAGAAAATGTAACAATTTGAAAAAAAATTTGAAGCCATTTCGTGTTCATTTATCAAAATTCGGTGCCACAGAATTACATTTGATCGATGCAATTTGGTGTTTTTTTATTCGTTTTCTCGTTCGAATTTCAAATCGATTTTAGTTAGTTATTTACGTTATTTTAGTTATTTTACGTTACTGCAGTCATTTGATGTTGTTGCAATAATTTAAAGTTGTTGTAGCTGTTTACCGACGTGTCGACGTGTTGTTCATTGTCGTTCGAATTTCAAAACAAAATTCGGGGTTGTTGGCAATTTTAGTTTCATTGAAAATATTTGCGGTGGTGTATCAGATGAGCGAACGTAAGCGAGTGATGTTGAAGTTTAAATGTCATTGTGTCATTCTGTCAAATTTGTAAATGCATGCAATTTGTATTTGTTGCGAGACTTGCTCGGTTTTTCTTCAACTGGGCGGTATGGGTTACTTTCTCTCTGCATTATTTTCGAATATTTCATGTATGTTTTCGGCTTGGGCTTTTTCTTAAAAATTCTCTGGAAAGCTTGTAGGATGTTGTTAGAAACGTGTTAAGAAACATGTGCTTTCTCTTAACAAAAACAAAACGAAACTCCTAACCAAATCGAGTTCTTGACGAACTGATTCAATTATTGATGATTAAGAATAATTTAAAGTCTTCTGTTATCCGATATAATAAGGTCTAATAAGGAACCGATATCAACATGCCAGCCTCAGAAAAGTATGTTTAAATAGCACTTAATTCAATACAAATACATGTTCAATCAATTTAAATATGTAGTGGATCAATTCATTACTCTAGGATTTTATAGCTTTCATTCAAACAAACTGGCTCTCTCTTCTAACGGAATGCGATCATTCAGATAACTTAAAATTTAATTTGATCATTTTAAAATGGTTCGAACGTTGGGTTGATCGAACAAGAGGAAACCTTGAAGAATAGCGAGCTCTTTAAATGACTTGGGATTAAAATATTACTGAGATCGGTAGATTAATAAGCGCGATTAATTGACCAATAAATATATCTTGTTCTTAATGTTCGTCGGAGAAATAAAGACATAATTATAGAACGTGAATTATTTCATCGCATTGCTTGCAATGACATTAATAACAATTTTTCAAGCAAATTAAAAAATAATAAGAATAAACTAAAACATTCCAATTAATTCCGATCGTAGTTTATAAAAAAAAGCTGAACATAAATAAAAGCAGATTAGAATAATTATAGAGGAGCTTAACTAGAGCAACGGACAACGGGACAGCTGCGTCGGATTAAATAAAAAAATTGACTTAAGTATTCTACATGACAGCGCTCACCTAAAATCATAGGCGGCAAATCATTGAAGAACTTTTCTAATTTTAAACCGGTGTTACGCTACATGCAGTAAAGTTTTGCCAACAACTGCGAAGCATGTAACCAATTTATGAGCCATGAACAGGCAACAACAACAATCACAACAACAACGACAGCAGCAGCACCACCACAAGTAATACCAGCCCGCCACAACCACCGCAATCGCCACAACAATCAGGGACTAGCCTGGCCAATATGTCTGCAAATTATGGAGTTTAGCTGGTAAGACTAATCTAAGCGATTTGCTTGCCACATGAATGGGAAATTAGTTAAAGTTACCTACTTTTCTCTTCTTCTTACTCTTCTTCTCCGTCTTGACTTTGAAGATTTATTAAGAAGAGAGCATATGACTTTAGGACGATTTAGATCGTGTGCTTTCTCAACGTTTTCGCCTTTGGGGCTAAAGTTATCAGCGATTTTGTAATTGTCGGGTGTTTCCCCCGAGTTTTGTTTTTCCTGTAATTGTTGGTGTTGTTGTTATTCTTGTTGTTATACTGTTGTTGTTGTTGTTTTTATAGTTTTTATGCTTTTGTTGTCATCTAGACCTCGTTATTGGTTGAATGACGATTATAAGCGTGGTCCATTAATCCGATATTCGTTCGACTGATTCCACCACAAGCCACACACTAATCGTGGCTGGATCATAGAAAAGAACTCTTATCCAGATTGATTTCATTGGTATGAGAAATAATTATATTATATGCTGGATTCAATCTTGAGAAAATCTCTTTGCTTTTGTTGCTTTTTCTAGTCCACCTTTTCCGCTTTCTTCCATCTTTGCTTTCTTCTTCCTTTCCTTATTTACATCTTATTTTCTTCTTATTCCTCTTTCATTCCTTTTTTGTTTCTTATTCACCAAATGGGAAATCATTTGTCGCAATCAATAATTCGCTAATGCAAAGAAAGATTTCGATTTAGCGGTTTTGTGGCTAAATTACACAAAGTTAATTTTCAATTAAGTCATCTCTTTTAAATGGTTTATTTATAAATCACTTAAAGTAAAAACACATAAGGTCGAAAAGGAAATGAGGAGATGACAAGCGCCCAGTTTTTCTTTTACAATAAATTTGGTATTTGATATAAATTCGCCTCGTGGCTAAAAGTTATACACGTATCTAAATATACATATATTTCAATGTGATTACTTACTTATTTTATGTTAATCATATCTAAAAACTATATATAATTTTCTATTTTCAAAAATCTTGTTGAAATCTTAACGGTTATGAATTTTGAAATATTCAAACATTTATGACTGAAGAAACTAAAAACGCTAAAATAAATTAAATTATATTTAAAATTGACTTTTGTAAGTCTTATATTTTCTCACTTTTGTAAGTCTTATATTTTCGCTACAGAATGATTCTACTATAGAATTCTTAAAAGAGATTTATAAATATATTTATTTATTTCGATTGTTTGCGATTACGAAAGATTCATGACGGTATTTTGTTTACTGTCTGCATTCTTTTCCTTCTTGCTGCAAATTGTTGCAACTCATGTTTTACTCGAATAAATAACTATTGAAAATTGTACACATGTACTAACGTACACACATACACATACACATACATACACACTCACACAAATATACCCACCAGTAAAAGGAAGTTAGGAATGTTTAAAAATATATTCAATAGAAGATGTCCTTTTTTGGGCAAACATAAGAAACAAAACAAACAAAAAATTCCTTTTGGAAAGAAGAAGGTAGAGTTATTTGAAAGAATAACGGGAAAGTATGGTAGGAGTGTTATGATAATAATAAAAGCTTTTAGAATTTGGAATGGATATTGTCCGATGATGGTGTTGTTTTTACAAAAAAGGATTACGCATTTCATAATAAAAGCATAAACTATTTCTTTAGGCATAAATTTCAAAATATTTAATGTTTAAATATTTAGGTAAGCAAAGGAATGGACAGTTTATGAAGCGTTATAATACATCGAGAGATTATATAAAATTATAAGAAACCCTTCTACAAGTTTTATGAATTGGTTAGATGGATGTTTAATGAAATCAATATTTCGTTTTTAAAAGCTGTTTTGCATAAATTCTATAAAGTTTTTAGCTTTAATATCGTTAAGAATATTGCTTATTGATGTGACAGGAAGAGCAATGAAAAGCATTCGATTTAAATTTCTGTAATTTCTGATTAATTCTGAAAATAATAACTTCTTCAGGGTAGGAGAAAAATTTATTATCCATGCAGTAATTGGAAATGCCCAGACCTTAAAAAATGCACACTGAGTAATCCCTTCTATCTCATGAATCAGAGAATTTCTAAACTAAAACTAGAAGAGACAAAAGAGGATTTAAAAGCTGCAGATTTTTATGAGTTCAACATAACAAATATATATTACATATACAAATATATAAATCTATCCGTATTTTGCGAACGCAAAAATTGCTTCTCCAATTTTGTGGGGTCAAGTAGCCGTGGTTACGTTTGATGCCTGACCGCTTTGCCGTGAATGAAACTTATTAACGTTTGAATAATTTACTTTTGAGGTAAAATGATAGGTCTGCAATAAATGTCACACACGAGCTCATACAAATATGAAGATTTATATAAAACTAGATGTATATTTCCATTAAATAAAATAAAATATGCTTCACATAAAACTGAAAGAGCTTAACCTGAAAACTAAAACACTAGAAATTATGAAGAAGATGAAACAGCTGGCGACGAAGCTGTTGCGGCCCTGAACAAATTATATCTACAAATACACGCATATGTACCCATCTTACCACCATGCCCTACTAACTTTCAAACCCTAATAATCCGCTTGACATGTATCCCAGCAGGAAATATGGAACTAATATTACGCCACTATTTAATTTGGATTTTACTTTTTATCACAAAATGTTGAATCGTAGATAATATTTGAATTGCCTATAGAATTTGCTTTTAGCGTGAGATTCTTTGGAAATGTTTAATTGTTTTAAGTAAAATGTTTAAATATGGAAAAGTGTCGAAGAAGAATTAACAGATTTGCTTTAATAAATGCTTGCTTTAAAAAAGATCCCACTTTTTAGTGAGAATGGCTTATATTTAATTGAATTCTCTAAGTTGATCATCTGCTACTTTCACATCAGATTTTCGCGGAATGACTAATTGATAACTATTATTGTAATGCATTTATATCAAATCAAAATTATAATAAACATAAATATAACCTCATAAATGGGTCCTTTGTGGCTTCGTAGATTTATAAATTCTTCAGCCTTTCAGAATCTGGCATCTACAAAGGCCATTCATCACCTCGAGCAATGAGCTTGACCGACCATATATATCTATTTCCTACAGGGGTTCTATATGTAAATGTGTGTACCGTAATATTCCAAGGAGGTTGTTGAGAAATCATGGAGCCAGATGATATTCTTTAGCTGCCCTGCTGCTTCCTTATAACATATGCAGTGTGTTGATGTATTAAAACATTCTCTGAATCTCTTCTTCTTACGTTTGAGAGCAATTTACCTTCTGGTTGCGATTCCTAACGAAATGCTAAAAGCTCCAAATTCTTTAAAATAGCTTTTAGCATTTAAAATGAGAAATTATTTGAGGATTTGCAAACAAAATTACAAAGACCGTTCAAGAAAGCGGATTGAATAAAATGATAAAAAATTTGTAAGAAATATAACAAAAGGAAGTAATATAGAATTAAGAATAAGAAGAAGAAGAAGAAGTACGATCATGTGGAAAATAAAAGCTAAATTTTAATTTTAATAAAAAGTTGTGAATCAAGATCATTTATTACTGTTATTATCATTAAGTGTAATGATAATTATTTGAAGATGTGCCCGCAATAAAAGAAAGTTTAGGATATTTTGGGTGACTATATGTTTTAAAGGGAAGATGTTTTTAGGACAATAATAGCTTATACTAAACCTACCCTATACCATTATAATGCCAGTATACGATTAGTTGGAAATTTTTGTTTTGGTTTAAAAAAACTTAATGATTTAGCGCTTTCATGAAATGGTAGATCTGCGGGTCCGATCCAGTAGAATGCACGTGTCGTTGTTATATCGATTAAAACTTCGTCCTCTCGATAAATTTAAGTTTTGAAAAACACAATTTTCCTGCGAAGCCAATAAAAGTTTTCCTCTTCGCTTCACCTTCGAGTGATTTTGGATTTTATGGTCGGAAAAACTTGACACGTGGAAAGTCAGTTGGTTACTGTTTGTTATTCTTGGTCTTTTTGGGTTTCCAATATAATTCTTTCACCTTTCAGGTAAGGATGAAAGGTAACTCGAAAAATATTACTATATAAAAGTTTAAACTTTTAAATTTACTGAAACTACGATGAAAAGTTATAAAAAATTGAGGAATATCAATTATTTCCGGTGGAGTTTATGAATATATATTCAAGGTATATTCGGAATATGGTAATAATTTTCTTCTCATTTTAATCCAGAAGCAGAAAAAAATTAGTAATAATAATTAAATTATTAAAAATTAAAAACTAGAAGGCATAATAAAATTGAACATGAATAAATTAAATGACTTAAACTCCTCAAAATTGTTCTCTAATTTCATTCTTCATTCCCTTTCATCCGTCATTCAATAGCATAAATTTTGATATGAAGACAAGTTGGAAATTAATTCTATTGCCTTCGGGAGGAAGAAACTAAGAAACTAATGATTGATGGACCACATGTCAAAAGGACAATAGCGAAATATTGTACCACATATGAGCACACAAGTACTCTAGAGCACACATAACCACACACTAAAATACAGCTATATACACACGAAGCCACATATATATACACGCACTGATATAACAGTCAAGCACCACATGATCCTTTAATTGTGGCCTTGGGTGATGTTATCAGGATCTGTGCATTTGTGCGCACATTGATTATTAGTATGCTTTCTTCATTGTATTTATTGCACAGGCAATGAATCTTGGAAACGGAGGTTTTAACTTTGTTCCTGAATAGCGCCGAAGGGGATGTGTGTGTGTATGTGTGTGTGTGTGTGATTGAGAGTGTCCTTGTTCACCTAGAAGTCTATTTAAACGCACCTGTGATCAATTTATTCGGTTCATTATTGCTCCTTTCATAACACGCAAATATATTTGATCAAGACCAACCAATATTTGCAGACGTGCAGAAGACACTGAACGATTTGTTTAAGGAGTGACTGAGTTTGCTCCAAGAAATCATCTGTCTTCTTTACTGCTTAGAGATTATTGATTTTCCTTTGTGCCTCGATACTATTACACGTTGTTTCTTAAAATGCGAGTCGTATAATTTTAACTAACTTTAAAAATTATTTTCATTACCTTCAAATTTATTTGTATTTTCTAAACAAACATTTAAATAAAATAGACTGCAGATTTTTAATCATAGTTTTGCGAAAAATATGTCCATAACAAAATAATGGTATTTAAAAAAACAAGTCAAAACGTAGTGTAATGAGGTGGACTTTTCTGTCCACTCATCCATTAAAATGAGAGAAGCAGAGTCCTTTTATTGGGCACTATTACTGGAAGGATTAAAGAGAGATAGAAAGGAAAGGAAGGGACAGAATGTGCGAAGAGCCTAAGATAAATTCAGGGGGCCCCTGCCAGAAATTCAATGGCACACTCAGGGAGTTATTACCTTCTTGTTTATTTTTATTCTGAGGTGTATTTACTTAATTCCTGTAATTATCTATTTTCCTTAACCACTTTTCCATCCAACATAAATTGCATAGTGGATATCTGAATAAGCTAATACAAATCATATAATTTGAATTAAACGCCTACCATTTTTGTCTTAATAATTCCATTACTTTTACGCTTTTTTTAAATAATAAATTTCGAAAATCGTTAAAATTAATAGTCGCTAAATTTTCCTCAGACTTATTATTAAATGCAGCATGTTTAGCAAATATAACAAATATTTAGTTATAAATTAAGAGCTTGGTACCATCGATTTCATGTTTTGTCATTGATATATAAAAATATCTACTTATTATCTCCGGAATAATATTGAGTTGTTCAAACTCAAATATTCTAACAAAAAATTACATAAAATATTGTTTAAGTAAAAAAATGTGATTCATTAGAGACTCTTCTATAGTCATCCTTAATATCCTGGTCGTCTTTAATGCAAAATATGTTTTTGAAGTTTTGGAAGTGCTTAAAAAAACATTAAGGTGGTTTAGTTCCTTTTCTTTCAAATTTGTTTTCTTTGAATAATGTAATGACGCTTTATTTGATTCGCTTTTCCATTTTTATTTGAAGTTTTTTAGCGGTTCTCATGTTTTCAATTTTCCTGGCTGTTGACTTTACTGCTTGCAAAAATGTACAATTATTTATACTTGAGATAATTCTGTTTACGCAAAGTTGAAATGTTTCATGTAATTGATGATATATGTGTTTGTTGGTTTGTTTAGATGGCCGCAGAATTGTATGATGTGTATGGTAGTGAAACATTATTACAATATTATTATCGAAGGAAATATTAACAGTTACGTTTAGTGCTAGAAAGTTAAATGTCGGTGAAAATTTTAGAGATGCAGAATTATTTTATAAATTTTTGTCAAATTTATGACATCAAGGAAGTTAAATTTAAAGTTTTATAAATTAATTGCAAAACTTGAAGAAAAGGGAGAGTATTTTTATGAACGCGCTTTTTTATAGAAGATTCTTGTTGTGCGAAAAAAAATCTGTTTTGATGGTAATGCTTTCAGACTCTAATTTATATAATACTCTTAATACATTAATTTATGGATTGACATTGCGAAAATATGTCCAATTTTTTTTTGCATTATTTGCAAAGAGAACTCGCCGCTCGACTTGTTCTACCCTACTTAACAAGCATGCATACACACACACATGCGCACGTACCCGCAAACATTTCTCTCAACTGTCTCTAAAATTAAATCGTGATGTTTCCCATGAACTAATTGTTCTGTGATCCGCAACAAAAAACCACAAGAACAACAATCGCAACAATAAACAGATCGTTGAAAAAAGCAATTAATTTTCTCGGCTTACATTCATATTATTTTTACATTTTTATTGAGTCTTTCTCTTTTAAACAAAATTTAGCTAAATAATTTTTAAAGAGCAATTATGGCCATTTTCGATTACTTCTCCATTTGACAAATGTTCGAAGCACTATTCGTCGCGACCGATTACCGATCGACCGACAGTAATAAATTACCTTAGATGCTCCACACACTCACGAACACACTAACAAAATAAACCAAATGAGGCCTGATGTTACCATTTATTTAATGCATTGAAATTTCATGCATGCACCGCGTTGAATTGATCTGAACTACGTCACGAGGCGTCGGCGCAACGTCAAGGAAAAGCGTCAGTCGGTTTAGGTGGGTTTAAGGGTATCACTATTCGAAGTTGCCAATAAATAACCTGAATGGCCTGAGGTTTCTCGCGCGTGGGAGTTTAATACGAACATAAAGTTCGTGCTTTGTAATATTTATTACCATGAGATGATTCTACGTTCTTTTACGTTCACGAGGTAAATCAACGTGAAGCTCTTTAATTGAAACTAATGTTTGTTTATGTTTGTTTATGTTTGTGTGTGAAGGGCCAAGAAAGAAACTTGTAGGAAAATGGAGAAAATCAAAATAAGGTAAGGTTTTCTAAGGTAAATAAAACGGAAATAATACCATAGTTTTATATTCAAAAACGAAAAATTAGTAATTTTGTTAGATTAATTTCTAATAATTTTACATTCGGATCGACGAAGTAATTTTATATTTGTATCGACCAAGCCATTCCCCCACAGTGTGTCAAAATTTCTTCACAATATTTCTGATTGTTTCTGGCAACACACACGCAAAAGATAAAGACAAAGAAAACAAGCCTGTGTAAGAAAACTGGATGAAATTATGTTTAGACTACAACAATTTTTTATTAAACATCTTTTACTTCTCCCTTTTAAATCTCGCTACATTTTCTTCAGTCTGTTACACATTTTCGTCTGCATTGGCAACTCTACTGTGTAGTCAGGTTGCTACTGTTGTTGGTGTTGTTGTTGTTGTTGATGTTGGTTTTTGTTGTTGTTTTAGCTTTTTGTATCGTATAAATATTTTAAAAAATGTTCTGTTTTATTACCCGAACTTTTTCAATCTCTTCGCCTTGGTGCTTAGTATTGAGCTGTTTCATGCGCGGCTTGCGGTGCTGCCATATTTTTTCTTTAACTTTGAAATTTATTTACGCAAAAGGGATTTATTAAGAGTTATGTTGCTGATGCTGATGCTGCTGCGTTGTTATTGCTGTTGCTCCTGGGACAGTTGCTTGTGTTTGTGGCGGCGAACGAACTTTTTGAATGACCTGGCATTAGCGTCTTCCATAAATTACAAAAACAATATTAATAAAAGTAAAAATAATGACAACAACAATGGCAACAAATAAGATACTCTAAACAATAACCAACAACAACTAGGATAACAACAACAACAAACAGAAACCGAAATAAACCCAAAAGAAAATAGTCATGCTTTAAGATGCTTCTTAACGGGAAAACATGATTTATTTTGTTGCCAAGAGATTAAAAAACATAAGTAAAAAAGTATGGCCAACGGTTTATTTGACCAAAACAACCATGACCTAAACAATAATTCCTTGATTTACTGCAGTTGATTAAATATTTGTTGAAAGTTTATCGAAAGCAGTCTTGGGAAGTTCGCGGTATTCTGGAGCTAAAATAGCAAGAAACGAGGCAAAAGCCTGGCCCGCATTAAGGACTTTATGGGAAGGAGAGGGGGGAGTAGAGAAATGAAGAAAAATTAAAAAGAAATTTTAAACAAGTTAATTCAATTCGGGATTGGTTTAATTTTTGTACAGTAAATACTTAGAAAATAATTAAAAAATATAAATTTCGTAATACATTATTTGAGATATAGTTTATTATTTACAATTAATCTTAAATTAATTAATTTAATTATGTAGTTAAGTTAGCCTTTTTTGCATTAAGATTTTCAACGCACTCAAAGAACTTTTCTTTTCGCTTTCAATTATATTAATTGATTTCAGCTTTTCCTTCGAGTTTTCCTTTCAAGAATTTTTAATTTCTCTTCTATCTAGTTCTTACAATTTCCTGTTTTTTTTTGCCGAGAACAAGATGCTTTTGATTTTACGTCAAGTTCATTTAATTAAAAACTGAGTGACACCACTAAGAGGCTGCTGCGTCGACGATGATGACGACGCAACGAGGACGAAAAGTAAAACGACTTCCGGAAAAATAAATTTAATCATGTTAAGGTGTACCGTCTCCCTTTCCTTCTTCTACTCCCCCTTCTCACGAACAATGTTTTCCTCTGCCATTCTTCTCCTAGTTCAAGGAAATGAGACGAGAATAGTATGAGCAATAGCTCTCTTCCACAAGAAGAGAAGAGAAGAAAGTTAAAAGTTTGGCAACCTTCAAACTTCAGACAAAACACAGGTTGCCATCACTTCTTCCATGGCAAATAAAAAAAGACTCCCACAAAATAAAAAAGAAGAAGAAACTGATGAAGAAGCAAATAAATGAGAAAAGCTAGAGGAAAGTAAGGAAAAACAATAAACTAAAGGAGCAACTTGTGCTCATTTTAGTGTTTTTCCATTCTGTTACCGCTAGTGTAACACTTTTAAAGGCAAAGACAGAAGAAATCTTTGAACCGATCATTGCCAACAAAAAGGGCGAACATGGAAAATGTGGGGTGGGATGCGATAGGCGCAAAAAAGTTCTTCCTCAAGAAAAGAAGTCATTAAATTACCTGAACGAAAACAGCAAACACAACAAAAAGAAGATGAAGATAAGAAAGAAGAACCAAAAGCGATGCAACAACAACAACAACAGTAACAACAACAACAACAACAGCAACTATAATAGTAACTCGTTTTTCTTGTCTAACGAACAAAAGGAAATATTACAGAAAAAACGAGCATTTGAATTTCGAAGGCGTATAGACAAACGGTAAGATGGCGTGAGTTGTCAGCAGTTTGAAAATAGTCAAGCCGACCGTCACGGAAAACCCGAACCTTCTTGAAACAATAAACCAAACTCTGCCTTCTTCTCACTCCTATCGATCGTTTCTCTCGGATAGACTGCTATTTACGACAGGCTACGACTATGAAATAGAAACAAGGGAAGGGCTGAAAGAGAATAAAAAGCATGTCCACACTGTCATTAAAAGCGGTACGAATAAATAGTGACAAAAAAATTTTAAAAAGAGAAATTCGATTAAATAAGTCATTGAAAAAAAGAAATTTTAAAAGAAAAATTGCATGTGAAAACATTTTAAATCTTATTTCTTATATCTTTTAAGAAATAGGAAAAGGAAAAAAGAGAAAACCAAGAAAAATAAAAATAAAAAAAAGAAAAAGAAAAACCTTGTCTTGTAAGAAAAAAGCGAATAAATCGAAAATTTAAAAAGAGAAAAGTTAAAAATCTTTATGGAATTGATGACAACATTTTGATAGAAATTGCCAAGAGAATACAATTCTCCGAATAAATTTCTCTAATTGTTTTGTCAATACGATAGATAGAAATCATGATAAAGCCCATTGGGGCAAGTTATAAGGAAGCCCTAAACCAATAATAATCCTTCTTTTATCCACCTTTATTTACCAAATTCTTGATTCAAATTGGCTTTATTTTTGTAAATCTTTTCATTCATTGATAGTCGCTCACAAAGCCTCTAAAGAGAAGAACGGCGATAGAGCTAATAACAATTACAACAAAAAATTCCTTCGAAATTCTAGTTCCCATGGTTTCCTTTGAATGAAATTATTCATCCGGGTAGGCAAATATTTATTTAGGTCCTAAAAAGTTCTTTTCAAAATTTGTTTGATCAATTTCAGAAAAAAAAGCATTGACTCGTTTGTCCAAAAGCAAATGAATAAGCTTCGGACTACGCACACAAAATACCAAAGCTCACATATGGATGCACACACACTCTTTAAAATATTTCAGTCTCTGTCAGTTTGTGATAATGGACAAATGTTTGCAGGATTGCCTTTGTGTTTTCCTTATACACATATGAACGCATACGCACACGGACACGTGTTGTATTTGCATATATTTATGTACGAAACTTTATTTCAAGAGACATGAAAAATCATACTATCGTCGTCCTTTCAGAAGAATATAGAAAGAGAGAGAAAAATCTTCACTTCCGATGGGGCAAGAGAAACTGCAGGGTGTTAAGGCAGAGTAAGACGAAATTAAAGTTAGTTTTTTGATGATTTGGTCATCTTACACTTAGTGAAGAGAGTGTCATTATAAATCGATATAATAACAGACTACAAGGAATCAAGGAAGGAAGCAAAGAAGCAAGGACTACAAGGTTATCACCACTAAGTCTCAAATGAAATCCGAAACCAGGAAAAAAATGGGTTGAGTTGATGATTTTATTACATTTGTTCGAATTAATTAATAAACTTTTTCCGTAAATAAACCTGCCAAAGATCGATGGCAATACATGCATTGGGTTAGCATACTATTTCGTTCGATTATAAAAAACTCAAAACAGAATTGACGACATCTACCTTAGCCTACGTGACTGAACGAACTTATTGGCCAACCTTCCTATTACTGACATTATAGTGAATAACTTTCCCTTTATTTTAAAAGAATTATCACTTCTTATTACGTCTGTCTGTGTTCCATTTTCCTTACTTTATATTCATAAGACACTGACGAACAGCCAAAATTTATGAATATCAAAATAAACCTTCATTCGAATAAAAATCAATGTGAAACAAATTAGTTTAAGTAGAATATTTTTTTTGCCTTTGTTCTGGGGGAGTTTCTCAAGAGTCTCCCTCCTTTTATTTCTTTACTAAATGAACCTTTCTGAAGAAAGTTGCAGAAAGCTTTATTAATGTCGGTAAATATTTATCAAGGAATTCATTGCTTTTGTTATTCTGTCAGCATCTTCTCTTCGTCATTTACTATTTGTTGTGCGATAAATTGATATGACGCATAAGGCGCTTAACTGCTTATACAATCAGTCACGTAGGAGGGCATAACCAGCAGCAATAGCACCAACAGCGCCAATAGCAGTAACAGTAGCATTACTAGCAATAGAAGTCGTAAGTAAAAGACCGCATCAGTAAAACCGAACCGTAACCCTAAAGGAAATACGGCGTAAAGTTTCATTCCACTTCCTCGGCATCATCTTCTTTCGTGTATTTTTGGATTTCAGGCTTAGATTGTCTTAAAAGAGACTGTTGTTACCGTCAAACTTGCTTCAGAAAATTGTTGCTAGAGTAGTGCTGTTTTTGATGCTTGTGTTGCGATTGCTACTGTTCATGTTTTTGTTGCAGCCGCCACAAGCAATTTTCGCAAATATTTCAAAAATGTACCGTATCGTGTTGTACAATGGCCTCTTCCTCTTATTCCTCTTGGATATCGGCTACCAACTACCAACAGCCACCAGCAAAGCGACGACTATAAGCCGTAAGCTGTCTGTCTCCATTTCGGTCGGAATATGCTTTTTGGCTAATGGATGTACGAACCGAACACGAAGTGCACAAATTTTGTAAATTTTATACTTTTTTATCTATTTTGAGAGATTAAATATTTCGTGAGAGTTTATTCGAAGAACACCGGCAGGGTTTGCCGAAGGGGGACCATCATTTAATGTGGAATCTTTTATAACTCATCTGTCCTTGGATGAAATGTAAAGTCTTTAAATAACTGAAATATTGAAGATTTAATCATTTAAAAAAATCTCATTAATGTGAAATTTATGTAATCCTTAATGATGAATTAAATACTTTTTTATTTGAATTCTTCTTAATTTGAAATGTTCGTGTGAGGTTAGTTTATTTTTTATCAATAGCTTTTAATTTTTCAAATTTGTTCTCCTTTTTATTAATTTTTTTCTACAAAATTATGAAACCGATTTTCGATTGATTTATACTATTAAGATTAATCTTTTCTTTACTCGCATTAATCTGTGAAATAATTAGTGAATGACATTGTTTTTTCTTTATAAACAAGACAAAAGTTATTTTGAAAGTAATAAAAAAGTGCAGTGACATCGGAGACAACGAAAAAGCCACCCAGAAAATGTGAACAAGGATATCAAAATAAATCATTTTCTCCTCACCTTTCTTTTCCATTTATTTCTCTTCCTTTTTTCTTCCTTCCTTCCTTTCTCGCTTGTTAAAAGCTATCTGAACAGCTGTCTTTTAAAACAGAATGAAGTTAATAAAAAGGAAGTCGCTGAAGTTACTGACAATCATGAAGACATATGAAGAATATAATGTTGATGTTGTTGAAAGTAAAAATCAAATTTTGATTTATTCATTTTATTCAAATTCATTTCTCGTGTCACTCGTAGTCATATCTCATAGTCAGACGCCTCCGAATGTCAGAACATTTTTATCAACAACGCAAAAAAAACGACAACATCACACACACGCACATACACGCACATACACACACATACACACACGTAAACACACCATGGATGCGCTGCATGCATGGAAACCAACGATGTCAATGTTCTTTATTCCCCCCGGATTGAGGTGAACAAGTCCTTGTCGAACAGAAAATGTGATAAGAGAAACTTAAGAAGGATTATCACGAACAAAAAGCACAGAAATACCTGCGAATGGATGTTCGAAGTGAAATATCGTCTCCCTGTGGGTTGCTTTTTTACTGAAAATTCTGTTAAATTTTGACATTGATATCTTTCGAAAATTTAAAAGTGATCTTAAAGGCATATTTTTAAAATGAAAGTGATCTTAAATATAATCGACCTTAGGGATATATACTCGTATTATAATATAATTGAAAGAAATTGTGGCCAAACATTTTCCATTGCTTGAAATGACTCCGAAGCCTGCAGTTTTAATAATCTACTTCATCTATTGTTTCAATTTAGACGATTCTTTTAGAATTCGCGAGTTCATAATTTTCAACCGCTGTGAAATCACCTCATATTTTCCCCGCTTCTACTAAAGCTGGTATCAACAACTTTTTTACCTTTGCCTCGAAAAGCACCGTACTGTAACTCTTCCTTCCCCCTCTCATTCTCTCTCCTGAATATCCCACTTTCTCACTCTTTCACATTTCTCCTCTTTCCTTTTGTTAAAAAGGATATCGACTTTTTCTTTGAAATTATCGCGTGTCGCATACGCGAATCCTTGTTAGAGAAATTTGTACCTGTTTATATTTTGTTTCGATGTAGAAAATTTGTCGCGGTCGACCTTACCACTATTGTCGCCGTCGCTGTCGCTGGCGTTGGCGTTGTTGTTGTGCCACGTTGTGACACGTTCACCCGCCCATGGGGATATCCGTGCTTATGTGTCTGTGTCTGTTCTCTTGCTGGAGGATCATAATTTTTCCACCCTGGCTCTAATGCGTACGCAAATTATATTTGAATAACTTCAGCAAAAACGTCGAGAACGTCGAAAATGGAGAGTAATAAACTCAGCCCACGAATGAAGTGCGGCGAAGCGTGTACAATTTTTGGTTTTCAGAAGAATAAAACAGAGAGAAAGTAGAAGACGAGCTAAAAGGAAGGAAAGCATAAAG
The DNA here is from genome assembly GCA_963966595.1 of Physocephala rufipes. Lineage (NCBI taxonomy): Eukaryota > Metazoa > Arthropoda > Insecta > Diptera > Conopidae > Physocephala > Physocephala rufipes. Next base: position 36,382,832 of record OZ016504.1, read on the forward strand.
GAAGGAAATGTCGCCACCAACTTCATATTCCATGAAGTTTTGATACTCCTTCTTTGGTATCTTCATTTACGGATAGCGGTAGAATAATAAACGCAAATGATTTGAAAGTATGCCCTTTCCACGCGCGAACCATGGGTTCATAACTCTCCCGTTTTCATGCTTCTTCTTTTTCACATAATTTCTCATACGAAAAACATATGAAAGCTCGAAGAAAACAATTAAATACCGGCACTGAAGTTAATCAAGTGTGAAATTATCGACATATCGTGCACGCGACGATGGAGTTTATAGTGGAAGCGGTAACGGATACGGAAACGGAAGGAGGGCAAAATTTGTTTAAGTGAATGAAGTAATGAATGAAAAATATTTACACAAGCTTAAGAACTTACGGAGGGAGATGGGTCCATCCCATTAACGGGTGTGGATGACTAAGAAGGATTGCGCCGATAAGGACAAATTCTATATGAATTTTAGATTATATAAAACCAAAAAGGATAGGTAAATCATTTAAGTCTTCGTTTATTGGGTTGATTAACTAAGTTTTCGAATACGCTCTCCAGAAAAGGGTTGATAAGAAGCAATATCATTATTGATTATAATTTATCTGACATGAAGGAAAATTATCCATAAATTCAAACTTTTTAAAACATTTCCTTCCCAAATGTTCGTTACTTAAAAACCTTCTAAAATGTTCGTTACTTGTCTAAACAAACACATAATTAGTACCGCTAGTTTCTTAATTTCGCGGCCAATAACGTTTAATTAATTACTAATAATTAGAAGCCTTGGGGTCATTATGCCACGAACTCTGTCTGTCTAATCTAATTAACAAATACTATAATTAATATTAATTAATATAAATTACTGCCATAACTTAGCGATAAATCTTTCTATAATTATACAATTTTGAAAAATATTTTATCTGTTGTTTATCGTCTTCTTAAGTAAGATCATTAATAGACTGTAAAACTTTTGGAAAACATAAATTATTTGTCAGAATGTTGCCAGACAATTTCTTTACAACAATTTTAATGATTTCGTCCCGGACTGGTCAAGCCACCGCTGAAAATGTAAATGAAGCAGAAATAATTAATTAATCGCTTCGGTCGGCACGCTTCCAATGGCGATCCGACAGATGCAGCGAGTACGGCAACGGCATCGGCAGCAGCTAAATCCAATGCTTGTCTAGATAGTTTTAATTATGGCGACAATATGCAGCGACAACAACAGCAACAACAACAACAATACCTATAAATATGCTCATTTGCTTATTTCGTACCAAAATCGCGCCTAAACAAAACCACATTTGGCTCTGTGTATGAATAACTCTAGAAATGTCCACCAGACCGAGCAGGACCTATAGATCGAAGACCGAGGCAAGGAGCGGAGTGGCAGATGGAATGGAGTAGCAGGTAAAATGGACAGTTTCCCCCGGAGATTAGCTTAATTTATTCAGCCTAATCACTTGCTCCGTAACGAGCCTAAATGAACGGTAGCAGTTAGTTAAAACAAATGACGACAACGGCGACAGTAAGCGGCGTCTAGCAGTCAATAAAAATTAAGACATTAAAAACATTAAGTAGACGCTAAAAGCGAGCTTGTGTGATATCGCGGCCGCTTAAGAAGCAGCAAGTATTATCGACCTTGCATTCAGTGGCCGGAGATGCAGTAGCAGCACCAGAGGAACCCATGATTTTCACAAAGTAGTGTGCAAGATACTCATTACTGTGTACTCATCTTGTGCGTCTATCCATGCCCGCTATGGAGATCGTTTACGCTTATTAACGTTTGCTCATGAGAATTCTTTTCGTGGCGGACGCGAATCATTTTGGAATTTTGGCGTACGAGTGGGACGCACGAACCGGACCGCATTAATCACGAGTGTCACCGAAGTATGTTGGTAAAAGCTGTTGCCAGAGGGGCACGTTGGTTAAGCACTATGTTGGTTAGTCGGTCGGTTGGAACCAATCTTAAGTTTTATTATGATAAACGATAAAAAATATTTATAGTAATCCGAAAAACAGAAAAACAAATATTTAATATACTCCATGTCTTGTGCTTGTAAATTATAATCAGTTTTAAAAGAAAATGGAAAACGTAAAAGTATTTAAGATTGCCAAACGATAAAACTATCGTTTAGTGGAGAGACTAAATAGAGAAAGTAATAAATAGTTTATGAGACTCCCGAAAACAGTGAACAGTGAAATAAATTGTATAATGAAATCCGTAACTCACAGACACCCCTTCCATACCCCACCCACGTATTTTTTAATATTAATAATTTAATATTAATAATGTAACCCATTTACAACATTGTTGTTCGTAAACAAGCTTATCGTTGAACGCTATTACACGCCCATTTTTGTGAAATAACTTCCACCAATCCAGAAAGTGCGACAAAGAAATTTTAGCATAAATTTCGACATGCAGTTTGAGAGATTCAGTCCTTAAATTAAAATATGATTATTATTCACTTTAAAAGCAGGCGTGTCAATACTCTGATTTTTCTTCTCTTCAACATGAAAGTCCTGGTTATTCGTACAAGCAAATGTTTCTGATGAATTTTCCCAATTGCATTGAAAACTTCTGCTTCTTCTCTTCCGTGATATTTTAAGCTTACAGGGAGAGGAACGTTGTGGGATTTTATGGGATTATGTTTGATTTCAAGGTGAAATCGAAAATAAATGTATGTTTAAAATTCGCAGGATAAGAAATCGAGCTGAAAGGGAAATATATTATAAAATTTAGGCGTTGCTTTTATAAGGTTCTAAAAATTTTTTTGGTACACTTGTGATCTCCAATAACATACGGTCGGAGACAAATTGATTCAAGAGTGTCAAAATGTCAATATTTTTGTTTGCCAACCTCGCCAATCTCGCCATTTTCGGAGAAAAGAAGGGGTGAAGATATTTCCAACTCTTTAAGCGAGGAATATAAAAATCACGTGTTAATTTTAATTGTATTTTTCGGACTATCAAGCCCAAAAGACTTTCGGGAAGAGAGAGCGAGAGGCACTGAATGAAAGGAGTTAAAAACTTGAAGAGATTTCGAAACCCGTCCTTAGTAAAAACACCAAAAACATTAATCAAATCAAATAAAAGTAATATCAAAAATATATTTATACAAGATCTTAAGTCAGGACATTCCATAAAATTTGAAGAAATTGTTGCTGTTAAAAAAACAGCACAAGAAAGTTCTCTAAAACAAAGAAAAGAAAATTTAAAAACAATACACGATAATTTTGAAATCTTAACAAATTAATCCTTCTTGATAAATGACTTTCAAAGACAATCAGACATCTGAGCCAATGGAAGGATGCCGGCGAGGGAACAGAAGGGGGGCGGGGTCATCGTACCATCGACAATAAACAAGACAGAAGCAATCAGTAATCGCGAATAAAAACAGCTTACTTTGAAAATGAGAAGTAACGATGAAACATCGATGGAATACCGACAATGGCAATAAGCGGTTTCATTGGGTGGGTTACGATAAATATTGCGTTAATAAAATTAATGACCGAATGCATAAAAAGGAATGGAATAGAGAAGAAAAAAAAATAAGGAAATTAAAGGAATAAAGGAGTGGAACGTATTGTAAATTGTAAAGGTAAAGAAGATGGAAAGTTTAAAGACTTTCGATCGATCGACATCAACTCCTCTTAAACACATTCAAACGTTAACAGAAATAGAATAAAAAACAGCAATTCTTCTGTTAAAGAATGGGGTTACATAAGCTGACGATTCTTACCTTTTATTGGATTTTGTTGTTTGCAATTTGCCAGTTTCTTTTCTGTCGTCGTTTCCCTTCTTCTTTTCTTTCCCTTCCCTTTTTACCATTATTTTTTTTTTCATTCAATGATTCTGCAGCATCCCTCAAAAAAAACATCATCATGTTGTCATTGTTAATGTTGTTGGTGGTTTTATTGTTGTCGCTGTTGCTGCTGCTGGTGGTGGTTTAATAGCCTGTCTATTTAGCTGACATTGTTTGGTTAACAAATTATTACTTACTGGCACAAATTGGACCAGCAGGGATAACGGAAGCACCACCAGCACCAGGAGGAGTATCGAAGTCGGTGCTGTTTTTTCTTCAATTCTGGTTTCTTCGGCAATTTCGCAACTTTAAATTAAATTTACGTGTTAGGAATAAAGAAAAAGATAGCAATTCAGGGGTGCCTCACGCGGCAATGGTTATTAAATTAAATTGAAAAATACCGATGGATTAAGAAGAACAGAAATTAATTTCTTAGAAAAATCGTAAGAATAGATTTTATATTAAATTATATATTATTAAATTAAATTGTTTATTTAATGTGTGTGTTTCGATATCGAATTTAAATTAATAGAAATTGTTTAATATCGTATATGCTGTAGAATAAATAACGGTATATCTGAAAAAGAACCACATTCATAGAACTTCCAGTTAAAAAAACACCACATAATTTGCTTCGAAAAATTGTTTCGGACAATAAACGAAGTAATTAAGGAACGCGCTTTGAGCGCGCTGACAAAAAACCGCAGTCAACCAGTGGCCAACCAGACAGACGTCAATTACTGCAACACCAACCATAACAACAACAACAGCAACAACAACAGCAGCAACAACACGAACCGTGACGGCTGTAACACAAATGCCAACAACTACAATAACAACGACAACAACAACAACGCCGCCACAGCAAATGCAGCAATACGGTAATTAAATTGATTAAACTTAAATTGAAGCTTTTTCAATCCGGAGCCACAGATTAAATTAAAAGTATTATTAAACTATAAAATAGTCAAAAAGGCAGCAACGAATTAAACTGAGTATTGGTTACCCGGTATCGAACCGAGCCACCGAGATTGGCGGGAAAACGAGCAATCGTTGTTAACGTCGGAGTAACGTTGACAGCATGACAACGAAAACGACAGCGTCATTGATACCTGCCGTAACAGCTCTTGTACAACAACGACTCGAACACGTTGTTCGTTTTGGTGGCGGCAGCGCGTATTGCATGAGCATTGAAATGTCAATAAACGATAACTGGTTAGGTTATTAACGATTATAATTCTGTTTTGCTTTTGTGATTTAATTGAAATGAAATCTTAGTTAATTTAAATGAAAAAGTCGATGCATTGAAGATGAAAGATCTGATCAATCTTATCGATATCGTTGAAAGTTAGACAAATAATGTCAGATGTCAGAAATTGAAAGAACAAGAAATCGATAGCGAAATACTTACGTGGAGGGAATCGATTGAAATGATTGATCATTTTAATAATTGATTAGAACTAAAGTGACATTATTGAAATAATTAAACTGTTAAGAAAAAATTTAAAAAATTAACAAACAAATACTAAAATGACAATAACAGAGTTCAAAAATTCTTGGTATTTATTTTTGTCAAAATCGTAAAAATTTCATCACAAAATTCTTCTACTTTTCGTCGCCTCTTTCTGTCTGTTCGAAAATTTAAATACGAATATCAACCACAAATCTTTGCATTTCATCTTCATAAACCATTCAATTAAAATTAAATTTAATTGCAATCAACTTACCGTGGTGCAAAAAGCAATTACAAAATACAACAACAACAAGAAACGACAACAACCATAATACGAAGACCAATAACAAAAACAGCTCGAGGGTTCGAAAATGAATGGTCAGAGAGAAAAAAGAAGTGACGGGAGAGCTGCAAAGTGCAAAAGAAAACACAACCTGAAGTGAAGAAGCTTCACACTTGGCCAAATTCAAAAGACCGAACGATCTAAAGGAATCTTTCGCTTTCGACCACACAATGCGGTACAGCCTTCCTGTCCGTTTTCCTGCCCTTTATATCTGCCTGTCTGACTTTATGGCTGTCCGTCTGTCTGCTTGGTTTTGTAAAAACGTGTGAAATGAAAGCCGAGAACTGATATTTCAATGACTGAAAAGTAGAGGAATTTTTCATTCCCTCTTCCTCGACTTCTTGTTCTTCTTGTTCTCCCAATCATTGCATTGCATCTCAACTTCTTTTTCAAACCAATTTCTTCTGTTTCATTTCATTTTGTTTTCTTCCATTTCAACACCTCCCCTTACGTCTGTCTCTCTCTGTTTTAGTTCATTTCTTCTGGTCATCTTTTTCCACAAAAAAGTATGATTTTACTGATTGCAAAATTATGATGCGGTGCATAAATGAAGATAAAAGTTTCAAGGCCCTTCAAGGTATATTGGTACTCCGCATCAATACGGACGTATTCAATAAAATTGAGAAAGATAAGCTAGAAGAAGAAGAGGAAGCATCAGATCGAACATATTCTTGTTCTTCGGAATCGCAGTAGATGTTCGAATAATAAAACCTACATGAGAAATATTCATAAATAAAATTTATTGGTTAAAAAATTGTGAGGGTGCGTGTGCGCATATGCGTGGTTGGGTGTACGTGACCATAAAGAAATAAAGAAGGTAAACCACCAAAAGAATATGAAGAAGAAGAAGAAGTCAACAGCTGCAGGCAAAGTCAGAGATGAATATTTTAAACACTCGGACAATACACTGCTGTCATTCCGTACTGCAATATATTGGATTGTAAAACCATAAATTCATAAATCGGTGGCAAAACGTAGTTTGAATTTTAAAAACTTGTGTAAAATAAAACGTTAAAACATTTGTGAAATTTGTGATAGTTTACAATTTTTATTTTCTTTTGCATTTGAATTTTAATTAAACTTTTCTGGTACAATCTCCTTCCTTTAGCGTTCAACAGATATCCTTTAGACAATAGCATTCGAGTATCGAGAGGATTTGTAAAGGTCAAGTTTATGTTATCACAACTCCTTGCATGCATTTAAATATTTTGACATTCAACCAATTAAAATCGCCTTTGGCAATTGTCTGAAGTTTCTCCCAGACAACCCCTCTCTTTTTCTCTTTCTAATAGTGGTACACAGTCACAAACAGAATGCGAGAGAGCACGAATGGCTTCACTAACATTCGAACATCTGAAAATTAAGACTTCAATGCTGACAACTTGATAGCCATTGGCGTTCTTTTACTGTCATTCATTCGATTTTTTTTGGTCGTCATCCCAATTTTCCGACAAGGTCTGAATTTCGCTTTCCGGCGTGACTTAAATCGAAGAACTAGAAGTAGAAGCCATTGACTGTCAACTGTCAATGTCACTCACGTTCGTTTGTGAGTTTGTTTTTAATGTTGCTTCGTATGTTGGGTGCGTCTGTAATTCGAAGGCTGTTGATGTTTGTTGATGTTATTGATGTTGTTGCTTCTGTTATTGCTGAGTCTTTTGGAACGTGCCGTTGTCTGGTGTTGAGACGAAATATTGTATGGCCTACAGTCATTTGCGCCACCGCTGTTAAGACCGAAACACAAAAATCTCAATTCAAATATCCAGCATCGGATATTCTCAGACGGTTTGTTTGAGAATCGGAATGTGTGTTTACCACTATGTGTGTATCACTGTATCTGTGTATCTGTGGATTCTTCTTTACTGGTAGTAGAAGTCATCTACTTCTTCTGAAATATTTGTCCTTCTGCAGACAATCAGTTTCATATCTGCTTTCTTTCTTTCCTTTCCATCTTATGTTTTCTTATTACTTTAAAGAAAATTGCGCCGGTTCGCAACTAAATTCTATTTCTAAAGATGTTTCCTCTGACTCGTTAGCGATGTTATGAATAAAAAGAATCTAACAAATAAAACTGATTTTTATGGCGTCGGAATAGTTTTATTTAAACTCATTTACGCAATGGAAATCCGATTTCTAGACAGGACCTTGCTTACAAAACAGACACAATAAATCGCTGATTAATTTGCATTTATTGTAAGCGTGTTTTCTTGAACAAACGCTTCGTGATCGTTCGCTTAATTTAGTGCTATATCTCATAAATCAAATTATTAAAATTAGAAACAGATATACAATTTTTTATAGCAATTTTATATTTACACACATTTTTTCATTTTTTAATCAAATATTTGTCTACAAAAGGTGTCTTTGCTAAACTGCTGCTCATGCTGCGAATTGAAATCCTGCTGTAGCAAAATATAGTTATTGCCGGTGATAAAATATTCTGGTTCTTTTGTAATCTGTTTATAATATCTTCGTTATTGTTGCTGACGTTATATCTCAGCTTTTAAGCTTTTTGTTATTGAATATCAGGAAACTCATTAAAACAGTCCGCTATGGAACATATTCATCCTATGAAAAATTATGATTTTTTTGAAGCACTTTTCCATATTTTCTACGGTTTACCTCTTTCCTAATCACTTTTAATACACACTTCCTCTTTTTACCCATTCTTTCTTTTTGCACCTAGCGCTTCCTTTCGTAATGCACTAAAGGAAGTAAGGCAGAAAAGTATATATATATATATATATATATATATATATATATATATATATATATATATATATATATATATATATATATATATATATATATATATATATATATATATATATATATATATATATATATATATATATATATATATATATATATATATATATATATATATATATATATATATATATATATATATATATATATATATATATATATATATATATATATATATATATATATATATATATATATATATATATATATATATATATATATATATATATATATATATATATATATATATATATATATATATATATATATATATATATATATATATATATATATATATATATATATATATATATATATATATATATATATATATATATATATATATATATATATATATATATATATATATATATATATATATATATATATATATATATATATATATATATATATATATATATATATATATATATATATATATATATATATATATATATATATATATATATATATATATATATATATATATATATATATATATATATATATATATATATATATATATATATATATATATATATATATATATATATATATATATATATATATATATATATATATATATATAGGCAGAAAAGTATATATTTTGCTTATATTCAGTTCTTGTTTCGATTTAACGCTGCCCGTTTGTTTATTTCTCTGTCTTGTTTGTCTATGAAAATTACGATTGCAGGAAAGCAATCGCCAATCAAAGGAACTATCGCCATGACATTTCGCAGAGATATTCCATTTTTTCAGTGATAATTCTATTCTATTTTTTTCTAAATGCGAAAAATCGGGCGTTCTGCGTCTACTTTTCAGATCTGATACAGATAGAAAGAATCATTTAGCAGCTTAAATTTAATACTCAATCCTCGCAGAAAAAATGCATACAAGAAATGGGCATAATCCAGCCCACTTGTAAAATTACATTAGAATAATTTATGAGGTATCACACATTATCACACATCACAATAAGTCTCGGATACAATATTTGTTCGCTCATTACTTGTCGGGTTTATGTGGAAATTTTATGGAATAAATCGGTTGGAGCTATAACACGTCTACTTTCGAGATTAATATAAACGACTTTATTTTAGGAGTTGAATTTCTTAGTTTTCTAATCAACTTACTAGCCCGGATTTAGTTATTGAGTTTATATGGTTGAATGTTTACCGAATTGGTACTGGCTTTTATTGTAACTTTTTATTGTAACCACAATGCAGGCTGAAAACGGTTTAAGAGGAAGAATTGCCGAAGTTATCCGCTGCCACCAGTCTGACTTTCATTCAAAATTTCAACAATAAGTAGCTTCGTTTAGGGTACCCTAGTCTCACTTATTTATATACCATAAAAAGAGACTAATATTTCATAGTTAATTAGTACTGACGACAGGCCTTACACGCGTAAGAAATTCCCAAGTGTTTTCGAAATTATTTTTTAATTTTGGAAATTTGTAAATGAAATTTAATCCCTGCATTAAAAATTAGTAAATGTTTCTATTCAGGGAGAGAAAGTATATAATAAAATATAAAAACGTGCGAAGATTTTCAAAAACTTCTAAAACTTTTTTCTTTTAAAAATAATTTTTCTCACTGTCTCCTTTAAAAACGAACATCCAGAAAAAAATGAGAATACTGAAATGCTGTATTATCATTCTCTCCCTCCTCCATCGCGCATACATAAATAAATTTTGAATAGAATTTAAAACTGTCACAATAAATATGATTTACGTGATCCTGGTGCGCAGTAGGTTGGTTGAATGGTTGGTTGATGGTTGAGGAGCAGTATTATTTTATTATCTTAACACTTGCTGCGCCAGTGCGATGACACAATGTCGTCACATAAACCAAAAAAAAAAAAAAAAAAAAAATAGGAGGGTGAAAACGAAGGAAAGGGATGGAAAGGATCCGACCGGGCTAATTAAAGAGCTAATTAGCGAGGCAGACTCAGATGACGCGGTGAAATGTCGACGGACGTGCGGCAAATGGAATTATATTTAGACTGATGAAGATTGAAAGAAAGGGAATAAACGAACGAGCAAATGCAGCAGAAATACTAATTTGTTTACTGCCAAGAAATATATTTTTGCAGTCATTGCATTTTGGTATAATTTACAAAAGAGAATGCGAGGAGAATTCAAAAGATCGAAAAACTTAAAACGTTTCATTAAATTTGTGGAAAAATTATAATTCTTAAATTTATATAATTTTGTGGAAATTTTCCGAGATTCTATAATTGAACCTGATTATCTTCTTTATTTAGTGAAAATTTAATTTGTGATAGAATCAAAGAATGTTTCTTTTATGTTAATATTCATTTCTTCTAGAAATTTCGTACCATCTTTTAAATTCTGTGACATTCTGTTTTAGACGTGTCGATTATACGAATAAATTGAAAAGTCGGTTACTCCGCACCCAAACTGATACACCCCGTTGCCAAAATTTGTTATTAAAATGTGTTCAATCAACAGATGGATAAGTATTTTTTAACAAAATGTCATTATCAACAAATATTTGAAACTTTAAGTAAACAGTAATAGTTCTCCTCCTACCGAGAGCGCAATCAGGCTCCAAATTCTCGTTCAATATCTAAAACAATAAAGAAGCCCAAAAATCTGAGCATTTGACCAGATTCCGTTACATAAAGTGAAAGAGAAGAATGTAAAGTTTATAGTTTTCTTTTTTCCAAAGGAAACTTCATTGAAATTCAATCAGAATTTGTTTGATTTTTGATTCTCGATACTCTAAAAAGTTGGTCCTTCGAAAATCATTACAGCAAAAGTTCCAATTTTCATTTTATCAGATGTTCAGTTCATTAACATCATCGCGTATGTACGTGCGTGTATGTGCACCTGTTTTGCCGATGAGTATGCGTGTGTGTTTGTGTGTGTCAGGATGTGTTTCTGAAGAGAGGATTATATAATGATCTTTAAGGACTCAGTAAGAGGTTTTACCAATTACAACAAATCACTTATAGGTTACCGGCATTTGTTGGGGAGGTTGGTGCTGTTGTTGTTTGTTGGTGCTGTTGTTGTTTGTTGGTGTTGTTGTTGTTTGTTGGTGTTTGTTAGAGGTTGGTGTTGTTGTCATTATTATATCGGCAAAGTGTGTATCGGTTTTAATTTCTGTCGGGTTTTCAATATTATCCATAATTATTGTTGTTGTCAATCGTTCTGCTTATGTTATTTTCCTAGCTAATGTTGTTGTTTCTTTTAATGCTTGAGTAAGTTGCTTTAAACCTTGAGTAAGTTGTTTGAATTCGAATTCGCTTCGTTTGAACAATTTTTAAATACAGTTACGAATGCATTTAAAAAAATTCATTTCATATATGGCCACTTGTAAATTCTTTTGCCGTTGTTGTTGCAATTATTAATGCTGTTGTTGCTGTTGTTTCTATTGTTACAGCGAGTCTCAGAAACAGTTTCTCTTCTCGTTTTGAATTTGTTTCATATTTGCTTTTCATTTTATATTTTAGCCGGCGCAAGGACGTTGCAGCTTTCACTACAATTGTTCCTCACCTTGCTCTTTTCCACACTCTTCGCTCTTCCCCTCAATTCCTTCTATTCCATCTTCCTGCCACCTTTCTCCTCCTCTATCTTTTGCTGTGAAATCGTCGAAGGACAGCTACTCGTGACTCGTAAGAGCCCCAATTCGTTGAGTAAAATCGAAACAACATGGCGTATGCTGTAGATGGTAGATGAATGGATCGGAATACCGATATGATTGCGGGAGAGGGAGGATGTATATTTGATAACCTCCCTTCAGCTCTTTCGTGCCTTTGTATCGTGTTCGTAAAATTTAATTTTGCAATAAATGAATTTTGCATTTTTTTTATTCGAGCTTTGTGTTTTGGGTTTTATGCTAAAGTGTGCGTGCGTTCTAGAGGCCTATTAGTATTGATTGGGTTTTCCATTTTGCTGAATGGCCATTTTCTGCGTGCACCTCAACCAATTTTTGAAAACTCCAACATGATTTTTGCTTTTCATTAGTGACCATCGTATATGGATGCGTAATACTGCAGAGGGAGAGATGCAGGGCGAGGGGTTATATCACCCTTGTGGGCTTAGGTATGTGTGAATGCGCGTAGTTTGTATGTTTGTATGGTTTTTTGTTGGTTAGGAGAAAGTGTGAAGGTTTAGAATCGTTTTGATTAGAAGTTCTTTGGATTGAAAATACTTGTGTGTGCTTAATGTTTTATCGTTTATGAAGAATATTTGTATATTTCGAGAGTTCGTTTGAAATTGAAAAACTTAATGCGAAAGCTTTTCAACAAAGCGAAACTAGTTTTATTTCTATTTTTGGTAATTTAGAATTCTATATTTCGTTCATATTTTTATTTGATTGAATTAAATAAAACAAACGAAAGTAATTATAAAAGGATATAACAAAAAATTATGAATTTGTAAAAGTTGAATTATTTTGTCTTAAGCAACCTCACCTAAACTTCTCGAAACACCCTGTTTGTACACAACAATTATGTACGAAGAAATTATGGCAATATAAACAAATATTTTGAAAGAATAGAAAGGTTAGGGGTCGCAATGATGGTTTCCTTGATTGTTCTGTAATAAAAATGTTGACATATTGTGACGCACACCCTCAGCGAGCACACCACGGGAGGTCTTTCTCTTGGCTTTTATGAGTAAAGCGAAACTGAGAGCCCGTCCTCATAAGCCGCATCTTATAAAGCTTATCCATGTTGAATACTTTGTACGTTTGTGTGAATTTACAAACATTCATACACACTTGCATGTGTATGTGCAAGTGTGTGTGAATTTAAGTGAATTCAAATAAATGTGTTTACACCTTCTGGCTTTTCTTCAGAAAAATAAACAAATAATTAAATTTCCTTCAAGGGTGGTCCCTACATGCGTTTTGTAGCTTAAGCACTTTGTGTTGGCTCTCGATCCTTTTTGAATATTTTAATAATAATATTTTAAATAATATTTTAAATTAATTTTACAAAACTAAAGTACATCAAGCGATTGTTTTTAAAAACATTTTATAAAGGACCAAAGAAATATTTACGACAAAAGGGTGTCTTAGATGGAAACAGAAGATTAGAAGGTTAGAAACAGGAGAAGAAACAAGAAGATTAATTAATGGGCTTAAGTAAAGTAAATAAAGTCAAAAATAAAATAAATTTTAAAATAAAGCTAAGAAAAAACATCATTAAATTATAACGTGTTATGAACAAAATTGTAGTCTGTGATATTCCCCTCCTCCCACACAGATCTGTCCAATGTTTGTCCCAGGTTGGTTTTCAGCTGACATTACTGACAAACAGGCAAGACATTAAGAAACGTTGCAACAAAAAATATTGCTAATTGCAAACTCTACAACATCCTTACAGCGACATCGTCCAGGTCCAGGTCTGGAAACGTCCAGAGATTGGTAGACGAAAGCGTTAATATATAAATGTATGTGTGTGTGTAAAACTGTATGCCTGTAAGTGTTTACGGGTGTGTGCATTTTAATTCAAGTACTTGCTTCAATGTCATGACTACATATTTTCATGTCGGTTATATCGCAAAGGCTAGGGTGCGCACACATAAACCCCATGTACCCCCATAACGACCTAGTACCTCCCGACACGAGCATATTTAAACACCCTCAAACATTCCTATGCAATCTAATCGAGTTACTCATTCATTCAGAAAGTCTAATTGAGTGTCCCTGTAGGAAAAATTCAGGATATATTCATGTTCGTTTTCATTTTTATTACGATGAATGGTATTAGACATCGTTGGTACGTTTGAATTTAATCGAGAACAGTTTTTTGTTTAGTTACGTAGAATTCCATTTTGTATATTTTCGTTTTTATTTTAGGCCAATTTAAGGCCCGGTTTCACAATGACCTATCAAGTTTCATGTTAAGCGATAGCCGGCGTTTGAGAACACATTGGGTTCATTAAGAAATGTGGTTTATCCAAAATACTGGCTAATTAACTTCTAGCTAAGGGCATTGCATAACATATTCTGGAAAATTCTGTTGGTGAAGGGACTTCTGTAACTGAAAAAGAATGAGTCAAAAAATTTATATATATTTTTAAAAAATTATTTAAATTAACATCAATCAGTTTGCCGATTGAACATAATCGGATGCTGTGAAAACATAATTGTCCCTCATTTCAATTAAAAGGCCGGCTGGCATTCAATCAGATATTTTCAAGTTGTTCGAAAGTGTTGAAAAAACAACTTAAAGTTGAAAAGCGCTATCCTGGAAACTTAACTTTATAAGCGCAACATATTGAAAAAAATTCTGGAATAATGTGTAACATTTTTGAATTAATTTAATGAAAGAAAATATTTTCTAAACAAAAAAATCAGGCGTCAGTATGTTATCTTTTTACTTCATTTTTCAATTATTTCTGTTTTTTTCAAGGGATTTTTTCTTTTTCTATCATCCAAAAATGATCCCAAAGATTGCTGCGAAATTCTTTTGATCTTCTACTCTAGTCACGAGTGCACACCCCCATCATCATGAGTGACACATTCCTACAAGGTCGTTTTATCGTGAGAGGTGCACCCGTGTTTTGATGATGCAATAAAGAAGATTCTCTGTTGTTCGTGTTCGTTCTTTCGTCGGAATCATTAGCAGGCATCATTTTGTTACTTTATATTATTTTCTTAGTTGTTTTGTGTTTTTTGTTATTTTAGTGATATTGTTGTTTTAGATATTTTCTGTTATTATGTGTTGTTGCTTCTGGGCTTGCCGTTGTCTCTGATGTTGTTGTTGTTATTGTTATTATTATTGTTAGTACTTATTGCAGGATACTTGAATATGACAGAGCCACTTGTGTTTGCTTGACTGGCTTCATGGCTTTCGGGTAAATTTGCTCTCTGTTTTATAAAATCACCGTCAACAGCCACACCACCACCAACGCCAACAACAACAGCAACAACGAGTACAAGAACTACAACAACAGAACAACGAATTATCCAAGAAAAATAACATCAACATAAAACTGTTGGTTATGTTGAAGTTGAGGACTACCATCGGCATCATCATCACTTCTATTCACATCATCATCATCATCATCATCAGCAGCAGCACCAACACCATCATCATCACCATCATCATAGTCTTCATCATTATCATTGTCATTGTCATCACCATCATCGCCATAGTGATCATCATTGTCATTCCAATCATCTCGCCCTCGAGTTCCTTAACTTTCATTAGAAGACCTCTTAGTTTTAACAACGATAACAACGATAACAACCACAACATGAATGATAATAACAGTCACAACAATAATGACACAACAACAATCGAAACCATAAAAAAACAACATAAAAGTAACAACTTTACACAAGCTTAATTATTACGATTAGATGGATACTGTAGCTATCTGTTTATCTATCTAGCACTCTAATATGTCTACCTCAACTCCTGCTAAAGTTGTTGTAGTTACTGTTGTTGTTGTTGTTGTTGATATTGTTTTTATTTTTGTGTTATTTGTTTGACGTCAACTCTCCAACTGACGACTAGGTTTCATGCATTGGTAAAAGACCTTGTAATGATAGTCGATGAAGTTACGCCCATTCGCCCACAAAGTCATATCCATTTATGTCCATTTATGTGTTGGTTGTTGGCAAAAAAAGAGTAATCTCTGCAGCACGAGCTGCTGCTTCAGCGAGATGGTTGGCGGCTGACGACGTTGTTGTTTTCGACTTAATTGCATTTTATTTCGTTTAACATGAAATTTAATTAGGGATGAAAATTAGAAGGGAAGTAGAAGGAAAAGGCACGCGAAATAACGTATATACAGAATTATTTTGGGGGTGGGTGTTTTAGCAAAGTAATAGAGAATAAATTGGCAGAACAAGAGAGTGTTATTTTATTTTTCCCTTCTAATTATTTACAATTTTTTAATCAATGACTAAAGAGCATTTAATGCAAAGGAGTTGACTTGTAAGACTCAAATATAATAAATCTTATTTTTTACAAATAACTCAGTGTATTTTTTTAAAAAGCAAATTAAAGCAATTTTTTTAACCTTTTCCGAGAAATAAAAAGAGAAAACACTTTATCGAAATACATTGCCAGATTCTGACTCCTGGGTGTGAATTCCAATTTGCGAACCTCATCGGAAGATTATTTGTTTAATCTGAGTCTCTTCTGCATCCAATTTGTTCAATTTGTTGTCTTGAGATTACGAGTATTCTTCAAAGAAAAAAAGAACAAATAAGTGGTAGGGTGAAGGTCAAGGGTTAAATTGAAAACAAGATTTCGATTTTCGATTAATTTAAATTTCGAACGAAACGAAATGAAACGAAGAAATAAGGCAAAAAATCGAAAACAAATTGCGAAACCATTTTTAAATGCAGTCACCTGCCGGGCGAACGAAATGGCAAGGATAAACGAAAGGGTGGTACAAGTAGTAGTTAAAAGAGAAAAGGAAGCATAGAGTGCGAGGGGGTTGCGCACAGCGGGACGTGGTGTTAAATAGAGCTCGAGTCTATTGAAATAAGTCAGAGCTTAAAAACAAAGCGTTGCACGGCACAAAGCATTTTAGATTTAACTGAGAAAAGGATGCAAAAGAAAATGGATTTAAGAGCTACGTAACCGCAACAACTAAAGCAGCGGAGCAACAAAAGCAAATGGAATAGAGGCAAAGAGATAAGATGTAACTGTCGTGCCAGAAGCTGAAAAAGGATTTAATGGCAAAGTAAAATGAAAGAAAAAATAAAAGAAAAACAAATTAAAAAAATGAAAACCGAAAAAGAAAGAACAGAAGAAAATATACTCACAGAAATAGTCATTGAATGGAAATAAACCCGACTACAGTTGAACAAATTAAATAAAACTCACTGAAAATGAATTTCTGTGGAAATAAAGGAAAAAGGTATAAAAGGGATGCGTGGGGTTAAGAATATCAATGTAAGGCGTGGAACTGGAACGAGCGAGGTTTAATAAAACGAAGAAAAAGCAGTAATTGAGAATAAAAGAAAGAAGAAAATCGCAACAATAAAAACAACCAGCAACAGTTAGAGCTGTATCAGCAACAACAACATTATCACTGATAATGTTACTACTACTGATGTTGGTTGTTTGAATAGAAGACAGAGGGGTACAGTAACGCAGGCTGTGAAATAAGTTCTTCTGTATTAATACGCTTTTTAGACGCCGCGCACGCGAAATATGAGAAAAAGATTTCGTAATGGTTTCTGAATGATTTAGTTTAATCTCCTAAATATTAGGGTCAGTTGCCCCCTACGTAAAAATAGCACAAATAGCGAAGGGACGGTGGACGGGAGGAGAAAAATGACACCAATTTTTTGGGGAAACCTCTAAAGTTGTTCAGTTCCCAAAAATGCTATAACAATTTCCTCTGGTTCCCCTTGGTGGAAAAACTGTTTGAACCTAAGAATGTGCATTTCTAGTGGTGGTAAGGAGAAGCATTTCTTCTGAAGGAGGAATGCTTTCTTGTTTTTAACTTGAACTTCATTTTCGCTCATTCGACCGTCTTTCGATAATTTAAAAATTCTGAGGTCTAGGAAAAAATTAGACACTTAATCAGCGATCACAAGTCATTCTGAAACCGTGATTAGAAGAAATTGTCGGTGGTGTTTTTAATAATTATCTATTTTGTTGTTTTACAATAATATTTTAAAATCTTTTAATGACTTTCAAATCTCCTCTTCTTTGCACTAATGCCACCGATGTGACACCGATGATAACAAAAAACCCAACATAATAATAACACTAACAACAACAACACCAACAACTCCCCAGCTTTGGAGACTACACTTTGCAATTCAATTCAAAGAACATCAATTGAATTCAATGCTTAGTCGTTTCTATGCGTTGAATAAAATTGCAAGCATTCGTCACTCGTGGATACATCGCCGCTATCTTTGCCACGAATGAAGGAAACGGGGAGAAATGAAAATAAGAAGAAACGGCAGCAGCAGTAGAGTAAATATAGTATAGATTACATTAACGCAGCAGGAGCACCGAGCTCAGCTACCTTCGTAGCATCCTTTGACAAAAGTCAAAACTCAGAATCGACAACAAACTGAGAACAGCAGCATCGGTAACAACAACAACGGCATGAACAACAACAACAGAACAGAACAAAAGAAACTTGTAACGTAAAACATAACACAAGAAGCCTACTCGTTCGTACAACTTCAATAGTATCTCAGTATCTTATGGGTTGGTATCTTGTTAGTCTGGTAATTCTGGAAGACATTCAAGCAAATGTGTTTCCATATTCATCGTATGCAGGTTGCTTGAATCGCAACTACTTTTTTGTTGCTGTTGTTGTTGTTATTGTCGTTCTCCATGTCTGAGGATAGGAATATGCTATAAACGTATTTTAATCTGAATCTTAGTCTCAATCTACTAAAGCAACAACTCAACAGCTTCAATGTTCGCTGAGCAAAGTTTGCCGTTATTTTTCTTTTTATTATTTCATCGAAATTGTTAGTTCTGATCGATTACATTGCGGTGCACTTTGGCCTCTCGCTTTTAGTTGAAAAGAATTTTCATTTATCTCAGCCATTTTCGTCTTAGCCATCTTAGCCATAACTATAAAATATAGGGTCGAATTAAAAGAAGAAAAACGTCTGGCAATGGCAGAATCGAATCGCCAAAACTGTGACTGAAAAATGAATCCATCTATTTTGATCTCACCGCCCATTTCAGGTTCCATTTCACCTTCGAATTTTGGGCTAAAAACTCTTGCAGTTTTAACCATGTTTTTGAAAGAAAAATACTATTTTCCGTTACGCAGTATTATGAGTTTTTATTTTGTTATTTTGGTTTCAGACAACAAGCAGAGAACTACGAGTGAATGAACTCAAATTTTTGCACCCCTTCTTTTCGTGCCAGAGACGCTTCGAGCGTATACAATTGAGTGATTTTTACTGTAGCTTAATTGTGTATACGCCTCAGGGTGCGTCAGTCTGTGATTTTCCCATTTATTTTCTTCTAGAACACTCCTATTGACTTTTTGCATACTCGTTCGGAAAGAAAATTTATTATCGGTGGATGGAAAACTTATTATATATGCTTATGTATTTCATGGAGTTCCAATAAAAGTTCTTCAACAGTTTCATGTCTAAATACCTTTTCTTCACTAAGCGACTGGAATTGAAATATAGAATTTTCCATTTAGATTATCAGAATTCATTTATTCAAATATTTATAAATGAAACTAAAAAATGTAATCATGATCTTCAGATTTTAGACAAGCAAACCAGCCGGTTTTTTTTTGCTCTTATATCAAGAAAAATGTGTAAAGATTGATTATAGTTCAACAGTAGACGGGTAAAATCGACCCACTGGCAGTCATATCTCATACAAAAAAGTATTACTTCATCTCCTTTTACACCGAATTTTAATTTTTTTGTTTATCTTCATCGAAAGAAATCGAACTAATCTAATAAACCATTCGATACTGGCAGTGTAGGGTATATGAGTTTCGGTTAAGCCGGAGTTAACACTCTTATTTGTTTACATAGCTCTATTTTATTTCGTCTTCTTTTTGACTTTGCTTTCCTTTAGATATTTCGTTTTATGCCCCAAAACGATTTTAAATTAAAATCCGCGAATATCTTTTATTTTAATTTTCTTTTGCATTCCGAAGCGCATCTACTAAAAGCTTACTCTGGCCGCCCTCTTTCATCCCCTCTTCTGGTTCTTATTTGTCTTGTTCTGTTTTCGTTTATGCTGAATTTATTATTGTTCATTGCTTGGTGAAAAAATTTGTTTAGGCCTAACTGTATTTTTTTGTTTTGTCGGGGAGGGGGGGGATACCCTCTAGACAATTCCTTTCGCTTTTTTGTACATCGAGGCAAAAAAAACAGAGATAAGGGAAAATATTTTGTTGAAAATAGGGAAAGATTTTCGAAACAAATAATACATACAATGAATTCTTTCTTAAGCTTTCACGAAAATTTATTCATTAAGTTTTTATTATGCTTTTGAGGACTATATGTCCCAGGCGGATAAGAGTTTATCTATAACGCTAAAGAGGAACGATTTAGTTGTCGGTGGTTTGCTTTGATGGTTATTAATCCGGCAAAAATATATTCAAAATTTGAATAATTTGTTAATTTGTTTTAAAACTTCGTATGGATGTTCTATAACTTTGTGAGAACTTAATACGAAAGCTTTTGTGGAGAAATTTTTTGAAATTAAAGCTGAAACACTTTTTGAATGTTTTCAGAATGGTTCCTCTCCTTGTGTCTTGCTCCTTCTTCATTATTCAATTGAATCCATTTAAAACTATCATTGACAAACGTTATTATTTTCAACATAACTAAATTAGGTTACTACTTTCTCCCGCTCCTTCCTCTCAACCAGTTCAATTCTTTGAAGTATTGTCACTTATTTTCTTCATTACTTTTTGATAATTACAAAAGGGAATCCTCATTGAAGTTGTTGCAGTAAAAGCAACAGCTTAGTAAATAAACGAACAAAAAAGGGAAAGCAACAACAATCTTAAAGATACTTATTGCAAAAAAAATGAAATAAATGCGATGTAAATGACTGTTGTGTGGATTCGATTACCACCGTTTCGTAGCTTTTCATCGTGAACTCATTTCATACAATTGGAACAATTGCCACCGCAACGACGACAAAGGCACCAACAACAGTAACAACAACAACAACACCAACAATAGCAATGTTGAGAATCAGTCAACAAATAGATATTGTATTTACAAATATACGGAGCATCTCGAACCTTGAACGGTGCTTAGCATGGAAACCGTTTCAAGTGGTGTTTTCGTTGAAGAGAAGTGGATAGAATTTAGAATAGAGAAAGAGATAGATATAAAGAGGGGATGATCGAGAGATAGAGAGAGGGAGAGAGGAAGAGCAGGAGCGAGGTAATGATAGGAAATAAGGTTAAGTCCCCGACACTTATTCCGTCGTTGATGACGAACTGGTATCGCGTAAAACGAAAAGGGCATTGCATTGCATCGTACCCTGAACAAACGGTTTGTAGCTGCTGTTTCGCTCATTGCATTCATTTGTAATTAAAACGCATTTTGTGCGATTTGCCCCCGTCTTTCCATCTAACATCGTTTCTACGGCAAATGGCGATGCGGTTACGCGCTGTTGCGTAAAACTTGAAAACCTTTCATGATGTATTCGTAGAGGTATCTCATCAGTTTATCTGATCGCATCGTTCAACACTCGTCCAGTGCTTGAGCCAATGACAAAAATCTTCCAACAGCAACAACAATAATGATGGCAATCAGCCCAAATAATTTCAGTTTACGGGTGAATACAATTATGTCGATATTCGATATTATGCGTTGTGGGTTTTTGTTGCAACATTCATTAATTTCCAAAACGAAATTTTAATTGAAATTATTGGTTTTCGCGTTTGCGAGTTTTGGGAGGATGGTCAAAAGCTTTAGAATTATACAACAATTTTCAAATATTTTAAGTAGTCCAAAAAATGCAGTGGACAAACCAATTATCAACTCGCGAGCCTCGTATTGGCTACGCCTGATTCGAGTCAAACTTGTAAAAGGATTGTGACGCCCTTTGAAAAAACTTACAAACTTTTTGGGGGAAATTCTCAAATTTGCATTGAAAATTCCTTTTGACTAATTAATATAAAATCAACACATACAAATTTATTCTTTAAAAATAAATATAAAAAATAAAAAATAATAAAGCCCCGATGCTAAAAATCACTTAAAAGGATTGAAAGTTTTATGAATTATTCATTGAAAATTAAAAATTTTCTTCCATTATTCTTCATTCTCTTTTCCCCATCCCAGAAATCCATTCCCGTTAATTAATACTGCATCAACCATTTTCTAGAACATTCACCTCATCCATTAATTCCCACCATCGTTCTTTATTTCGACTCTTTCCTCCCGTTTTCGTGTGTTTCGACAATCCTCCTGTCTTGCTCTTAATTCGATTTAATCATGAATATTTAATGGATACTTTTCTGCTACGGAAAATCATGATCGCGATGAAAATAAATAATTAACTTTCACGTTCAAAATAATTTATGTAGAGCATTTATGAGCTCAGTCCATAAGTCCGTCAGTCCGTCGGCCGCTGTTAAATAGTCGATTAATTGAACACTTTGTCTAGCCGCGGACCCAAAAATGGAACCTATATTTTCTTGTTTTAATTTATATGAATTTAAATTGACAAATTGCAGTCATAATGATAGCAACAACAACAAAAACAGAAGTGACGGCGATGGCGACGATAACGACGAAATCAATCTATTTTAATGCACAAACGATCAAATATGTGACGAAAGGTGTGAAGGATAAAATGTAAAAAAAGGAGACGCTGGTAGAGACACGTTCACACACACAACACACACACCCACAGCCACACACAGACACTCACACACACTTATTAACTATTGTTTCATGTCGACAACATCAGCGATTCATTCATTCTAAAATCTCCATTTTAATGGATTTCATACAAATAGCGATTTCTTTCAATACACGCGGAAATAACTTTAAAATATTTTATGATAAACAGAAAAGCCCAAAAATCAATTTATTAAAAATTTAAAAAAGTACATTATTAAAATAATTTATGTAATATATAACAGAACAGAATTAAGTAAAATTACGTCGGTAATGTGAAAATTGAAATAAAATTAAATGCTTTTCATAAAACAAATAAGGCACTCAAGCAACGCACCCTTTCCTTGCATCGTTTTCTTTTGTTTTGCGACGCTTCCATTTTTTTGAATTTTTTCTTAAGGTTTTTTTCTCTTCGAAATGTTTACTGTGCATGTGTGTATCTGTGTGTGTGTTTGCGTGTGTGAGCCTCATTGAGTGTACGTTATGATGTAGGTTTATGCACGCGGTGAAATAAAGGCGTGATAAATGGGTTAAGAAGGGACTACGACGAATTGGTCAATCCCAGATGCCTGAATGTGCGTTAGTTCACTGGCATTATGGCATTATGACGACTTAAGAATTCCGGAGAATAATGAAAACAAAAATACAAACCAGTATAAAACGAATGAAGTGAATTAACAGAAAGAAGAATGCAAAAATTAAATTGCGTTTGTAAGATAAATAATATGAGAAAAATATCAGTAATTCCCAGAGGAAAAATATTGATAATGCCATTTACGATTTACTACATCCGATACTATATATGCACATTTTCATATTATTGGAAAAAACATGATAAGACTATTACGTTAAATGCATCGGTTTTAGACCCAACTAGGGTCAGAGATAAATGACCGAAATTAACAGAATCATTTTGAAAAGAAATAAAGAATAATAATTAATTTTCAAAAAGTGTTTCCGGGAGAAAGAAGAAAGAGAAGAAAGCCCACGAGAAGAAGAGAAAAATAAGAAGAACCAATGAGACCATTTTCCAAAATATTTCAGTGCTTTTTGTGAGGATTGGCTTGGTAACAAATCGATTTCAACGGTATGTTATCTTCAGTGTTCTTTTGGCTACATTAATATCAATTTAACTAAATCTCGATTGATTGATTCATGAAATCGATTGTGTTGAAATCTGCTACTACCGATTTTTGTCATTTATCCCTGCAATAAAAAATATCCCAGTTTCCATTTCCCTTAAATAGTATTTAACTACTTAAATACAGCTTTTTTGCATTTTCCTAAAATTTTCCAATAATTTGGTGAGGCTGGAATCCACATAAAGTCAATGTATTTGGTATGGGACCTAAAGTACTCTTTGAATTTCCTTATATAGATTTAATGTTGTGGCAACTCGCCTGCTTTCTTAATGGAATTTTAATCCATTTTCATGAGAAAGCATCTTTGAGTACACTTTGAAACACATTGCAGGAGAAACACTTCGACGCTAATTGTAATATATTTTCCCTTAGTAGCCCACAAAGAATGTGCACATATGTACACACACAAACACATAGAAAAACACACCCCTGTAAACCAAACGAGCTTGAAAATTTAATTTTGAAATACCCAAAAATTTCGAAAGGAGAAATAAAAAGAGTTAGAAATTACGGTAAAACTATGACGGAGTGACAGCAATGTGAAAACCATTATGAGAAAATTATTCAAACGAAAGGATCGAGTTGAAGAGTTATTAAGATAGCTTGCTGTTTGTTCGTGAAAGCTTATTATCCTAAAGGATGTATAAGAATAATCTGAATACATTTCCCAGATTTTATATGCGTAAATTACAGACGTCTGGCTGTTTCAAAGTGAGGAAGATTGATGAAGAAACGTGTAGTGAGAATTTTTCCGTTAAGGGAAAAATCCATTTTCCTGACAAAGCAATTATTAATGCTTTCGGGTTATTTAAAACGATCTCGACAAATCCAAAGGGAAGTCAAAAGATATATCGTTAAGTATACACATTTCTGAAAATGGAGTGGAGTCGTCGGACTTGCTAAAATCTAACAGAGAAAATACAAAAAGACAATTAAACAATAAAAACCAAATTGAATGGCGAAAATTGTGAGAAAAAATATAAAATGGCAACGTCTGCTAAAGAGTTCACCCTTTAAAGGGTTGATCATCGGGGAAATCTAGTGGAAAAGAGAAAGTTGAGAAAGGATAAGCAAAAATATTTTGCAATAGAAATGTAAACAGAAAAAGCAAATTGAACATAAAACACTTACCGCAACAAACACCAACACACACATACAATCCAACAACCAATAAAAAATCAAAAAGAAAAGAATGAAAGTTGGAGAGGAAGAAGATAATTGAAAATTTCGCTGATTCTGTATGAGTCGTAAATAAAGAAGTAACAAATGAGGCGCCGCATGGCCATGAAAAACCCCTTCAGTAGTAAAAAATGGCAACAAGTTGGTCTGGACTGATTACAAACTGATTGGAATTTCATTTGTTTTTCAGAAACAAAATTATTACAAAATTGTTGAATTGTTTTGGTGGAAGAATGCAAATTAAAGTAGAAACGATTACTTAATTTTAGTAAGAAATAGAGAAAAAAATTAACAACAAAGAAGAATCAATTAGAAAATTGCATAAAAGACGTAAGGGGTGGAGGGGGGATATATCGAATTATTCGATTACTGAATAAAGGAACTAAAAAAATTAGAAATGTTAACATGTTTTTCTATATAAAACGACAACCTATCTCGACAAATGCATTCCTGGGTAAACATCATCACAATCATGCAACTTATCCCAACCCCATTTAAGATTGCAAGAGACGCAATACTTTAGATCAGGAGTGGGTAAGCTTTTGTGTAGGGGGCCGTCTGGTTAAAGCTTACCTCTAGTACGCGGGATGCAGTGGAAAATGGACAAATGGACTTTGCATTATGAACCAAATTCGAAAATTATTCAGTCGACAGATTTCTATAGAATTCCTGCAAAGATGTTAAGTTAAAAGTTTCTCTTAAATCTGTTCGCTCTTCAACTCCCAAACCTCTCTCTATAAAGGTTTCCCTCTCTCTATTCTCTATAAAAGTCTCCCGGGCCGGTGTGTATCTTCATGAGGATCGGTGTTGGCCCGTGACCGGAGGTTGCCCACTGTTGCTTTAAATGGCAGTTACTGTGATGATTTTCCCAAATCTTCCCCCATCTTCTCTCGAATCAACCTCAATTTTGAATGTATGTCGGTTGAACAAACACAATTTAAATAATTTAATATTGCAACTGCTCTGAAGCCCCGAAGTCGACAATAACAGATGTCCCGAATTATACTATCCATGAACTGTGGTTTATCGTTCAATGAATGAATCACTGAATCTGAGAATCATTATACAATAAAACCAAAAAATATATTTATATAAATAAAGAAAAATTCGCCACAACTGAAGCGTCTGAAGCTAATCCAAATATCGTACATACGGTATTAATTCCAGCGCTAGAGCTCAATGAATTGTAAATGAGAATGGGAGGGATCGCAAAAGCGATGAAAAATTGTAGATGCTACTGCCTATGGTGGTTGGTTAGAGGAGGGTGGATAGAAGAGGGTGGATTTTTATTTCGAATGAATACAATTTTTTTCCCCGGAATATCGTTGCAAAAGAGATATATCTATTAAACAATACAAGCTCCAATCAGAAGAGTTACGAGGGGGAGGACATATGCATTTTACATGGTCCGAGTATACGTATGTTTATAGAAAGTTTGCACACGGTAATAGAATTTGAAGCTTCAGAGGAAAGCACGCGACACGAACAAAAATCCGGTTAATCGGTCTCTGTAATCGATAAAACTTTAAGTCGTATCGTTGCAGAGATTTAAAGAGTTCGAATAGAATTAATTGGAATTATCATAATGCTTGGCTAACCAGTCTTTGTGATGATATTCTACTTCTTCTACTTTTTCTTCTTCTTCCTCTTCTACCATTTCTTCTTTTTCTTCTTCCTCTTTTCTGTTACTCCTTCTCTTCTCTTCTGTTTTGGTATCGTAAACCAATCGATCTGTTGGAATTACTTGATGTGCTTTTCTTTCATTTTCTTTCTCTATAATAAACTCAATTTCATTTCTTTCATGGAAGACAATGTGAGTCCCTCGCCACCTTGTTAACCCCCCTCTCCACCCTTACTGTGACTATGACATCGATGAAGTGTCGAAAAAGGAAAGCATAGACGTTATTAAAATACAGAGCTCTAGAGAATGAGAAGAATTGAAGGACATGAAAAAATATTTCCTTCCGTATACTCTTCGGGGAAAGGATACACTAGAGCTTGGGTGGATATAAATCTTGTATGTCCCTTCCCCGGTCCTTTCCCCGGTTTAGTGCAAAGGCAAACCTAAGACTAGTGGACAGATAAAGAGGAGTGGGAAGAATGAAACCAACTGGAATATAAACTGTCATCCGGAATTTTATCCACAATAAATATTTTTCCAACATTTTCCAGCATCATCTACCGCATCATCCTCGGACACTGACTTTTGTGAACGTAGAGCCTTGTGTTAAGGGGTGTGAAATTAAATTTTGTGGGAGGCGTGCAAAAGGTGGCGACAATAGAGCGAGGAATTTATTTGTTGTTTTGTCTTCCGCTCCGTTTTAGGGAGAGAAGGAATTCAGAAACAAAGGGAGTCATATGCACGAAAGACTAAAAAAGGGAAAGGTCGTTGATGCCAAGCTTTTATATCATGCATTATCAAGCAGTGAGGCACAGTTGGGTATTCTAATGAATAATGGGCGCCCGCAGAGATCCGATTAGTGGTTGTGATAACCTTCAGTAGTTGCTTTCTCCTCATTCATCAACGAAATCCTGACTTCGTGATCAGTTCTGTTGAATATGGATTAAGCAAACGAATGTCCTTTAGACATTCAAATAATTTTGGCTGAATGAATTTTGTTGATTCTCGCTTTAATAAATCTTCCGTGTTTGAGAACGATATAAGGATAATTTCTGTAACATTTTCAAAAATTTTTGGGAAAATTTTAAGCTTCAGAAGTTATTTTTTTTTCTATTCTAACATTCCAGAAATTTCCTTCTTCTTGTTATCTGTTGCCCTTACGCAATGACTCTTCTTTTTTTCCTTTCCTCAAGTAAACCACAACTATTCAAAAGACTGTAAATGTCAAAAACCGCCAACAGCTCGTTTGCACAACGAGCCACAACCGCTTGTTCTCTAATCATAAATTTTCAAAATTCTGACACAAGGACGACGGCAATACTCACGCCTTCGAGCGTAGACCACCAACACTTTGGTCAGACAGCCATTAGACTCGGTGGCTCCTATACATACACACACGCACATATGCTCACATACTCACATACACATTGGCCGTCAGCAACATTGCCACCAATAGAACCCAAAATTAGTGAATGAATGAGTGGCACATTTGGACCTTGGCACGTTCTTGTTTGTTACTTACTCTTGCATTCATTGGCATCAGTGTCTGTGGCGCGCACCCATGGTCGATCGTAGTAAAAAGGTTTGCAACGTTCACACTCGAGACCGGCAGTGTTATGCTTGCAGGCACACATCATCGTTAACTTGGTGTTAATAACCGGAGAGGTTGCGGAAGAGGCTGAGCTAGTACGTAATGCAGTCGCTTCGTCGTCATCGATGTCATCAAAAATGTTAAGACTGGCCTCGTTGCGACCGGAGGTTGTTTTACTGAACGATAATGCATTGGTCTTTATCGAGAAAGGAACGGCGACACAATCTGCAGCATGTCCGTTACACTTACAGCGGCCGCCCACAGCGAAGTCCGAAACAGCGTAGTGCTGCGTCATCAGAAGTAACTCTCGCCGGTCGGGTTTCGGTGTGGGTTTGTCCTGGACGGGACCCATCGAAACAGATTTGTATGTGGTGCTACTCGGTGACGACTTCTTGTTAGCTATTTCTGAATTGGCCCCTAAAAGACGTTTGTGCTCATAAGCACGACTGACTTTGTATTGATTGTGTTTTTCATAAAAGTTTTGACTTTTTGAGTCGTCTTGTGCATAATCTGTTAAGTCCAAATCATCGTCCAACTCAAGATGTCTCTTTGGTTCCGCATAATCTTCCTCTTCGTCATCATAAATACTATCATTGTCATGTATACTGTAATCGTAGTCCATATCTTCCTCTGGCCCTTTTTGGGCTACGTCCATTTCTGGACTGCTGCTCATTTCATCACTGAAACGATTGGCGTCTGCTTTTTCTGAGGCAGCGTAATTTCTTCCGTCTGCAGTCAATTCGCGGGGCACTTCTAAACGATGAAATATCACACGTATATCAGTTGCGGTCACCCAATCTTGTAAGACTAAAGAGCTATCCAGGTCGTTAGCTGACGGACGTCCTTCTAATGTATTGAAAGCGAAACGTTGCGTGCTACCATCGCGATGTGAATCGATGCAGCGGGCCTCTTGTTCATTATATTTACTGATTTTAGCACGATCGGCGCGCCCATAGAACTTCTGGCATTGCGAACTATAGAATTGGAAGGGTTGCCATGTTTGACCGAAATCCGAACTTTTATAAATAGCCATGGAGTCCGGGCGAGGCGAGTGTGGACAGAATGATAGACTTACATACGTCAGTTCATACTTTTTGCCAAGCGAAATAGTTAGCGTCACATTGTCCGGGGGTGCCGTATCCAAATCTGCTGGCACGGGCACATTCGCCGAACGCCAGCAAGTTACATTATTCGGGTTATTTAGATCAGTTAAATAAGTAGAAGGAAAACGTAGTTTCGGCTGCTTTTCATCACAAACACGACACTCACCAATGCTACCATCCCGCTGCAATTCGCAGAAGCGTTCCGGTGCATGCTGGCCGCAGACACTAGATGCCTGCACGGGATTGCCGTAAGCTGCATTCACAAAACTGGGAACACATTTGCGCGGCTTGCCGTCATAATAGCAAGGATCGCCAGAGTGATCCTTTGCTGTGATGCTGCCAATGAATATAATGAGCGCCAACCAAGGAGTCTTTGTTCGCTGCAGGACGTTCATGTCGATTGCGTGATGTCGTCTCTAAGAATAATCCAATCTCATGCAGAGTCAACTGTCTCGCATACAATTGACACCTTATTATCGTGCGACCCGACCCGGTAGATATAAACGAATTTAGCCAATACGTGCTCTCGCGTCACAAATATATTTCTATTTCGACTTCTTATTTTAATTAAACGACGACGGCTGCGGCAACAGCAACGATAACACGTTGACGACGTCGGCGATTACGACTACTGCGGCTATAGAAGTCAGCGAACGGTCGCTAATTATTACGTCGTAGCCGTGCAACGAATTGACAACGACAACCCAACGACGCTACAATGTCTGCGGCATTCGTTGCCAACGAGTGGCTGGAATAGCGGCTAGCGAGCACACAGAGACGCACACGCGGTAACTTTTGAACGAAACGAGTTGCCATTCATGGGTTGCCTGCTGGCTTGTTGGGTTGGATTTGTTTAGGTTTCTTATAGGCGCTTTCGGTGTTAGAGGAACGGCACCTAACTCAATATACGGCACCGTAGGTCGTGGAATATGCACTATTCTCGTTAATTGTCATTTCATTGATTTTCATAACATCGTGCAAATAGTTTTCAAAAAAGAAAACGATGCTTCAGGCGTACGAAATCAAATCACGGGTGTAATCGATATGTAAGCGACACTTTGTGGCGGCGCCTTTAAAGGATTACCGGTAGCATTTTTGGTAATTTTTTTTCCAATGATAAGAAGCAATTTTTTCAAAAAAAAAAAAAAATAAATAAATAAGAAATACAAGGCTTCAAACTGAAAATGGTTACAATAGAAAGGTTCCACCTTTCCTTCCTATTTGGTTTCTTTTATATTTGGCGATGGAGTGTCTCAGTCTGCCTTGTATTTACTTTGAAATATCACGTTTAATGTTTTATCACCCTCACGTTGGATAATTTCTGTTCTTTCCCGCTCTAAATATTCTACCGAACTAAATCATTCAGTTGCCGCAGTTGAATTGATTAACCTGCAGATTAGTTCCGACCACGAAAGCTGTTCCGATCACCAAAACTGCTTTACCGAACTCAACTATCGACCCAACTACTGTTGGTCCTTTCTCCTTGAAGCGTCTATTTATTTGTGGTGTCTGACGCTTTAGCTTCTTCATAAAAGTGCCTGCAGGAAAGAAAATCCGTAGGGACTCTCACGCTCCGTATACACTTCAAATTCACCTCCAGTTAACGAATAAGCGATTGCTGTTCACGATGATGTCAATTTTTTTAAACGAATAAAATCCGCCCGTACCGCGACACTGATAATGCACTCTAGCGAGGAGTTCGTTTGTGACTGACCGCTTTTAACGAGTTTTGTATGGAAGAACATGCTTATCCAACTGGTGGATATAATTCAACTTGAATGCAAGAGAGCAAGAAGAGCAATGAGAGCGAGTTAATTAATTTTATATGTTTCACAACACTCTGTGTGGAATCTATGTAATTGAAATATTTCTGATAATATAATTTAGCAGAAGACACTAACAGAAACTAATTTAATTTAACAGAAACGGGTAAACCATGCCCCCTGTTATGAAATTCAAGTCAATTCAATTTAATAAATGCCCTTTAGGTAAAAAATTATAAGGGTACAAATTGGAAGAAGCACTTTGAAATGAGTCCTGCTTTCGGCCATAATAAAAACAAAATTAATATAATAAATAACGGAAAACAAACAACCGAGCCCGATAACCAACACCCGGGTAAGATGTTCCATAAGAAGGCGAAACGTAGTCGGATTCAAATGTCACAAGCAATAAATCACGAATCTTGATATGTATTTACACAGAATATTGCGATTTTGAGGCCAACGAGCAGGTAAAAATTACAGAGGCTCAGGCTTTTGAACACTGAATGGATAACCAGTAACGTTACAACAGGTAACGCTATACAACACAATGACAAACATTTTGAAAAAATATGTAAATTTTATGCCAACAAAATAATTCAGAAGTATGCAAAAAGGAGGAGGGAGGAGGGTCATGTAATCGAAATATTTGCGCTCGGGATGGAGGGAGATAAAAAGAAAATACATATTATGGAAGTTAAAAAATTTAATTCGGTCATTCTTTAATAACTTGCCTCAAGTTTGGAGATTAAAAGAAATCTCTTTAGGTTGAAGTGCATTAATTCCTGAGCCTCGGGAATATCTCTGGCATATACGTTAAATGTGGAAGCATTATTTAAGGTTGAATGCCCTCATGAGTATGTACCAGTTGGAAGTTACCAAGAGTTGGAGTTAAATGAACAATATGTGAGGCTCAATTCTGTAATATGTGTGAAAAGCACAAATATTTTTTCATCGGAAATGGAAAACTTTTTCCTTTGACTTTCGGTCAACAGCCTCAACGATAACTTGACTCAATCCGACCCTAAGAATATTAAGTTGTAAAATCATGAAATTCTCTTCCAGAAGCCGATACGACACCTATTCTAAAATTACTCTTATAAAATTTAATAGTAGGAAAAGTGGAAGCTCCTCAATCAATCTCGGCCAGTTTCTTCTTTATGAAACCGCATCTAATAAAGTGTGGAACCATCAAATCAGCGCCTTCTTCTTATCGACAGAGACACATCTGTGCCGTTGGCTTTTGCTGTTTTGGTTTGAAATGGACTGCTCGCTTGGCCTTCGCAATCGGTAGTCTCGGTAGCCAACGCTAAATAAGTCTGGTTAGCTCTAACTCTTATTTTCTGTAGACAATATTTTCGAAAACTCCTTTTCTTTCTTTTGCGATTCTTTCCGTTGCAAGAAGTTAAGCTTCGCATTGGTAGTGGTGCGCCTGTGGTGAAATATATGCACCTTGTTAAAACCAAACTGCTCAGCCTGGATTTTATTGGATCTATTTCAGAAATAAATCAAGGTGATGAAATGATTTGTGCTTTCGTCGCTGCTTCTATTTAGCGATGCTACTGTGATGATTTTATTGATAGGCGCAAGTTTAGAAAGGAACCCTCGTATACATCTGCGGGCCGCACTAGCGGATCATGTTCTGTGACTTATTCACCCCTTTGCGTTTCTCCGTTTGTGCTTCATTGGCATATGAATATCGATATATCAGATGATTATATTCTAGTAGACTTTTGTATGTGTGTGTGATGCAGTTGCCTTCAATATTAATAGACAGTCAGTTAGTCAGCCAGAAAAGCCTGAAACTAGTTTAAATTTTT
The DNA here is from genome assembly GCA_963966595.1 of Physocephala rufipes. Taxonomy (NCBI): domain Eukaryota; kingdom Metazoa; phylum Arthropoda; class Insecta; order Diptera; family Conopidae; genus Physocephala; species Physocephala rufipes. Next base: position 36,415,738 of record OZ016504.1, read on the forward strand.
CGAAGGCGCAACCACTTATCGCAAACCTAGACCTCTCGCTCGCAAACCTCTTACTCTCGCAATTAAAAAATTACCGGTTTTTTGTAACAATATAAAATCTTATGAAATATCGAAATATATGACACGGCGGAAGTGTGAAAATTGATTAATCTTGTGTCTGTCCTCGTAAAAATGATTGCTGAAATATCGATTCAAATTCAAATCATACGCAGAGATACGTTCATGTGATGACGACCATGTAATAACTATCATAATGTCATAACAAGGCTATAATGATCTTAATTGTCCGTTGTTTAGTGATATTTGGAATTTGAGAAGCTATGAATAAATTGACCAAAAATGCAAATGAAGTCGAAAGTCTTTCTAGGATAATTTAGTAAAGAGCTCTCAACCATTTCCGGCATACGCATCGAATAACTCGGTGTGAATACATTTCCTTCCCATCGAAATTTTCCAGTTGGGAGTTTTATGAGTTTGATTCATTAATGAAAGGACTTCGAATCAGAATCAGTTTACAGTAAGCTTACTTTTACGAAAATATGTCATTGTACGGAGTTCTTCGACACAAATGAACTCTTTAATTTGTTTTCTTTAATTCAATTCAAAGAAACCCAAATAAAATAGAAATAATTAGTGATTACGTCGTTCTTGCGCTTAGCTAATTAAATAAATTTTCAAATTTGATCAAGTTCGTGATTAGAGAAAACAATTTTGCGAAACGAAAAGAATAATCCAAATCATTCAAATTTAAATCTCGTAAGGACGTAGATAGCAATCGCGTCACCAAAGGAAAGAGCAAGTGGATAAAATGGTGACAAAGCAGCCTGACAGATGTCATTTCAAACATGATACGTGTATATATGTGTAGTATTAGTATATATTAATGATAATCTAGTGTGCGTGGCTGTTTGCGTAATTTATAAAAGACAGAAAAAACGGTCTTCGTTTACATCACGTGTATTGCCTCTTGCTGACTGACTGCTAAAAATAGATAATTTGAGGAAGAGAAAAGTCAATTTAAACAGAAAGTAATGTAAACAACGCAATATTAGGTTCCTGACATGAATCGTTCGTCGTCGCCCTCGTCGGGTTCTTTAACATTTACTGGCAGGAGGGCTAGGCGAAGGCGGACTGAAGAAGTGATAAAGACAGATCCGAATAAACAAACGAGCTTCTTATTGACACAGGTAAACATACGCATATCCACACAAACACCAAAGCACACACACACCCGCACCCACAAACGTACTATTTGCTCACGCATTTTAAAATCGGCTTCTGTCACGGTCGGTAGTTGTTGATCAAGTGTTTTTTTTTTTGGATCTCCGGACCGTCTCCGAACACTTCAAAATTATTCAATTCAAATCTTTTCAAAAAAAATTCCCAAAAACGCTCGCAACCGATGCAAATGGATGCATCGATTCCCATTTGTTCAGTCAACTAATTGAAAACCTATCGAGAGCTGTTTGTTCGTTGCCATCAAGACGTCGTGGAGGAGGGGGAGGGCGAACAACCGCACTCGATGCAATAGCCGTCAATTCGATATCAACGAGTTCACATATGGTTGCGCATGAATAATAATAGTAATAACAAGAAGAAGAACAAGACAACGACGAGGAAGAAGAAGAAGAAGGAGAAGAACAGGAAGAATAAAAGTAGACAACAACATCTAGGCCCTAACAAAACAAAAACATTCTTTACTATCTCCTTTTTGTATGTTTTCTGGTAGTGCATTGTTGTTGTACCTGTTGTTTTTGTTGTTCTTATCAATATCGTTTGATTTCACTTCTCATGATTTCTATTCTGTTGATTTATTCCCAAGTGACCGACTTAGTAACCCTATCAGAGCTTTGCATACATTTTACCAGACAAAGGCGTATCGCATCGGCAGAGCTTTACGTGAAACGATGCCCCTCACCTTCACCCCTGCTTCCAAACAACTGGTTAGTTGGTCTGTATTTGTTTTCTCGATTTACCGCCTGCGAAAATCACACTCTCAATCGCTTTCATTTCGTCGCATACTGTTTTAATGCGTTGAGCAATTAATGCAGTGGGTGTCCATGCGACGACCATCAAGCTTTGGCCTTTGACACAACATTTAAATCATTCACTGGCCTTCCATTGCCATCGTCTCCCTTTACAAGGATTAACTTTGAGTAGTGCGAATTATTAGCACAAAATCTGTTTCTGGCCATCTGTCTGAAGTTGACTTAAACACATTTCATAGATGACCCATGCGTTGGAGATTATAATTATGTAATAGTCTGTAATGTCTGTAGATGTTTTATATTATGAAAATAATATGAGTATTGTACTTATCACGTAGAGTTTTTCTATCAGGACTGTGGGTAGCAAACGCTTATTTAATTTATTTCCACTGTATTACTTTAAAGATATTTATTAATGAATTTTAACTGACTTAAACTAGATTTGTGATTTCGAAAAATTTAATTAATTTAAAATTTCTTTATAAATCTAATTATTTTAATCTTTATCCCTCTTTATTTATAAGATTAATCCCACTAAATCACCAAAATTCACTTTACAGAGGAAGAGGGTTCAGCCGGTAGAAATATTATAAAGAACATAAAATAATCTCTTTCTTTTATAAATAATTTTGGGACTGTTAAGTTTTAAAAAAAAAGTGATGCTATAAACATGTTCTCTCGAAGACAAGATGTTGCTGAAAATGTTTATCTACAAAGTTGTATGTGGAAGTCATCTGTAAAAACATCTGATAAATCAACATTATGCTGGCATCTATTCTTCAGGTGCTCCGACAGACCAAAGAGAGCCAAAAAAAGCGGAGAAAAGAAAATATTATTTTGTATAATTCTGAATTCGCTTAACCTCAAAATACATCCTTGAATCTGGTTGGCTCGAATTATTCTCATTTGCGTAAAGATGTCGAGATGTCCTTATGGTATGTTATATCTGTAAAAATTCTGTTATCTGCCATGGTTTAGCATTCGAACTTGTTCGTCATGTTCCTCCCCTCAGTTCCTTCCTTGTTTGAAACGAATTTAAATCCGTCAACCCTCACCTCTAACGAATTTTACCCATGCTTTATTAACCGCGTATGAAATCCTATTATTTCTATATTAATTGCAAGCATCTGCACTTCGTCGTCTTGGTAACGTATTTTGGGGTGACGCTGCTTGATTTGGCACGACTTGCAACGTTATTTTTAACTATGGAATGAAATAGCTGCGAATCCATTCCATTATTATTTAAAAATTTTAAAATAAGTCTACTAATTCGATAAAATTTCACCATCGCCGTTTTGCAGATTTATGGCAATTGTCATAAAATTCAAATCTAAAAAAACTAAAATAAAAATTAAAATCGATTTTTCAATGATTAGCTTAAATTAAATATTAAATAAATAAATTAATAATATTCCGTAATAAAAGGTTGATGGAAGCCAGAACTAATGGAGGAAGTAATACCATATAAGAACAAATATCACTCTCCCCGGAGATCCTGAACGTATTCTATTTCTTCGAATCTCTGACTACGTTAATCATGACTAAAATCTACTTCTTTCCTAATTAAAGTCATTCCAAAATTTTATTTTTACTAAAAAAATTTAGAATTAGCAATACTTAATTTTACAAAGTGACAAAATTAATACTTAAATATTTACAAATACTCTTTTATTGAGATGCACAAACTCATTTGGTAGTCTGACCTCATAAATAAATTTGGGTTTCCTTAACCTCTACAGCTTAACAAATAAATAATCTAATGATGTTTAGGTTGCCGCGGTTGTGCCCCATCGGCCTCTGAATCTGGTACAAATCCAGCATTCAGAATTCCATTCGTCTCAAGTGTTGGTCGATTGGACGATGCGGTATTGTCGACTGAAGTCTTGTATTCCAGATTCGGACTAATCACATTAGTCACAATTGCACCGAGCTGACCCTTTGCCTCGCTAACAATTGCCATCGCTTCGATGGCATTAAGATTGCTATTAATATTGTTGTTGTCATTGATCTTGCCGTTTTCCAATTTCGATTGTTCGATCGTGTGTTGTTCCATTTTCAACTGACGCTTCTGGAAATTGTACATCCACCTATTGGCAACGAAATGGAATTTATTTTAAAACAAAGATTGTATTTTCGTAACACACGAATAAACATTACAGAAATATTATTACTGCCGGTGCAGTTAAAACACCACCGAGTATGTAGAAAGCTCCAGGGAGAATTCTCAAAGTCGCTGCATAGAGAGTTGTGTACATGGGAGCAAATACCATCGGCATAAGAGCTTCGGCAACCCCGAACAACGAATTCACTTTGCCAAGTTCATCCTTGCAAACCAACTTCGTTGCAATCGATCTCATGGCAATGAAGGCCGTGCCATTAAAGATTTCAACGACTGCACCGGCGTACATTTGCCACGGCGCCACAGCAAAGGCGTAGACGAAACCAGAAAGAATCTTGGACATGCTGGAGAGGACACCGATTAGAGCATCGTCGATTTTCAGCTTGTGCGACAGGATGCCAACGCAGAAAAGGACACCTGATGACGTAAGAACGAGATTAATATCGAGCGGTGTCATTTGCAATAAAAACAACTCACCGATCAAGCCCGTAGCCATTGCAAAAGTTGAAAAGAAACTGAATTCTACTTCACTCCAATTGAAGCGGAATCGTGTAAATAAATAATTAACCGCTATTTCACCGTGTATTGGCCCAATTACGACCATCACCACAATCATCAGTAGAATAACGCGTTTCCGTCGTTGATTCTCGCCCTTCTTGAAAGCCACTTTAAAAGTGTCCACTACATGTTTCCTATCAAAGAAGTCATTTATCAGACTTTTCTTTTCCGTTTTCTCCATGTCACTGTGCGGTGGTTTACGTGGTTCCTCCAGAAAGAAGAAACCATATATGAAAGACATCAAATATAAACTGGCCGCGATCGAGAATACTCCATAGAAACCTATTTTTCTAAAAATTTCATTAAAGTTTTAGTTAAGAACAGACGCCTGCAACTATCTTCCTTCTATTCCAATTTCTTACTTCAGCAAAACTCCACTGAAGGCCATTCCGATCGGTACGCCAACCGAGAAGCAAACATTCAGAATACCGATGCGTAACGTTCGTTCCTCTTCTGTAGTTATATCCGCTATATAACTGAATACGCCCATCAGCATCGTGAACCAGCCTCCACTGAGACTGGGGAAAATTGCTTCGGTCAACGCAGCCGCCTCCATTGGTGATTGTTCAAAATAGGTGCAAAGAATGAGGCCCACTGTACCGAGGAATTCGCCTACTATTGGTATCAAAATACAAGGTTTTCGTCGATGATGACGATCACTCCATGACCCCCAGAACATGATCAACAGACAGGGAAATAGACTTTGTATCACAGTTTTCCAAGCAGCCATCCGGGCGACCATTTGCTGCACCGTTTCTTCTTCTCTGATAGAATGAAAAACAAAACATAAACAGTAGAAATTAAAATGACGTAAAACGAGAATAAAAATTCTCTTTTTCGCTATCCTTTTGCTCTTTCTCTGTACCTCTTATTTTACTATTGCTGTTTCTGTGCGAGAGCAATTTTTTTACCTATCAGATAAATTTCATCTATGAGATGCTTAAAATAAACCATCACACACTTGTAGCAGTTTGTACAAGGCAACACAAATAGAATAGCTAATTGTTAGAAGCGTGAAACAGACGTAAATCTAGTGAAAACAGATTGCAAAGGAATTAAAACATTCCAGAGCAATTGCTTCGAAATCTGTCACGAAATAGCGCCATTATTTAAGGTAATTATATTTAATTGATTACAATAAAAGTATAAGAAAAATAAAAATCTCTTTACATCTGTTATTTTTTTAATTTTATTCAACTTTTTGATAAACTTATCTAAACTTATATAAACTAAAGGAAATATAGTTGTATCAATAGTTTTCAGATGGCAGCATGCTAATATCAGCCCAAACTTAAATCAGTTTTCTTTTTGTGTACACAGTATCATTCATACGTATTATTACTGTTTATTATGATTATTATGATTGATTGATGATCATTTTACTAAACTTATGCTTTCTTCTCAAATTATACTTACAATACATAATTTGCGGTATCTCTACGTGTCAATGCATCGCACACAACTTCACCGTAATCCATATTGACACGACACGCCTTCTCCAAATTGAGATTCTGTGTAGCGAGACCCGATAGAACGCTGGGCATTATGTAACACGCTAAAATCGGTTCCACTGTAATGCCTTTCCAAATGCGATACAATCTTTGGCGCCAATTCAATTTCGCCATCGATTCTATTTTCCCTGTAGTTGGTTTCCCGTTATTAGCGAGAATATTAACTGGATCCGCTTTGCTGGTGACGCCCATTTTTGCGCTCAATGAACGATACAAGTTTTATCAGCTATGCTCTAGAAGGAAACGGATTGAAAAATTAAAAGAGACCTAATGTATTTGATGCTAAAAGACCCGACGGTTGGTCAGGGGGGAACAACGAAGAGAGGAAAGGTGTTGAGAGAAATTCGAGCATTAGGAATAAGATTGTATTACTAGCGGTATTATTAGGCCTCGCGAGGCATGCTTTTGTCATATATCGCCATACGTAACGAATACGCAAATATGAGAAACCGCAAATATGCGATATGCGAGAGAATTTTATGTTTTTGTTGCGTTTTGTGCGTTCTCTACACGATTCCTTGAATTTTAATTGAATTAATCTTTTTTTTTAAGTTGTTGATGAACTTGAGCTTAGATTGAAATTGACGAGATTGAATAAAGGCAAAGTGAGTAGGTGGGAAAGAAGAAGAAGAAAAGAGAAGAAGAAGAAAACTGGCAAAAGAAAAGAATGTCGAAAGAGGGGGTTGGCAATAAGGGAGTAAACGTTTAGCTTTATTTATGGAAATGTTGTTTTTTGAAGAATTAAATGAATGTAATTTTAGTTTCAATAACAAAAAATTTATTATTCAGACTAGAAATGTCTAAAAATACTTCCGAAAATACATTTCTCCGGCAGATATTTTGCCATATTTCGTAAAGGATATTTGGTCATATATCGTCGTATTTCCTGGAAGGTTTCAATATTATTTATATCATTGAAAATGATAAAGTAAACTATATCAACCTTCCGTATCAGAGAAATAAGTAATTATTTTTGTAATTCCTTAAGTAAAAATTATTGTATCTCTTTATACAATACTATGAGTTCCAGAATACATTTCAATAAAATTAATAAAGAGTGTACAGATAAAATATTTTATATCGTTTATACTAAACGAACATTATTAACGACTACTATACTGCATTCACCGCTTTCTCGGTATTTTGTATTATTTTTTGGATTATATAAGCCCAAATAAAACTATCCTACTATTTAGTTTTAGTAATTATTCATTTCACTATTATCATTATTGTTCATCATTTTTACTGTTTGCAATTGTTGCTTGTTGTGAATGCGGTGAGTGTTGTGAATATTATGATGAATATTCGCACGTTCCTCCCCTTGATCATTGTGTGCTCTTCTCGGGGGCCAAGTTTCATCATGTGTGATCGCATGTAATCAACCAGCTGTGACAGGTATCAGTTCACTCAGTCGTATCGTTAACTAAATATTCATCAAGGTAGGAAGTAGGTGGGTTAGTTCCTGAACGAATTGGGTTTGGGTTTTAATGTTTGAGAGCCGTTGTTTTGAATCGCTTTCGATTACAGTGATTACGAAGAAATGAAAAATTCAAAGTTAGTCAATTGCTTTTACAATCAGAAGAAAAGATTTTAATTTTCTTATAAAAATAACTGCGTTTGGAAAATTTGTAAACTTTGAAATTTGGTTTTTACTTTTATATCAATTCGAAATAAAAGCACAAACAATTTGGAACTCAAAGGCAGAGTAAATAATTAACTGAGCAAACTAACTGAGATTAAGAAGAATGATTATAAATACAATTTTGTTTTGATTTTCTGACTACGAAACCGGATCACTCCTCCAGACATTATAAAAATGCTGTTATGAAGAGGTGATTGAAGAGACTTTCATTCAAGAGAATAACTACGTAAAACCGTTACGGTCATGAAGAGAGCGATTACTGATGAGGTTGTTTTATTCAAAAAAATTTACCATATTAATTTTGTACTTCACGGGATTATAAATAATATTCACTCCAAACACAACCGTTACTCAAGTTTTCCAAACCATTTTAAATCATGAATTAATGTAGAAAAACAAACAGGGTATCTGGCAGATATTCTTTTAGAAATGCTTGTCAGATACGATACTGTGCAATTACCGCACATGGATATCAGAATATTCCTAAAACGTCATAGAAATTTTTGCTTCAAGTCTTCACTCTTTGTTCACTTTTTAATAGACGTTGTAAATAAAAAGTTCTAAACATCGTAGTCATTCAACAAATTTCATTCAAATCAATTTAAGCTTACGGTAAAATTAAATTAAATCTATTACAGTACAATGTAATCTCATCGCGATATTTGAATATCAAAAATGAATTGCTTCTTTTGTGTTTACACTAGTAAAACTTTAACGATTTCATTTAGAGAAATTTCATAATTCGATAACATTTTTATATAAAAAAATTATATAAAGAAAATTAGTCATGTTTTTCTATCAAGCTACCTTTGTAGCTATCAAATTGTTTATTTTACGTTATATTTTTTAATTACCACAAAAGGAAATTTTAAGGAAAAGTTCATTTGCAAGTATATTCTATTAAACTGTAGGGAATATTCTGCTATGTTCCAATCTTCCGATAATAGTGCATTGAATGGGCGTGTTCTAGTAATTTACATGCGTCCATTATGTGTGATTTAGTCCATTTTCATCCACAGTAAGGTTCAACTAACTTAGATTACTACTTGCTAGTTTTAAAATTGTCTGATTTTAAATGAATCGGTATTTTTAGTTGTTTGTCAGTTAATTACTATAACAGTTTTATGAAAATTTCCTTGAAATTGTAAGTGAAATACAGTTAAATGATATTTCGTATACGATTAAACGATCATTGCAATCACGTTTCAATGAGAAACTTTTGTTTTTCGATTCTTTCCAACTGTTTTTGAAAATGACTTAAAAATATTGTCAGAATATTTTCTTGCCTTTTTTATAAACACCAGCAAATGTTCAGTTTTTTCCTCATGAGATTTTAATGTATTCTGTATTTCCAATGTATTCTGTGAAATTTTAGAATTCCGTCAAAATATCGCTTTAGAGTAAAATATACCGCTACGGCGTGTAGCGTTTTTTAATCTGAATAAAACGCTACTGAAAGATTAAAAAAAACTCTGTAAACTTAAAACTTCCACGAAAGAAATACATTTTGAAGCACGTCCATGATGAGTGTTCTCTACTGAAATAAATAAATAGAAATTATATTTTCTTTTTGAACCTCGATTATATTTATTCTCAAAACTCGCTAATTTTTTTCGATAAATTTGAGGCAGTGATATACTTCTGAATATCATTAATAATAATACTAAACAATTTGAATTGAAATACTAAACAATTTCATTAAATGAAACCAGAACAATCAATAAATCAATTATTTATAAAATTTCTAGATAATTCGATTAAAAAACTATTTGAATAATGAATTTCTATTAGATTTAAATAAAAAGTAAGTAGTATAAACGTAGTAGTATGAACGACATAATAAATGAATAGTATTTAAAATTTAACAATCCTACACGTTCGTTTTAAGCGCGAAATAATAAAAATCCGTGCAGATATGCATGTTTTTAAAAGTCTAAACTTTTGACGTAAAACTAATTCAGCTAAATAACTTCTCTTATTGGTATTATAAATAAAATTCTTTATAGCCTAGCGTATTTTCTATTATTGCCGTGCAATTAGCTTGAGGCTATAGAACAAATATTTCTGCCAAATAATCGTAAATTAAATCGACTCCACTGAAATCCAATTGAATTAGCAGACAATTACTTGATTAATAAATTCAACAGTTAAAGCAAAAATCAGAAGTATTGATTGAAGCATTAATGGAAGATAATTGATCGACGAAAAGCAAAGGAGAAATATAAACTGCATAGATTTTAGATATTCCACAGCAAGATATACAACAGATCATGTATTCATGATTGCATTCGTTGGATTTACTTTTTTTGCAATATTTTTAAATATTGTTTTTTTTTGTATTTTTATTTTTCGGTTTAATAATTTCGGGGAATTTTCCTTTGACTGATTTTCAATTCATGTTAGAATTTGTTAACAAAGAACTTTTTTTCCTATAGAAATGTTTTTACTCTACGGTGTGTCAAAAAAGAGCTGATAAAATCTAATTAGATTTAATTCTTTATTGTAGCTTTTGTCTAATATCGGAATTAATTCAGTTAATTATATTTAATTTGGTTTTTTCTAGACTTTTGTAAATCATAAAGATCAGAAAACGCGATAAAATGAAATTTGTATAGTACAAAAACGTCGTTTGATATTATTTAATTACGGCTGCATTTTCTACTATTTATTGTACTAGCGCTTTTGTATCAGCTCAGTCAATGCCTGATCAATTAAAATTTGACGTAGAGGTGGTTTAAGGATTCGCTCTGAATTGACCTTGTCGTAGTGAAGAGATCTTATCCTGAACTGATTCACACATTCCACTTTAGTGGAGACAAGCTCATTAAAGTTAAACACGATCAGTTCAGGATGTGCGAAGTGATCAGTTTAGAGCAAATTGATAGAAATTGCAAGCAGAAAATGAATTTACTGACATTATTTAAATTATTATTATCATTACTATTGAAACAATTTCGGTGAGCGTAAGCTATTTATATAATTTACAAATTTTAATATTCTTTTTCGTATTCTTTTAAAGATCTCTGGCATTTAAACATTGACCTAAATTAAAACATGAGTTTATAAATTTTTGTTAATAAAAAAAAAACAAACCAGGCTAAGGTCAAAAATAAATTTATAATTAAAATGCTTGGCTTTCTTCAATGCTTTTCATTTTTATTAACACCGACTGAGGGATGATCGCATATTTTTCTTAAAAAAATGCATTTTGCATTATTTCAGTTTTCGAAACTAACCTTCACGTATTTTTATTTTGTCACTTTTAATTAAATTCCGCCGGCGTAGCAAATTCGACCTAGAATTCTGTCTCAAAGTTCGCCCCTTCCGTTTCCGGTTTTGCTTCCGTTTCGGTAAGCGTCACAGCTTTTTGTATTTTCTGTTTTTTTTCTTTTTTGCTTCTTTAACGTCCTTTTCCTTATCCCGTGAGACTCTCTTTCTAATTTTCGATTTATTAGATTTTCTTCAATTTCATTCTTTCAATTATTTTTACTTTTGTGCCAATTGTTTATTTTTCTTCTTAAATAATTTAGTTAGTTCGACGCGACAATACTTGTAAGTTTCAGCGTCCCGTCACACTCGCGCAGCCGCTTTTCCAATGGAGCCTCTCGCGTACTTTGATTTCGGCTTCTCCTATTAATTGTATCCAGCGGGAATAGACAAGTGTCCGGCGTCGACGGCTTGAGCTTAACGACTAAATTCAATTTTACGCTTTCGAAGCCAAGTTCAAAAATTAAAGCCAGCCCAGCACATCCACTAACAAACAATCGCAGCAGCAACAACAACAACAACAACAAAACCAAAATAACAATCATAATAATAACAGTAATAATAATAATAATAATAAAGACAATGAAACCAAAACAGTACTTGACAACTCTGTCAAAAGTAGTAACAACAACGAAAAAGAGAAGCACACAGCAGTAACAACAAATTGCTAGATCGTAGACTGACTGACTGATTGACTGAGGTTCTGAAGCTGCGATTGGAGCTTCTTTTTTCTTTCATTCCTTTGTTTGACTTTTGTCTGTTTTGTTTTCAATGATTTATTTTTTGTTTACTGGTATTTACATTTTTCACTTGTGCTAATAATATTCATTTTTTGTTACTTTTATGCTATTCATCCATTCTTATTCTTCAATACTTGCAATATTATTATTTGAAAATAATTAATTAAGCAATTAGATTGCACGTAAGTTTTGTACAATCGTTAAAATATTATTTTTGGATTGATTTCCTTCAGAGTTTAATTTCCGGGGGCCGGGAAAAAGCTGCAAACTTCGAGACAGAATAATGCGTACAACGCGAGCGACCCGTACGCAATATAATTAATCAAATGCGCGAATGGCAGGCGCAGAAAGGCGGTGCGCCTGGACAGACAGATAGATGAGTCTGTCCAGGATAGATGAGTCTCTATGAAAATTTACATATAGACAGCTGGGCAGACAGATGGACAAACAAATTTATACAGATATGACTCTATTGATAAAGCTCGATGTGGTCCAAGTAATCCATCAAGTAAGTTGAGGAAGTTAATTCATGCGGTCAAACAACGGTCAGGCAATGAGTAAATAAAGTGCGAGTAAATACACCGTTGCGTTGAAAGAGCGAGCAGGAGGGCAACAGTCTGATTGATGCGTGTTCGACTTTAAAAGAAGTCGGTTGTTATTCTTAAGCGATTATCGATCGGCTCGCACTTATCGTTAGTGCTGGTGCTGCTTCTGCCAGAAATTCTGCTGCTGGTTGTGGACAATGAACAACGAGCAAATCCACCTACAGTCGCACGAACAACAAAACCAGACAAAACAATACAAACAATGAAAGCAACCAGAAAAAAGAGATCAGTAAAAAACAGCACAAATACTAAATATTTAATTTATTAATTATATTTATTTATCTGCAATATTCTCTGAACATCAAGAACTTCTTGTCATTTTTATTATTTTATTAAATTAAAAACAATTCAAAAGAAAATTATTACAACGAAATATTTACTCAATTAAACAGTAATAATCCGTATTAATTAAAATCGAGAAAGATGTTCGAAATGATATTCAAAATTGAAAAATCGTTAAAATCGTGAAAAGGTCAAACAAATTTAGAATGAAGTTAAACTTGTTCTTTTTCAAGATTCAATTGATCAATTAAATAATTATTGAAAAATTAAGAATAATTCTTTAGTTGAAATAATACGCTACTTATATTTTAATCGAGGTTTTATTCAAACAAAAGTAATTATCGTACAATGAATACACTTTTTATGAGGATTCCAAAAAAAAAAGGATTTAAACAGAAAAACAAAAGTCAATTAAAAATTTTAATAATGATATTTCGAATATCTATAAAAATTTCAATAGTTTTTATTGAGAATCTATGTGTGGTGCAATTTTTTGTATCTCTTAGTTTCAACTGAATCAATGATAATTGTGTTCAAAATTAACTCAAATTATTTTTTCGATGGCTTATCGCCATCGGTTTTGGTTTGACGCGTTCGAAATATAAATATTTGAATAAAAGTTGGTTTCAATTAAAATAATAAAAAAGGCTTAACCTTAAAAATAGCATACAAATTGCAAATCACGAATCGTTCACTGAAATCAAAATCCATAGTAATTTGAATAATTTGTTTGTATTGATATATATCGTAGGTAAATTAATAATCCTTCGCCATGAACTCAGTCATTAATTTTTTTAAATGACTATCAAATGCAAAATTTACAAAACTATTAGTAAAATCAATCTAAATATTCCCAAGCAATAAATTAATCAATCAGTTGCATTTCATGAATATTAAAAACGTAAGACCTTCAGAGGTTTAGCATAACTTGGTTCAATAAACTATTCTTCAAATAATATTTTTATGGATAATTTCATTTCCTGTCAGGAAAGAATTTGATAAAAAAGGCATGAATTTTAAAAAAACGCTTCATGAGCTTAATGTGAGCTTAAATGTGATAGTTCTAAAACCAAAAAAAATTTTAATAAATATTCGGCCTTTAACAATCCTATACTGAAATTACCTGATTTCGCGATTATTGAAAACATATTCGTCAATAGTTTTTTTTTCTATGGGTAAAATTTTTAACTAGCTTCATCGTCTGCCTTTGTTATCTATGACTTAATGAAAACTTTCACTTTTAATCGAAGTGGAATGGAAGGCAATTGTATGATATCGTCGTCGATAAGTTAAAAGTTAAGCAATCTTTGATTTCAATTTTGTCATCAGCGTTGAAAAATAAGAATAAGCACGAAAAGCTTAATTTTAAAACATCAAACTGGCATTTTTAGAACACTATGATCGTACATTTTTAAGAAAAATAGAAGATTCTCGGATATAAAAATGTCTAAATAAATTGTTAATTTAGAATGAAGTTAAATCTACAAAATAGGGCCACGTCGTTTTGGATAACGATATCAATAATAATAAAAATGGATAAACGTTTTAAGCGCTTAGAATATATTACACTTACTTTATAATATTTCAAAATAAAGAGATGACCTATAAAGTTTTTATATCGGAGTAGCCATGACATATACTCACGAAGATTATACAAGCTTAGGAAAAAGTTAAAGTATATGCTAACACCGTAATGCTAACATTCTCGACCACATTCCTCTCGAATTTTAAATGTCATCAATGGACTGATTTGCACTTTGGTTTATAGATAAAATCTTGCAATTAATAAGAAAGATCTCACTGAAAGTTTTCAGGTGAAGGAGATTTTTAAGATAATTAACGCAACGTATCAAATTTAAAGGTTAAATAACCGCAAAAGTAAGGTAATTAATAAAATATCATCCAACAATGACAAGATCAAAAAAGGCAGTGACTGCAACGGAAGGGTATGATTTAGCATTGGATTTATAATAATGAAAAAAATAACAACAAATAGAATTTATTTATACTGAACAAAATATCAAGCATTGTTTAAGAAGACAAGATTCTTATAATTGGATTGATTATATGATGCTTGATGGTTCAATTACAGGTTGGATTATGTAAAATGTTTAAAAGAATTTAATTGAATTAGAGAAGAAGCAATGAGAAGAACAACTCAATTCGTGTATAAAAATTCTACCATCACTTACAGCACCGACACAACCGTCACTAGCCCGCGCACCTCACTAGCACCATCCATGATATCAAATTAAGTAATAATAGACACTAAAGGCTTTACAACCAAAATTAACGATACGTTAACAGAAACATTATCAGAAATAAATGATTGATTTGAAAATAATAAGCAACAATTGCAACAACAATGACAGCTACACTCATAACTACAGGCTCTTCTTCTTCGTAATCAGCAATATCGAAGTGTGTGGGTAAACGTTGTCGAGGTCGCGCAACAAGGCCAAACAAAATCTAATCAAAGTAAAACAACAAATACTAACGATAGTAAAATCATGAAATGATTGGAAAAACAATAGAATCAAATTCATAACCATTAAAAACCGCGCGCCACCTTCCACAGCATTGAGAAAATCTTCATTTAATAAAGAATCACGATTTCATCGAGGGCACTTAAAAGTCGGCAAAAACATTAAGAATGAAAGCCGCACCGTCGCCACCTCCACCACAAGCAGCAGCATCAGTGATTTTCCACCAGAGGTATTAATAATATTGAAAGTTCAGAAAATGCAATATTTATAACCAACAAAAAACAGCTAAAACAACTAAAGAAACAACAAGACAACCATAATATATAATCTAGTCAAATTGAAAACTTTTAATTTTACTATTTCTTTAGCGTTTTTCTTTTAAAATTTTTAAAGTTTTCTTTCTATATTTCTTTAGAGGCATGGCATTGCGCGAAACTATGCGTGTGCGTTTGAAGTGTGCTTGTCGAACCGAATTGTGGCAGTGGCATCATTTCGGTTCGTTTGAGACGTGCAGGGTAGGGCTCTCGAAGTTACTGACCTGCTTAGGTTTAGCAAAAACTTGATTTAAGATCAAGTGCTTACCAAGCCTCGTAAAATTATATATTTTAATTGTAAAAAATATCATTTGGTTGAAAACATGCATTGGCGAGTGTCTGTAGCAGTCACAGCAGTCAAGCATTGGGCAAGGCTTTACGATTCTTTCAATTATAAGATAAATAAATTCGCGTTCAGCATCAGCTTTGACCCACATTTTAAATTTCAATGTGTAAAAGCATACAATCTGAATACCATTTTATTGATTAATATTAAGGAAAAATCACAACAAAAAATAAGGAAATTATCTTATCCTTCCGAAGTAACTATTAATTATTCCGAATAAATAAAACGATTAAAAGAATCTGAGAAAACTGAATACCCTTGTAGAGAAAAAATAGGAATAAAAATTTTAAAACTTGTTAAATTTCTTGCTGAAATATCTTCCTCCCTCCTCCCTCTTCCTGAGTCTATTAAATTGATGCGAGTTATAGCACTCAATGAAGTTTCATTGAAGCTATTAATAAAATATAAACGTGTTTGATAATTTGTCGATATTAAATTATTTTCTAAGCGATTCGATTCCTAATTTTCGTTGCGCTATCTGTCTCTAATGCCTTCGAACATAAACAACTTTAAAAGAACCGTACACTGAAATCGGAAAAGCAAATAAATTTCACAATTATATGACAATTTCTCTGAAAAAAAATCAATTATCTGTTAACATTATCAAGAACATTTCGTAGATAAAAATACAAATGAGTTCAGATTGAATGCGAAATATTTTGATTATGATTTAAACAAAATGTGTTTTTTCTTTGTCTTGCTTTTGTTTTCATTATTCTTCTTCTGTTTACTTCAGTAATTATACCAGTAAACAATCTGTGCATATATTGCTCGAAAACTAATTTGTGAAGTTTGTGAGTTTCTTTTATAACAATTCTCACCCATTCGATCCTCAATTTTACCTTCATTAGCTTTAATTGGTTTTCAAGAATATGATGCATTTTCAGCAGCAACATACTTCTGAAACTAAATATTTCATTGGTTTGTCACCATTGTCACTTTCTCAAGGGTTAAAAGAAAACACCCTGAAAGTGATCCTTCTCAAATTTTCTAGATTTGCAGGCAAAACAACAAAATTAACGTGCACGAATTCGCCGAAGCTTGTTATATCTGCTTCTGAACTATATAATCAAAATGTGTCTTAAATAGACAATTTGTGAACAAATATAACAACCTCTACATTCGGGAAAAAACTGGAAGAAGAGAGGTTGTGACGTATTTTTACTTACTAAATTTTGAAAGAGTAAATAATTAAATGGAATAATCATAATTAATAAAGATAGGTGAAAAGTTGCTCGAAATTATTAGAAAGAAAACTTTCCTCGAATCGATCCTATAGATCCATTCTTCAATATATCAATGACTTGAATACAGAATTTCGTGTAAGAACGCTGTCTTTGGCCTGCTAGACTAAATCGATGATTCTGAGGAAATATATATATATATATATATATATATATATATATATATATATATATATATATATATATATATATATATATATATATATATATATATATATATATATATATATATATATATATATATATATATATATATATATATATATATATATATATATATATATATATATATATATATATATATATATATATATATATATATATATATATATATATATATATATATATATATATATATATATATATATATATATATATATATATATATATATATATATATATATATATATATATATATATATATATATATATATATATATATATATATATATATATATATATATATATATATATATATATATATATATATATATATATATATATATATATATATATATATATATATATATATATATATATATATATATATATATATATATATATATATATATATATATATATATATATATATATATATATATATATATATATATATATATATATATATATATATATATATATATATATATATATATATATATATATATATATATATATATATATATATATATATATATATATATATATATATATATATATATATATATATATATATATATATATATATATATATATATATATATATATATATATATATATATATATATATATATATATATATATATATATATATATATATATATATATATATATATATATATATATATATATATATATATATATATATATATATATATATATATATATATATATATATATATATATATATATATATATATATATATATATATATATATATATATATATATATATATATATATATATATATATATATATATATATATATATATATATATATATATATATATATATATATATATATATATATATATATATATATATATATATATATATATATATATATATATATATATATATATATATATATATATATATATATATATATATATATATATATATATATATATATATATATATATATATATATATATATATATATATATATATATATATATATATATATATATATATATATATATATATATATATATATATATATATATATATATATATATATATATATATATATATATATATATATATATATATATATATATATATATATATATATTTCTACAGCTCCTCCACGAAATTCAATGCGCAACGAGTTATTATCATTTTTTTTGTAATAAAAGTAAGACGGCGTTATGGTCAAAATATTCAATAAAACGAAAACATATTTATCAAAATCAAATTCGTTGCTAAATTAGCGATTGAATATTTAATGAATTTCTTAATTTGAAATCGGATGATTGAAACTTATAATTATAGTTATGCGAAAATTCGAATTTTAATTAATATTTTATATTTAATTTTCTATATATATCTTCTGCGTAATATAATAAATACACCCACCTTGATTCTTCCGTATGAAAAAGATTCTTCACAAATATCAATTGCGATATTCGATAATGCGTAATACAAGCGCGTACCACTCCTTACAGGGTCCTATTGAAAGCAATTGATTTCTACTCCGTTTAATTTCGAAAATTATCCAAAATCTTTTTTTGTTGTATTTGTGATACTGTAGCAAAAATATGATGCCGTTGGAATATATATTTTCGAATAGAATTTTATAAAATAATCGCTCACTCGTATTGAATGAGAAAACTTAGATTCGACTACCATCCAAGCGAGTTTTAATAAACCTTCACGTTAAGAAGCTGAAACCGCTCTACGGGTGAATTCGAAAGAAACTAAAAGTGATCTCTCGAATAAGAAGCGATCGCTCTGTACGCGCGTCTATGAAAGGCACGCAATGCAATCCAATCAGCATCAGAAAAGTTACAAAAGTAACTATCACAACAATAACTACCACTAATACATTGCCGTGCTATACGTGCGTTATGACGCTGAGCTGATGGATTTGATGGTAAAACTGAGGTAAAACTGATGGTGAGTCTGATGGTGAGTCTGATCGTGAGGCTGAAATTGATGCTGAAATTGAAACAGAAGTTGTCAGTTTTTGTTGTTGGTGGTACTAAATATATCTTTATATTAGATGCAACTGGTTGACATTGAATGGGCTTCACTTTTATATTTTTGTTTGTTTCGTTATTTCATCAATTTTTTTGCCAACATCAAAACAGATTTCAAAATGAATTGGCGTAAACGCCAAGGTGCGAAAATCGTTTACGCTGCTTTTGGGATTAATTTCAGTTATAATTATATTAAAAAATATGTTTGTATACATTATAATTATTATTTATTGAAATTTGTACAAAGTGCAAACATTATTTGTTTTGCATTTTCTTTGATTGATTTTGTTTTTGGTTGTTGGAAAATATTTCTTTCTATTGTTATTTCTTTTTGATTTCTTTCTTTTCCTTCCTCTTTCTTTTACTTTCGCAAAAGAGTTATGTAAGACGTTATAAACTAACATTTTTATTAGTTTTTATTTGATTTTGTTCGCTCCTGCTGCTGCCGTTGATCACGTTTCCTGGTAACGTGCTGTATTGTAGCAACAACATCGTTTTTGAACTCGAACCAAATCCATTCTGCTCCCAACAATTACCTAACATTTAATGCGTTTGGTGTTCGTGAAGCAATACACCATAATGAATGGCACGCGTCATCTTTGTGCATGGTAGATGGTTTATGGTAAATACCTTATATGTATGATAGTCTATGCCGCACGCTAAGCTTGCAACATTTTAGTTGGGATCATTTATTAAGAAGTCGTTTAGGGTATAATAGAAGTATTTAAGGAGTTTTAATGTCTTCATTTTTAAAAGAAAAAATGTATTCTAAATAAATATTGCTAATTTAGATTTTAAAAATTATCGACCGGAAATCATAATAATGAATTCTTAAAAATAACCAACAATTCAAATAAATAAACAAATTAATTAGTTATGAATAATCGCTAAATAATGAATTGAAAACAATATTAATTATGATATTTTCGCCATAAATATCTATCGGAGCGAATCAAATTAAGTCCAACATTTTTTTTTAATTATTCACTCTTACAAAATTATGAAATCCTGTATCACTAAAAACTGTTATAAAAAACTATCTTTTATAAAAAAGGTATAAAAGGGAATTAAGAAAAAGACTAAGAGTATATTTTGAATGAAGGGCAACAACAATCACATGGAAGAGAAGTATAAGCAAAAGCCACACGAGCAGCTAAGCAAAACAATCATGATCGATTATAAATACGAGGAGCACCGGTTGGTCGGGGATACATCATCGATTGAATTTCAGTGATTAATTAATATTAGATTGGTTTTACCAAATGAATGATTGATTAATTTTTATTCGATTTAAATAAATACTAATAAAAACATATACTTTCCGATTCCAGCTTTCGCTGCGTTAGATATTAAATTAATTATAGCTTCTACATTAGCTTTGAATTGTTATAGGATTTTTCGAATTGGTTTCGTGCTTATTTATTTGTCCATAAAGGTTATTTATGATTAATTTTTTTGTTTGAGAAAGGCAAAATAATCACATAAAATAGAAACAGGTTGGCGATAATTAGTAGACCTCACAAAACCTGCAAAACTATTCACAAAAAAATAATAATAAATAAATGAAATTGTATGTGAAAAATGCAGATTTCTTTTTTATCATTGTATACAAAAATCGAAAACAAATATTATCTGTTTTGAATTTTTTTTTCTTAAAGTTTTTGAAGATTGATAATCTCGAGAAGCCGGTTCCAAAGAGACCTGTTTATTTTTATTGCCAGCCACCGATCGATTTAATTAAAAGAAGAAACTTAAATCGCACAAATTTTTAACTGTAGATGTTATTATTTTATCTTATGTGTTATATCTATTGCGCATTGTTGTTGCCACCTTCATAAAAACAATGTCCTACAAGTTCAGTAAGAGTCAGTTATTGTTTGATATGAAAACGATAACAAAAGTCACAAAAACGTAATAAAATGCAAGCTAAAGCCATGTCATCAAATGACTGTACTTTTAAATAATTAGTTTTTGAATGCATTATTTTCTTTTTCTGTTTATCTATATTTATCTATTTTTTAGGGAATTGTTGACATCGTGTGCTTATGTCATTGCTTTTAAAATTTTTGCCTTTTTTATAATTCTGTGGTAGACTATTGAGACAAGAAATTTAGTCTATGGCTAAATTTCAACAAATTTCATCTGTATCGAAAATTATTTCATATGGTCCATATGGTCCGTCGGAAAGTGGTAATTGATACTTTTTAAAACCATTTTTTATGGAACAATAATGAAAATTGAAGTAGTTTTAATTATGCTCCATTTATTACCAGTCCGTTGGTCAGCCAGTTGTTTGTTCCTGATAAGACAAACGTTGGAACATCAAGAGTTTTGAAGGTGATTGTGAGAAAATATGGTTTCGAAGAAATTAATCTCTCACTCTGCACTCCAGATCCGGCTTTAGTGATTATTCTTTTTTGCCAAATAGGAAGAAAGGCTTTCGTCTGAAACGATATTCCAATGATGAAAATTTTAAGGTGACAACCATTTTTGCAGCTTATTGGGAAGTTATTAATAGGATTTAACCAATTATTTAATAGAATGAAAATCTCTCGTAAATAATTTTCAGAATTTTACTATCATTTCAATCCATAAATTATTTTCACCAAAATTCACAGAATTTTCATTTAAATGGACTGAAATTTTTTCTCTACAAGGCCATGTCCTCATAATTTTATCCCAACATCCTTTCCGTTAAGTTCAATATATTCCTCACAAATAAATCCTAGGACTTGTGTGCGTAAAATATTTTTAATATCTTTTTAATTTGACATTTATTTTGCGAACATTTCATAAAAAAATGCCAGAAGCGTTTTCGTTCCTACCGTTTTAATCCTCTTTCTTTGCATTCTCCTAAACTACTGAAATAATTTTATTGGACATTATTCTCCCCGATCGTTGATGTTCGAATGAGTTTCAAATGGAATTAATTGAAATTTTATTGTATTGAAAATCCATTGATATTGATTTAATTTGTAACTCCATTCATACGAAATTTTTTCTCTGCAGTGAAGCAATGCCGAAGGGTGTGGAAAATCAAGCGACTATACAAAATTTATATCACATTTTGTTTTTTACACCCTACACCCGAAGGTTGAATTTATACTAACTTTGTTCTTCCGTTTGTAATGTATTCAAAGAGGCGTAATACGTATAGCAAAGTATGTATGATATAATCTTGATCAAAATCACCTCCTAAGTCGTTTTAGTTATGTCCGTTCTTCCTCCTGTGTGTCTGTCTGTCCACCTGCCTGTGGATTACAATTATAGGAGAACAAATGGAGCTATCGGAATAATGGTATGAATATTCACTCTCATCACTACAATCTGGTATTAATAAAATCGGGCAAGTGACACACCTACTTTTTATGAAATGACACTGTAAAGATCCATTTATCAGTCCCCACTAGAAATTTGAAGTTGAAATTTTATTGCCAGGATAGCGGTGCGAGATATTATAAATCCAGAGGAAACAGGCGAGACATACCCACTTATTATATTTACTATACCATGCGTGGACTTCTTTGAGAAAATTTGGGATGGAGATGAGTTAGTGTATCTAAATTAACCAAGAAAAAGGAAATGCAATTTTAAAAAGGATATGCCTTTTTTGTATTTTAACCAGATTTTGGTTTCATTACGAGTGTAGGGTATATGAGCTTCGGTCAGGCCGAAGAGTAAGAATGATTTTTTTCGCCTACCAAAATTAAATTCGTTATCCTCGCAACAAATTCGATGGTTTCCTTGGTATTGGTATGGCCATTCCTACATTTTTATCCACAATAGTTTTTATATTTCATCGGCCAATTATTGAAAATGAATGCAAATTGACGTAACCGAAAGCGGCTTAAAACCCGGAAAAAAAATTAAGCAAGAATTAAAAATTAATTTGTATTATTTTTATACATGCTTTTTGAACAGATCCACTGTTCAAAATTTCCAAAAGCGAGTGAAAGGAAAATCGTAGACAGAGACAGACGAGGAGTTGAAGAAATTATATGTATGTGCTTGGGGATAAATAAAGGAGAAAAGTGTTTAAAGAAATATTTCTCTTTGACAACTTATTTGGTGTTTGTTAATTTAATTGGATAATTAAAGGTTAATTAAAATTAAGTTTTCACTCTGGATTTTGATATGATTTTCCGTCACACCTTTGGAAATTTAATTTCATCCTTCCTAGGCAATAACTAAATCGTAATAAGTAATTAAATAAGCTCATCAATATTTATTGACACTTGACAAGAGTATTATTGTGTTCTATGTGTTTGTAATAACTCGAAAACTAAGTTTATTCAAATTTCAATACGCAAATCCGGTCTGCCGCACAACTCGGTTTTGTCGAACTATTGTAGGCAGTTGCAGGTATCGGTTACCATTACACCGCTGTACCAATGCGTTTGACATCAATTGGCAATGAGCGTGCTAAGCAAAAGAGCAGCGACCGTTCGGAGGGTCGTCGAAATGTGTCGTTTGATTGCGTGTTCAAATCTTTTTATTCGCTTCGTGACTACGGAATGCCAAATTTATGACTACTAGCACCGCTTTAATCGAAAGTGAACAAAGTCAAAAGTGATTAAGGTTATTTATTCTATTTTACAGACTTTGCTACATATGGTTTGATATTAAAATATTTCTATTGATAATAATGTTTTTGACAAATAATCCAAAAACATGTGAAGCAATGGGCGTATCCAAAAATGGAATTATTGGTCTACTTTGGCTTCTATTTGTCATATGATAATCACATTCACAGCCTGTCTAAAATATTTTTTAAACAGGAGATTGCGATTGTAATGCCGGTTAGTTTTGAAGACGACAGCATCTATCTGCAATTTCAACTAAACAGTGTCTAGGGTCCACTTACCAATCATTAATTACAGGCAAAAGGGTCTAGGTGAGTGCCTTTATCAAAATTCGAAGCCAATCTTTATAAAAATGCCCTTGGGGTCCTTTCTATGATATTGAACTATAATGTAAATATTTAACACATAAGAGTCTATCGGGGTCATTCTGATAGTTTGGTATACATATATTATTACTTAGAGACACAGCAGGGAAGAATGATCAAGACAAAAACCCGAAAAAAGCGTAACGTCTAAAATTAAGACAGAAGTAAAGGCGAGAATTCAACAAAGTTTTCCAAATTCTTTTCAAGCTATTTATTATCCCAAATTATACTCGCACGCCATCTTCTTCAAGGCATGCAGGACTAAGTAAACATCCTAAAAAAAGCTTCCATCAACATTCTTGAAACCTAGAACTTAATAAAGAGATTTGCCACAGCATAATCTTTCCTAAAAACATCCACATACTTAAAACGCACAGACAAACACACCGGAAATGTATGCGAGGAAGGAGCCGGAAACCTCTCCCATCCTTTCTTGTTGGACTTTCTGATGTCAATGTTTTAAGAAACTGAAAAGAAAAATAAAAGGAATTGAAAGTATGAGAGTTAAATTGCAATCTTTTATCGTACATTATCGTACCCTGGAGAAACATTTTGTCACAGGCATTTAACCACCGGTAAATTGAGAAAGATGCGTGTAGGGACTTCATTTGGCCTTTTAGTGATCGCATATTTTCGTATTAAATCGATGTTTCCTAAATGAAGAAATAGTTACTCCTTTTATGATTTATCCAAACCATGGAAGCTTTATTCCCCGCCGATTTAGAGAAAAAGAATTGTCTATTAAGATGGAATAGAAAATTGCAAAATATAAAAAAGAATTCAAGCTTTTATCCTTAAACAGTTTGCTTAATTCCTGTTTTGGATTTGCTTACTCATCACGCAAATTTATTTCAAGCAAATATCCTGCACGTGGTTGCTATTCGTTTTTTTATCAAATGGACCGAATGGGACCACTTTCGTATGAAACAATCGATCCACATTCGTAAAACCAAAAAAGTTTAAGACCGTGTGTATTTTCAACCACGGTTAGACTGTCATTAGTGTTTAATACTTAATTTTGCGAGGGACAAATTAATCCATTTCATGAGTCATGAATTGTTAATTTGCAAGAAGCAAACCACAAAAAACAGTAAAGGTTTTGAACGAAATCGACTTTTCCAAAATTATAATTTTCCAGGTTTTTTAGTAGAATCTGTGATCTAACAATAAATCATCGTGGATACTTCTAACAAAACAATTAATGCAAAATCTCCTTCGCTTCTGGGATTCATTTTGATATAATCCTCCCTTTCCATTCCGTTTTCATTCTTCATTCGTTTCATTTCATCTGTTGTTTACAATCAAAAAAAGACATATTGGTTTTAGGCGCAATGGCATTAAAGCCTTTCAGCATATACTGCACGTTCGCATTTTACTCTAATGTTTTTATCTGTGAAAGAAGATACAACATCATTAATTGCTGAGTAATGACTCACTGAATTCTGGCAAAATGAAAGGTTACAATTTTTATTATAATCCCTTAAGAAAACAATAATTACAGCAATGGAAAAAGCTAAGGCTCTGCAAATCGCAGCAAACGTGGCAAATTTGAATTTTGCTCCTCCGTTTCACGTGCTTGACCGCAAAACAACACCCGCAGTTACTCCATCCTATCGATTAATTATGAAGGGAGAGTTATTGCTGTTTGCAAACGAGATTGTGACTTCTTCATAAACTATTCTTCTTGTATATGTCGTTTGTTGTCTATAAATTCTCTTAAGCTCATTTACAACATTGGGCTAATTGATGCTGTTGCTTTATCAGCTGCGATTAGTATTATTGTGCTATTCTGTATTCATTTGATTGTTTTCAAAATAAAACTTCTTTTTCTTATTACGCTGTCATCGTGTATTAAATATAATTGCTTACCGCCTATCTTCATTCCGTTCACTATCGCTTATATATCGCAAATTAAGGCCACTTTCAATACGAATGAAACCTTCTTCGAATATTAATGAATACACGTATGCTGTTGCAGCCAGGCTCGAGCACATTAAAAGCAAGCACATTAGCTGAGTTTGTTAAAAGAAATGGACTTGGATCTTCAGCCTAAGGAAATTGAGAGAACTTCTATGAAAGTTCAGATTACTTTCCTAAAAAAATAATTCGATATTATTCTTTTTCAAATTTGTTATTTTTCAATATTGAAATATATTTCTTAATCAAATAAACATTCGTTTGATTTCGATCGAAACAAAGGATAATTTTTTCATTCGGATAAAAGAAAAGATACAGCCTTAGCTGAGTTATAGCTTCAGAGTCAGAACAAAATGTTAGATAAACCATGACTGCGATGTCGCAACTAGACCCAATTGCTGTCGAGTGGCACTATCCCTAAACCTCGATAATCGCAACAGAAGTTTGTGCCAATGTATTCATATCACGCTATTTGTAATAAGCCATTTTTATTACGAAATATTTAGAGGGATTATTAGAGAGATTTAGAGATTTAGAGAGTTATTTAGAGAGATTACAATTGCTTTAGTTGGAGATTTTCAAAAAAGGGCTATTTTTTGAAAATCTATTACGTAAGGCATTTGTTTATTTACGCATTAGAATTAGAATTTTCATATAGAACGAAGCTCTGTCTTCAGCTATTTTTTTGGTAGATTTTGAAACTAACAAAAAATTTTACTCTCTCTAATTTAGAAGAAAATTAATAACTTTGAAAATCATCAGCAACACTATTTATCAAGTACAGAAAATAAACAAATTCGATAACCTCGAAATATAATTCAAAAACTTGCTATAACCAACATGGCATATCGTCGAGGGATTTTAAAACAATTGCAATTTGATCCGAAATCATGACATTTCGAAATCATTTTATCACGTAATTTTGCCTTCGACTTATTTTTCATAAAATTTTATACCTTTGTGACGTCTTCCTGTCAATTTCAATCTAATATCAAATTTTTCTTGCCGTTTTTCAATATTTGTTCGACGTAGAAATCTCAATTGATGAGTAAATCCTCTTGAAGCTACGATATTTTATTAGAAGATTTATTCAAAACGGATACGGAAGTTAAGATTTATCCCCTTCGATTATTGCTCAGTCGTCCAATATTCTGTTAGCACGCCATTCGAATTTAAAAACATAATCCTGCTATTTTGCTATTACGTATGATGATGATAAATGTTATTGCGTAATAAATGTATTACAAACACCTCCGAACGATAGAACAGATTGAGTAGAGGAATGATGGAAAGATAGGTAAAGAGAGTGAGAAGGGGCGAGTGAGATTGGAAAGCATACAATTTGTAACTATCGAAATGATTCGAAGAAATTCGTGACGCAAGTTCAACGAAAAAGGGAAGGTCAAAACGGATCATATGAATTTAAATGACGTTGCAGCTTATTGAACAAAAATCTCTGGATTTAAATTCAAGACTTGTGATGTTTCCTTTCAAGCATAAAATTACAGTTAGGTGAAGTAAACTCAGATAGATATAATAAGCAGGGAAATTAAATTTTTGGGTAATATATTTTGGGTATAAAAATAGGGTTTTGGCATATATATATATATATATATATATATATATATATATATATATATATATATATATATATATATATATATATATATATATATATATATATATATATATATATATATATATATATATATATATATATATATATATATATATATATATATATATATATATATATATATATATATATATATATATATATATATATATATATATATATATATATATATATATATATATATATATATATATATATATATATATATATATATATATATATATATATATATATATATATATATATATATATATATATATATATATATATATATATATATATATATATATATATATATATATATATATATATATATATATATATATATATATATATATATATATATATATATATATATATATATATATATATATATATATATATATATATATATATATATATATATATATATATATATATATATATATATATATATATATATATATATATATATATATATATATATATATATATATATATATATATATATATATATATATATATATATATATATATATATATATATATATATATATATATATATATATATATATATATATATATATATATATATATATATATATATATATATATATATATATATATATATATATATATATATATATATATATATATATATATATATATATATATATATATATATATATATATATATATATATATATATATATATATATATATATATATATATATATATATATATATATATATATATATATATATATATATATATATATATATATATATATATATATATATATATATATATATATATATATATATATATATATATATATATATATATATATATATATATATATATATATATATATATATATATATATATATATATATATATATATATATATATATATATATATATATATATATATATATATATATATATATATATATATATATATATATATATATATATATATATATATATATATATATATATATATATATATATATATATATATATATATATATATATATATATATATATATATATATATATATATATATATATATATATATATATATATATATATATATATATATATATATATATATATATATATATATATATATATATATATATATATATATATATATATATATATATATATATATATATATATATATATATATATATATATATATATATATATATATATATATATATATATATATATATATATATATATATATATATATATATATATATATATATATATATATATATATATATATATATATATATATATATATATATATATATATATATATATATATATATATATATATATATATATATATATATATATATATATATATATATATATATATATATATATATATATATATATATATATATATATATATATATATATATATATATATATATATATATATATATATATATATATATATATATATATATATATATATATATATATATATATATATATATATATATATATATATATATATATATATATATATATATATATATATATATATATATATATATATATATATATATATATATATATATATATATATATATATATATATATATATATATATATATATATATATATATATATATATATATATATATATATATATATATATATATATATATATATATATATATATATATATATATATATATATATATATATATATATATATATATATATATATATATATATATATATATATATATATATATATATATATATATATATATATATATATATATATATATATATATATATATATATATATATATATATATATATATATATATATATATATATATATATATATATATATATATATATATATATATATATATATATATATATATATATATATATATATATATATATATATATATATATATATATATATATATATATATATCCATTCGTTCTGGACTGGTGGTTGTGTTATGTAGTTACATAGACTATCATATAGTTTTCTTTGCATAATTTTAGGCATCGCTTTCAATATTCAACAACTATCGTTTAATTCTATTTCTATAAACTTCTGAAATGGTACAGTTTAGAAATTTGGTCTCTAAAACTTTTGGTCTCAGTTTAGAAACAGTGGCCTCTTTAGATCTAATATCTGCAATTTTCAGATACTATTAAGGTATCCCGAAATAGAATAGTAAAATTCTGACATATGTTTCAAAACTATCAACAAGGGAATATAAAAATCTGATATAGTGTGAGCTATGGAAAAGCTATAGAAAGGATCACATTAGAAAAAAGGATCACATTAATAACATACAATATTACATTAATTACTACAATATTAGTGGAAAAGTATGCGTGTGTATTTCGTTGATTTCCTAATGTCAAAGAAAACCATTACAGACTTTTAGAAATGTAGATCAAATGTAGTCATTGGGTCATCAGAATTACTACATTCTTCCAATATTTTTGAAACTACTAAAATCTAAAATTGAACCGGTTTTCTGGCTTATTAATTCTATCATTCACAAGTTTCCGGCAAATAAAGTAAATACTTCTATCCTTAGGAATCCTTCTATTCTGCTTGCAAACAAAGGAAAATTTTCTATTCTATTCTTCTATGATTGTTGAGTTTTCATACATTTCATTCATTTCCATATTATAATCTCATAAATCTGCTCTAATAATGATCATCCGTGTATGCAATTTTTAAGCATTTCCTAAATTTTGGCGATGTGGCAACCACAGAATGGATGTAAAGCGGCTTTACTGAGATTACAGTTGCATAACGAATGCGTTTTTGATTCGTGCGAAGAAAAATATCGCCTGCAGATCCAACACATCTACAACACAATTTATTAAAAAAGTTAGTTTTAAAAAAGAAAATCGGGTCATTGTTCACATTTGTTTTTGCGAAACTAATAGGAGTATGTTTTCAATATATTTCCAATAATACTCTCCTTAAATGCACAACGGTGATTGTGGGTGCGCATATGTAAAAGTTTTTAAATATGCAGGCATGTTTAGATACAAAATAATTTATTTTCAATATCACAAGTTAATTTTTCTATGAACTTTGTTTAATATACTAATTTAACTTCAGATGAGAGAAAAGTAGAAATTTAGGTAATGTTTCCAAAGATTCCAAAGTGTATTTTTAATAATATTCTAAAATCGAAAGGTTTTTGAAAATGTTAATATTTGTTCTAAAGGCAGGACCTGACATTTTCAGTATAGTTTTGTATCTTCCATTGCGTTTCTCAATCAATCAAAGTAAATAAATATAGATTTAGAGTCTTTTGAATGGTTTATTGAATAAATAATTATATTTACAACCCTGCACATTTTACGTCGTCAAATAAGTGAATGCAAGAACCAGACTAATTCTCGGTACTTGTACATTATTATACGATGCTTCCAATAAATTTCTTCGCTGGTTTTATTAGCAATGAAATGAACCGTTCTACCTGAACTAAACAGATGAAAAAATAAGTATGAATAAAATTTGTAAAAAACAAAAGGCATTGTGTCGTGTCTAACTTTCCAAGGTTTTATAAAGCCTTTTTAGCCATTTTCCATTTTTTCTTAATTTTTTGAACCAAGCATTTAATTAAACGAAATAATTACATACACTTAATAATTAAACGAAATCGAATAAATATCCATATTTTGCATAATTTCAATTAATTGATAATAATTTTCGGAAATTCGGCCCTATCAGAAGTAATCTATTTTAATAACCAGAAAGGAGCACACACATGCAACTGTGGAGAAATTTCCGGTATAATTGTCTTAATGTATTTCTTGGAAAGTTAGTTTTTATTAAATATTTTTAAGAACTAATAAATATCTTTTAATTAATTTTTATTACAATTCTATTTTATTATTAATGGACTGGTAATTATTGCTTTCATAATTTATGTACTCATAATTTTTTTAATTGACAATTTTCTATTTGTTTTATTGTTATTAGTGAAAATGGAATTTACTAAAAACAATTTAATATTACCTAAACATTCTAGCAGAATTGACATCTCTATTCCAGTGGAATCCAGCAGGTTTCCTGACTGCTTAGTTGGTTGGAGTACATGATAATATACTGGAAGCGAATAATGACGAGTATTTTATATCTTCTGGAGAAAGTGAAAAATTATTCATTGAATTAAATCGTTTAATTCTTTAATGAAATCAAAACTCGATGACAAATATTTAATTGTGGGTTGTTTTCAAACTCGGTAAATTCAGATTAGAATTTATTAAATACGTTATAATCGGCAGCTTCTACTGTCGCTAACCGCAATTATAAATAGCTATAAATATTTTCTTTGTAATCAATTTAGATTAATTTAACTAGATTCGACCTCTTTTTTGTGTCTCTTAATGCGAATGTTTTATCAGTCAATTGATGCACACCCACACCCCCAAAGAACACTCGATCATGCTTGCAACCATATCTTTATATATCGAGATAGAAAAGAATTCATTTAGAAAAGTGTGCACACACACACAAACACATACGCACACATGCACTCATACATATAATAGAAATTTCGTTTAATGTAAGCCACCGGATCTATTTTGATTCGATTGATATTTAAATTCAATTTGATTTATATCAGATTTTTCGATTTAGAGAAGGAAGGCAATCGAAACCCAGACGAAAACCGCAATAACAACAAAAGGCAGCACAAGCAATAGTAACAAAAACACAATTGAACGAGACGATAACAATGAAGAGGATTTTTATAGAAAATTGCACTAAAAATTCTACTGAATAGCCGTTGTAAAGGTACACAGAGAGAAAAAGGCGTTGCTAAGCAGTAAATGCCGATAAACCCATTCATTCAGATACAGTGTATATAGATGTGTGTGTGTGTTTGGGTGAGTGTGTGTGTATAAAAGGTTAAATAAAAGATTTTAATTAGGGTTAAATTCTTTAACTTTTTTCATCTCCCGAAGTGTCCTCTGAGAGTTCTCTCTCAAAAACTTACTTTCAAAAGATTTATTTTCAATGTATTCAGCATTTTAGAATTTGGTTCACTCAAATCAATTTTGCTTCACATCGAACATTGAAAATAAACAAATACAACAACAACTGCAATTATCTATTACAGCAATAAAATATTTTGGCAGGGATCACTTTCTAAAAATTTTTTTATTGAAAATTAAATAAAACTAAGACAGAGAAAATGTTCTGATAGCGAAAAAACATCCCAAAAAACCAAATGTCAAAAATTGTTCATTAATATTGGTATAAAACAAATAATTTAGCCAAGAGGAAAAATATAATTATTCAGTAGAGAATATGTAAATTCAAGATCTCTACCCCTTCCCCCTTATTCCGAAATACCTATTGGCCCTTTTATTGAGGATTTATCGAAATTATGTGGTAGAAAATTCCACAAGAATCGAATATTGCGTGGTCTCACTGTAAAAAAACATATTCACGTTTTTACATTAAAAACGACGTCTAGCATTCGTTCTGCTGACCTTGGTAAAACTGAAAACGGTGTCAACTTGTGTGACAAAAACTATAAACAAACAAAGATTTCATATCTTCGAAAATAGAAAAAAACGTAAAACAAACAAAATTAATAACTTCAAGTCTACGCTGAAAAAATTCAAGAAAAAGCTTGAAAAAGTAACGTGTATTGTAAGTTTCCGATTATGGAATTTCATTACAAAAACCTTAATCAATAAGAACGTGAACGTATGAGAAAGATTTGTGATATTATTAAAGAAATACGAGCGAGCGAAAGAGAGAGATAGGTGAAACCGAAGGTTAATAATTAAATTATGAATTCTTCTGGTCTTTTCACGTGGTTCCAAGGTATTTACCCTTGTTCCCCTTGACAATTTTAAAAATATGAAAAAATAAAAACTTGATAGAATTGATGGAATTGGTGATATCTTTTAACGACAATAGACCATTTTGAACGAATTTGTTTTTCTGTGGGGTGTGAAAACTTTCTTTTTTGATAAAACATCTCATCTGCTCGACTCTATTTCGTTTACTCGTACATCGATTGTAATCATATCAGTTAGATTTTTTATTTGCCACGAATATCATCTAAATCTAAAAATATTGTCTATAAAAAACAACGCTAAAACGACATGAAATTACCTTCACTTTCCTTTTTTACAATTCGAAAAAATTGAAAAAAAGGAAATTTAATTTTTTTCGATATTGAAATGATCGCTTTTATTGCGTACATGTACGTACAAAAAATGACGTTGAAGTGGCCCAGATACGAAAGATACCACCCGTAGAAAGTAGAAAGCGAAAGTGATTTCGCGATTACTTCCCACAATTTATTGCCATCACTTCATGGCATTTGATACCTAATGAAAGTTTGAAGGAAATGATGACACAGATAGAGAGAAAAGGGAGAGATTCGTCGTATAAAAATACAATCAACAGTGGCGTAGTAACGGTTAGGTAACATCCGGGAGCAATATGTGTGGATCGTTATTTGTTTAGAGTTTTTCATCTAATGATTATCTCTTGCAAATTTAATACAATCTTAGTTTTTTTGGTGCGTTCTTATTCTTGTTTTCTTGCTTCCAATCTGCTCGCATATCACATTTTAATTGGTGCCCCCAAAGTTGGGACCCCCGCCTTCTCATTCCTTCTGTATTTCCGCTTACATACAACTACTCGTACAAACGAATACTTTAAGACACTTCTAAAATGCAAATTCCTCAACATTCAGATTTTTTTATAGATTTAATGTCCTCGAATCAATTCACGTTGCCAAAGTCATTACTGATTGACATCTGCAACATTGTATTTTGTCAATATTCAAGTAATGAGATAAAGCACTATTGCGAGCACTTGTATTTTCCCTTCTAACTTAATCTCATTCGAACAGATTCAGAGCAAACAATAATCTTTACTCTTCTTGTCATTTATCGTATTAATTATTGACTTACATTTGTTAACATTGCTCACAGAATAAACGTTATTTTAAAATATATCCGCATATTATATTTAGTACGATTAGAGATATATCTATAAATATATGCATAAGAAGTGGGCGATCAGATGTTACCCTGTCACGAACTAAACCGTGGCACGGTGCCCCAATTATTTGAGAATTTCCTTCACAACAACAACCATACACCAATACTTTACCGAGAAATTTAATTTAGATATGAAATCGCTACAGCGAAACAGCTGATTTTAAAAGAAATGGATGATTGTTTTCTCTTTGAGGTATTACCGGTATTCTTCAGTTATTGCAGAAACCATGGCATGGATTTTCAAGGTCACGGTTTTAGTGATTGCACTCAAAATTTAAGTTCTCTGCTTAGCAAAAATTAAAAAACCAATTTAATTAAACAAAATCCAATTTAAAAAATACTCAATCTAATTTCATTAAACCAAATTAAAAAAAAGAAATTAAATAAATGTGGAATAAAATTGAAACTAAAGTGAATTCAGCAAAATTCTTGATAGAGAAATCACGGTGAAGTCAGATATTTTTTTAAAAAGAACAATGTTTAGCTCATTCTTAATTGTCTAGTAGTGTCTTTAATAATTTCATGATCTCTTCAATGAAATAACGCTACATGAATTTTTTGTGAATGCGTGTGACACACAAAAAAAGAGGTGGTTGCTGTAAATAAATATTGAATGCCCATTGGTCCCTTCTCCGTCGTACCGTTTGCAACTCGCCACTGACCGAGTGGCAAACGGTTTATCATCAATTGTTTCACTCTTGTTCAAATAGAAACGAGTGCAACGCATTTGTTCGTTTCTCGGCGACGTTCAACGACTTTGTCCCCTCTGCAGCGATTTTCATTTTCCGTATAAAAAGCAATTAATTTCAATTTAAACGTTGTTCAACTTAGCGTCCGTTTAAGTGTTGCATGTTCATTAATAAACTTAATCGTTTGTTGTTATGCATTCATTTGTTGTTGTTATGCGGCTATGCATGTGGTTTCTTTTAATGTTATTATTATGAAAACTGCAGTTCAAAAAAATTTAGTATATTAATTATAATAATATTTGAATAAATATTTACTTCCGTTAACTTTTTCAAAATTTTAATTTTTTTTAATAAATTTTTCTTTGAAATTAAATTGCTTTTTAAATCGATTAAATTATTCCAAATCGACCGATCGCTAGATCGTTATTTGTTTGATCTGTTGTCAGCGACATTTAGTCGAGGATGTCAACGATGACAATGGCGAGCTTCTGTTCGCATTAATCTGGCGTGCTTTTAACAGCTTCCATGAGATTACCTTAACACCGTATATGTATATGTGTAAATGTGTGATATGCCTTTGATTGGTTTGTCATGGCGAGCACGTTTCGTAATATCGTAGCTTTTTGCTGTTTCCGAAGCATTGAAGTTTTCCGAAAAAAGCATCATCGTCGTGTGATTTGAACTCGAGTGTTGCGTGACAAAGTCACGTCGCATATCGAAGATAATTTACATGCAGTATGATTTTCGTTATATTTTCTGCTCTCTTCTTCAACGCACACCATCTCAAACGATTTTAATAACACTAAATAAGTTAAAATAATTTATGAAATTTAAGTTAAGGTAATTTATGAAATTATTTAACAAAAAGTACGAATATTTTAATTCGATTTGAAGATCAAACAAAAATTTATTTTTTTCCATTTCAAAAACAAAAATGGTTTCACGATGTATAATAACTAAAATTAATTTGTTTATTAGCTTCATCGTTTTCAACTGGATGCGCTCAACATTTAATAAATTTCAGAGATTTAGTTTCATCGGTGTATGAATGCAAAAAGTGCTTGGAATCAGCTACTTCGAGTGGCCCCTCAACAAATATTGATACATCTTTAATATCTCTCATATTTATAAACGCTAAAAATAATTTCGCAGATATATATTTAAACAGAGCCAGTCGTATCATCAACAAATGCTAAAACTAGATTTGACTCTTTACGCCTGCAAAGAGCGACTATCGCTCTTGTGGAAGACCGAAACGACAATCGTATGAAAATGTGTTTTAAGACCGACATGGACTTGTCTTGCAAAGGTCTTCGACGAGACGCTATGGAATCGAAGACCTCTTCGAAGACTTCTTCCATAAATTTACTGCAGGCTACTTTTATGTCATTACGAGTAAACTATTTAAAAATATATTATCTCTAGATACACGAATACATTCATACGTATTAACCTGTCAAAATATTGTGAAATAAATTGTTTTCCGGGTACAAAATGTTGTTAGAGTCACGCCCTCCGAATACTGCCGGATAATTTCGGCTTTTTCTTTCTTTCCTTAACTTGTTTTCCACTCGGTCTTCTTTTTTCATTTACCTCGCTTTTCATGTTTTTTTATTAATCTAATTTTAATTTAATTTGATTTTCTGCTCATGTAGTCGCCTACTTCATTCGTACGTACGTCGTCGCGCATAAAACCCAACGCAGCTTAAACGTACGTTTATACGTAATTTTGAGGAAGTGATTGAAAGGCACGAATTGTTTGGACAACGTAAGAGATACAACGCGATTATATAGTCGTTGGCGTCGGCGCCGTCGTCATCGCAAACCAACCGATCAAGTTGATGTGAAATTATTTAAACACGAAACGTGCATCATCAACCCGAGTTTACTGTTCACACACACATTTAAAACTTATATAAACACAAGTCAGAACTTCGGCCTGGCCGAAACTTATAATACCTTACACACCCGTAATATAAAAATTTATGTTTTAAATCCAATGGACAGTGAGCGGGACACGTCAGTTTTAATATTACGTCTACCTTTTCTCGGTAAATTCAGATGTACTAACATGTCTGCAACACAACCTTCTTCAGAAAGTCTACGCAGGGCATAGTATGATGGTGGGCGTGTCACGTCCATTTCCTCTAGATTAATAATGTCAAACACATGTTTATTAAACATGTCAAAATTCTAAGAGACTGCAAAATAGACAATCCTATTTCATGAAAAAAGTGGGCCAACTTTTTGTCAGAGTTACAGGCGTGACTAAATCGACTCGAGAGGCGATTCTGAACAAGAATATATGTATACTTACCTATCCCTATATGTATACTATATGTATACTTACCTATCCCACGCTTTCTCAATGCGTTACAAACGTTAGAACAAAGTTAGTACACGCTCATTCTCATCCTTGGGGTATAGGGTATGAAAATTGTTTACTAATGCCAATATTTCGATAACATTATTTGCTCGTTATTAATATGATTGAAATAGGTATTGTTGTTATTGTTGTTGTTGTTAAACTTATTCATTTCTTATTAAAAACGAATGTGTCAATTTTGCCTCGAGTGAAATTTGCATTGACTTGAGACTTGATTTAATTAACACAATTGCAATTTCTTGCCAAGGTAATTGATCATGTAAGACACTTCGGGTATTTGGATTTACATCGCAATCCTCGTCTCTCAATTTTAACCACTTTTTTACATTTATTATTTTTTAAGGAATTGCGGAATTTATTGAGAAAACCCTAAAAATTAAAAATGACGAAAAACAACCGAAAATTTAATACGATTATCAAAAGTCATTCAGAGAAAGAATAGAAATTAAAATAATCAGTAAATGTGTTAAACAAAACACAAAAACTAATGCGATTAGCTTGATAATGAGTAGACTAATTAGTACGATAAAGAGCAAATGTTGTTACTTTTGTTGTTTAAGTGGTTTTAGGTCCGACGCCCATATTCCGCTGTATAAGCCCAAATTGAGAGAACAGACTCACCTTAAATTAATATAACAATCATAAACCAATGCCAAAATTAAATCCTTAACTCCGTAATTAGTTCTTTTCTAATTAAAACAACAAACTTTTCAAATTGCAATAAAAAATCCTTCCTCATTTATTTTCGCTGAAATAAAGTGGACCCATTGGAATGGATTTCCTTTTATGCATTATTGTTCTGTTTTTTCCTTAGATTTAGTAAAAAAAATGTACAATAATTGTTTGATTGAACTTGAAATTAGGAACATATATTTCATTTAATATATTTCATTCTTATTACTAAATTCTCGTTAAATTTTTTTAAGTCAAATATAATTAATGAATTTTTAAAAACTAAAAAAGAACAATGCGTTTTAGAAAAACAAGTTTTGAATGTAAAAATTTTCATAAAATGTAAAAAAGTTTGTTGGAAAAGACAGAAAGGTTGTTTTTGTCAATAAATAAATTATCGAATAATAATAATAATGATAATAATAAACAATATGTTGATAATCGGAACGATATTAAAAACTAAAATCATCCATAAAATTAATACAAAAAGAAAAAAATCATATAATTAAATAATTCTTTAAACATTGTTAAAATGCATTTTAACAGTGTAAAATTTCAAATTTATCGATTTTTAATGCTTTTAATGTGTTGCAATTAATTTATTCGTTAAATTGTAACGTTTCGTTTTTTAGAAAAAATAGAAAAAATCAAGAAAAATTTTTCAGATTTCGAAAAAGTTAAATTTTTAATTACAATCAGAAGACTTAAAAGCAAATAATACACTCTTTCAAATTTTAATCCTCATTAAGTTTTGCAAAAGAGTTGAAGAAAGAGTGTGAGAGAGAGATCAAGACATTGCGTCCAAATTCAAAGCAAATTCGATACTTCTTTAAAAAGTATTTCCCTTTTCTTTTAAAAAATTGTTTTTGTTTTGTCACCGATGAGTTTTCCGTCCGAGTTTTAACAAATTTTTTGAAAATGATTGACATCAATTTTGTTCCTTCAGAAACTGCTAATTGTTGAGTAAACTCTTTTAGAATCCAATAAGTTCCACTTATGATTTATTTTTCTTGTCGAACTTATCCTAGTATTTCTTAACTATAATACCTTTGTACAATGCGCCCATTCCGCTCCCCTTTCGGGCGCCATATTTTAGACCTATTTACAATTAAGCCAGGCTCAATCCGCACTCTGTCGGCCACAGATTGCTGCCAGCTATCACAGCACGCGGCTACCAGCGCCTTTGTCTATTCTGCATTATCCTCAGATCGGATGCCGCACCCTGTATAACATTAAATCTAAGCAAGCCCGCGAATCCTCCAAACTGCTGTGGCCTGCGTTACCGCACTGAATGTCGCGATAGAGGTATGTGCGTGCCAGTGCTTTTAAGGCGCGGCGATAGGGGAAGCCGTGATGGGCTGGGAATACAATCGATGTATCCACAATCGTTTTGTGAACGATGCGCAAAGCACGCAAATCGTTCTCCAAAGCGTGGCCGATTAAAATCGTGTCGGCATCGAAAAGCTCTAGCAGATCATTCTGCACCTCTTCCAGTGTCTTTACTGTGTTACGACTGGGATCAAGATCCTGTGCCGTTATACCTGAGAAGCGCGTATTGTAGTCGACGATTGGAGCCTGCGGCCGCACAAAATGCTCGTACACCAATTCACCGTCGTAACCAACAACAGTTACCTTTGTTACCTCCAAACCGCGCCCCGTAATGCACATTTCGCAGTCGAGAGCGTAGACCTTCTGGGTGGAATTGTAACGAGATTGTGTGTGCTTGAAATCGGTATAAGGCCCATTGATACCCACGACAGTGCCGGACCACACGTGTAGAGAATGGTTCTCGCAACCATCAGACTCAGAACTTCGCTGGCAACATGTAAATTGATCTTCGTACTGTTTGCCCGTGAAAACATAGACAAGCTTGCCCGCGTGGTACTGACAAGCCTCCTCCGACAGGTACGTGCCATCCGGCAAAACTTTAAAAGGTCTTTTGCAGCGCATACAGTTCTTCTCCATCGACTGATCGTACTGCTTGAGTACCTCATCGGTACCGTCTCTCGTGTAGCATGAAGTGGTCAGGATGGGCTCATCATCCCCCGCCTCACTAGAATCCGATGTATCAGAGGGGGCGGATGCCAGAGACTTTAGCTGATCATATAAATGACTTGATGATAGACGCTGATGATACTCAAAATCCTCTTGTGTGTCATTTAATTTCTGCTGCTGCTGCTGAACGTCGCCGTTGTTCACGCTTTTCGGGACACATTTGTAAATCTCGATACAACGTTTGTAGACCGGGCTCTCGACGGGAAAGCCGTAAACTCGCAGCATTTCCGGCTGAACAATATACGGTCGCAACAGAGCAACGAGATCTGACTCCAAAATAAAACCCTTGCTTTTCCTTGAGCCCTGAAAATGCCGTTTCATAATGGACGGAGACGACGTAGGCGAGGAGTTTGTCGAAGGTGTTGGAGAATTCGTGGCTGATGAAGCTACCGAGGATGATATTGATGAAACAGATGGGGACAAAGACAATGAAGAACTGGAAACAGATGAATATGATGCTGTTGTGACCAATTCATGACCGATTACTGCGGTTCCAGTTTCCGTCATACCGAGAGAGCCGCTTGGCTGGAGTAGCTTTAGAGCGGCGGCTGTGGTGCATTTCTTTCGGAGATTAACTGAAATGGACTTGGCCGTTGAATGTATTGAGAGATGCTCGTCAACAAGGCTTCGCTTATCGTTACTGTTGTTATTCTTCTTATTATTCTCATGATCATCTGTTGGATAAATATTTTCTTTCTCCTCGATTCCACCAATGTCCATTGGTACAGTCATTTCATCATGAGTCTGATTGGACTCTGACTGTTGACGTCTCTTTGGGCGTCTTTGCCGTGATGGTTTCTTCTTATAACTTATCTGTGCCTCCTCGCCGGCAGTCAATTCACTGGAAGTGCTGCTACGATGTGCCGGATTGTGGCGCGTTGAGGAATTGTCTGTAAAGGAAAGCAAGAAAGAGAAGGGAAGGATTATAAACGAATAAAGCTTGACAAATTTTTCTTTGGAGCATTTGCAGGCTAAGACGCAATCGTATTGTTCTCCGCCAACAGATAAAATATTCAGATAAACTGTTAACG
Source organism: Physocephala rufipes (assembly GCA_963966595.1). Classification (NCBI taxonomy): domain Eukaryota; kingdom Metazoa; phylum Arthropoda; class Insecta; order Diptera; family Conopidae; genus Physocephala; species Physocephala rufipes. Next base: position 36,457,409 of record OZ016504.1, read on the forward strand.
AATTTTAGAGATTCTATCGCATGTCTAGGTAACACAAGCGCTCTATGACGCTTTTCAATACAAAATAAATAAAATTATCGCAGCCTTCAAGTCTGTGAATTTCCATGCGAAACATTATAAAACCTAAATTACTTTTTTTTCAGGACGAAGCGAAACTAATAATTTTTCTATGGAATACATCTTACCATAAACTAATTAGAAGATATCGTAAAAACTCTTTTTTCATTGCCATTAAGATTAAAGCCGAAGAATTTAGAAGAGAACTACCTTGTGGAAACACGAGCGCAACCATTCGTAAGAAGGATCGCGAAGGGGATAAAAATTTAGTTTTGCCGTCATAAAAGAATTATGTCTTCCACCACTAAAACATCATGAAACTGTTGGTGACCTTCAGATTTCAGACATAAAAACAAGATATCTTTGTTCGCGAACACACGATAGTTCTCCTTTAATTTCTTTCTAAATTATTATACACAATAAAAAGAAACAAAAATTTCAAATACTTCGTCTTGGAATTCACACTCAGTTATTATCTTAATTGGGACAAAGAAGAAATACCGGGTGTTGTTTATTCAAGTGAAAAGAAGAAACATAAGAATTAACAACATGAATTAACAAGAATCAACAACGTGATTCTACCTCTAAACTATTCTATATCTATATTCAATGGAGTTTTCGAATTTTTGATATATCCATACGCTACATCCGAAGGGATGAAAGTATATTAACTTGGCAACGCGTTAAATGAAGCGTGGCAGATATAGAAAGGTAAATATATTTTTGCTCAGAATCACCTTCTGAGTCAATTTAGCTAAGTCTGATCGTCGGTCTGTCTGCCTGTCTACCTGCTTGTGTGTCTGTCTCTCTGCCTGTCTGTCTGCTCGTCTGTCTATCAATTACAAGAGGATGAATGAAGATTTTAATCGTGATATCTTCCTTTTTAAATTTATGAGTTCTTTCATACGCGTCGCGACGCGTCGTATTTAATTCGAGCTATTTTAAGTGTGTTCTTAATTATGATACCCTAAGAAGAGGAAACATCAACAACGAATAAAATCTACTCCATAAACATAAATTCAAATAAATTCGGAACGAAGCAATTTCGGTATTTATAATTTCGGTATACGATCTAGAGAATATTTGCTTATTAAATCGCATGCGATTTTAACACTGTCATTTTGAATATCATATGATTTAAAACTGCAATAGATGGGAAATAGATGAAAATTCGGAAATTTATGAGAAATTACCCAACAATTTATCAAATCGTTTGCCACGTACGTTCAGAGGCAAGAACAGCGTCTTTGGAGGTTTCACAACTTTAAAGTCAGAACATTGAAATATATGCACGAACCACAAAATAAATTATTAGAGCGATAACATAAATGCAATAAACTTTCAAATTATTTATTAATATGACTTTAAATACACGCTCGCGAAACGAAAAGAAAACGAAAACAGGAAGCTTTTTTAAAGCGTTTACGCTAAAATTAAAAACAAAACATTTATAATTAATACAATTTCTTCATTAACTCTTAATTATTATTTTATGCAGTCTCTTGAATTGTTTGTACGTGATTAGAAATTAAGGAATATTTTAAGGAAGAACTTTCGAGGTAAATCAATCAAAATATAAATCAATCTGTGCAGAAATGAAACTTTTTTAAAAGCGTCAAATAATTAACGATGTATACAAAATAAATCGTTAAAGTGTGAATGCTAATAAAATTCTGTTTTAAATAAATTAAATGAAAAGCATTTTAATTGTATCAAATAATTACTAGAAGGATGCATTCCTTTGAATTCGCATAAATTAAATATAATATTTATGTTATTATTATATATGTATAACACTTAATAATCCCGCTGGTCCGCAAAAAGTCTGTAATATATTTTATGCTATCAAGCCTAATTATTTTCTCATCATTTTTCTATACGACCTTCTTCACAGAAGGCGCTTAAAATTTACCACCTCGTAACCACAAGTGAGGACATTTCTGTTTTAACTAAAGGAACGTTTTTTACGAATAATGTTACCATAAAAATATATTGTCAATTTTTATGAGTCTTTTAAAGTATTTATTAAATTTATTAGAGAAACGTGATCAGAATATTGCCAGTTTCGTATAAGCATAAATTATTCCCACCGTGTCCTACCCGTTCAAACGAAGTCGAAAATACGGATATGTACGGACATCGATTTAATACCTCTAAATTTTTCAATACTCCGAAACAAGTTTAATTCGGTTTCCCAAAGTCCGAATTTGCATTAGAGAAGATTCGAATTATCTCAATTTCGAATTTTGTGCAATTCAGATTATTTTATAAAAAACAAATTATTCAACCAGTTTTAGCCTCATACAAAAGAGTATATCTCGGCGCATATACATATACGTATATATTGTATAATCTCATGTATTAATGATTCATATGATTCAATATTTAATGGCTGATTAATATGACTCACAATCAATAATTTATCAAAATGTTGGCGAAATTTCATCAACACCGTCTTTTGAGGGTTTCTTCAGAAAAGTTTATGATTCATTCCATATTTTGAGAAAACAAATACTGTAATAAATATTTCTAAACATCAACGATTATAATTGCTTACACGATTATTAACGAGAAAGTAAAGAGATATTAAAGCAATAAATATTTTAGTAGCCAGAGGGTGGAGATGATAGAAATATTAAACTAATTTACTATGAAGGTAATACTGCTCAATGATAAGATAACATATACATATATATATTGAAGTGATTGACTTCTACAAGTATCTACATTAAGATTATAGATAATTTAATCGGGTTTGAAGGTCACTATGCACAAATACATAATACAAATTTCCAAGTGTTTAGTATTAAAACGAAGAAAATTGAATTTTATCGTCACTCCTTCCCATGAAGGAGTTCAGTTTAAAATTGCGTTTTCGAATAGTGCATAAAGAAAACATATTCCTAATAGTAGGCGTGAATTGTGATTGCCATGAAATTTTGGAAGAGCATTTTCTGTCTTTCCAAACTGTTTGGTATTGAAAATTGGCAAAACCACGCCTACTTAAAGTAAATACGGATCTATCTGGATTACTAGCTTAATATCTCAGCTTGCAAAGGACATTTAAAAGGAAGATTTCACATTCGGGTTCAACAATTAAGCAAAAGTATATTCGCAAAAATGGGCGTGATACGCCCACTAATAACTATGGTAGCAATGAAATTTGAATGGTGTTCCCAAGAAGCTTTCTACATATGCTCTATCTATGTCTCTGTAGGCAGCTTAGTATTAAAAGTTGGCTCCATCGGATAATGCGTGACAAGCCCTTAAGCCGATATAGGTCTATCAGTGTTTACGGTTCAATTTCTCAGCTCGCAAAGAAAGCTTGAAGGTAAAATATTATTTTAAAATTTAAAGTCTAGCATTGGATTACAGTCTAACAGTCCACGCCGAAGTTTGCGTTCTTACTTTGTATTGATGTGGTGTTTATTTGCACACTGAGTAGACAACATTTCAATAATAGTTTATTACACACAAACACACCTTCACACATACACCCTTGAACCTCGAAAATCGATTAAATCATTCTACTTTAGTAAAACTATTAATTTCAACAAAACTATGTTGGAAAGATAACTAAACTACCAACAAATCGTTGTAAGATATCCAAATCCAAACTCGGGTGTTTTTTTTCACAAGTAAAGTCATAAATATGTAATCTTTGTTATAAATCATCGACTCTAATAAAAAATATCACACACCGTGTGACGGGTGTAATCACAATATTATACTTTGTCATGGTTTACGAGCCGTCAGTGAAGAATAAAGAAATATGAAACTCATAATTTCAATCAATAATTTTGTTAACTTTAAAGATTTTATAGATTTACAATTGTTTATTTTAACACTTTCACGTGCTAGTCCGTTCTTTATTACTAGTGGCCTTTAAACTGTTTGATAGCACTGTGGGTGACGTTTTGTCGAGCAACAGTTGGGAGGCTTACGACACGCTCCTGCGGTGTTTTAATAACGGTTTAATTCTTTAATTTTAAGATTTTAAATTTATTCCCAATTTCATATTTTGAACACATTTAGAATAAGTAACAGTAAATTATTTATAAATAAGAACTATTGCACCATAATTCAATTTAGATGGGAAAACATAAAGGTCATAAATAAATTGGAAAGAATAAAAGACGAATTGATTCCAAGGAGACCGTAATATGAGCTCGTTTAAATAGAAATTAATAAATTTTAACTAAAAACAACATAAACCTAAATTAAGAAAAAATAATAAATCAATATAGTTTCTAGATTGATAATTATATAATTTAATTGAGTTTTAACTGGTAGAGTTTAATTGCACTTTTAAAATTTAATTCATTGCAATGAGGCTTCGAAAAATTAATTGATTGAATGAAGGATCTTTTTTTAATCTCTTGTTTTTTAGTTTTTAATAAATTTGTTTTTAGTTTTTAATAAATTTCTCAGCTTCTATATAAGTTTACAGGCATGAATTTTATGGCCGAGATGTTGGTATCAGATATTATCACTAAAATTGGCGGGGTACAAATTATATTCACAAAAATTGGCGGGGTACTCCCCCTTTATCAGGTGCTGACCTTTTTGACGAAGTTTGTTTTGAAGGTGAGTTCGATCTAAATTAATGAAGAAAAGATAATTTAAAAGAGGCGTGCACCGACAACTAGTTACTAAGATTAGACTATAAGTTTATATTACGGTGTAGGATATAAAAGCTTAAGGCGGGACGAAGTTAGCGTTCTTACTTATCGAATGATTACGTTTCTCTTACATCGCGTTAATCCGATAGAAAAAAAATTATTTAGTCAATCAGATTAGATTTCGAATAGTACGATTTAGTTGATTTTCATTATCAATATTTGGCCGTCAGCGCATTTAGTTATAAACATGTTTACTTTTTTTATCTCAAGGCTAGGCGTGACTGGCTTTGTATTCGTTTCGTTCAGTTTCGTATCGACGTCAATGACATTCTAAACAAAATACTCGTAGTAAAAAAATTGAAATTTCTGCTCTGATTAGTACCAACGATCCAATTTCGTTGGCCGCCACTGTAGTTGCCGTTGCTGTTCTTGTTTTTATTGTCGTAATCGGCTGACCGAACTGCCGATAGTTGTGATTGTATAAGTGTTAGGCACTTGATACACTATTATTAATGTTTCACGATGAAATTTTTTATTGTAAATATTCATATTATTTGCACATGTGGACTAAAAGAAAATTTAGGGATTAGTCCAACCACCATACGCAACTATTGCTTACCAATAATAAATGTAAAACATGAGCAAAAATGTGGTGCCAATTTCGTGAATGGCTTGGGATCAACACACGATGATCTTGTATAAGTGAAGGTTAGAGATAGAAATAAGGGTCGAAAGGGAGTGGGGTGGTTTTGTCAGATTTGTCTCAATTAGCACAGACATTGAAATTTAATCGTATCATTCGTCTGAGAAGCTTCATGCCCCGAATAGGAAAATATTGCCTACTGTCAATCCCAGTTTCTTCACTTCTTGCTTATATTAACATATATCTACCCTTCGACATGTTTTGTAGGGTCAAATGTTATTAAAGATGCCCGTAATGTCCGTGACTTTTGTGAAGCCCTAAGTTTCTGTGATTTTCTAAATATTCCTGATGCCGCTTACTCCTAATTTAGAGCACAATAGACTCGAAATTCTGATGTGATTAATGGTTAAACATTTTTATCAAAGACCTCTTCTTATTATTCCAAAAGCGTCGACGGATATTTACTCACAAAGCACCCATAAAAGATAGTATACAGGAAAATGAAAATCGTTAGAATAAGTGAATAGTTGAGATAACAATGATTAGATTAAATAATAGATAACAAATGGAATAAATCATCAGTACGTTCGCACTAGAGATAAGTTGGTAACTCATTTTGTTCTAAGCAACGCAGTAAATGCGCCATAAAATGAGAAAATTAGGTGATCAGACACTAACACAACAGACATCAAAATTAAAAAGATTTATGATCATTTTTATCGCAATAAAGATACTTAAGCAATTTGCTGTTTTTCTCGTAGTTCTTTATAAAATTCTTTATGAAATTGTTCCAAAATTTCCTGCAAGTAAATTGTGAAAATAAGTGAAAAGAGTTGTCAAATTTTGTCAAGAGTTATCTTTTTGTTGTCAAGTTGTATATTTAGTTAAGAAAACCATAAAGAACAGTGGCCAACATTTATATTTTATGACATCTTTACCATCATAAATAACGATACAGTTGTGAAGCTCAACCGTTTAAGCCCAAATATATTTTTTGGAATATTATAAAAAATAATCGTGTATTTAGTTGTTTTATCGAACATGAAATGATTTATCGCTCCAAGTGTTGGAGCCGATATTGATGACGACCGTTGAGGTATTTAAAGTCTTGAAATTACTATCATTCGTTTTGGTAATAAACTAAATTTCGAGATTTCTGTTAAATTTTTATACACGAATAATATTATTAAAAAAAATCAATAGAAATTAATTGAATTAAATGAATTCACTGACCATTTCAAATTTGAATTTGGTTTAGGTTTAAATTCATTTCTTTCAGTGAAATTAATTAAGAAGCATTATAATACATTTTGGCATAAAAAATTCAAATAAGAACTATCTTCGTCATTAAGAACTTATGACAAACATTATGAGATTAGATAATCAAAGAACTAACATCAGTATTAAGATAAAATTTTCTCTATCTAATGAAATTATCTGCGAAATTTAATAGAGCAATGATAGCTCCGAATTTCTTTCTTACACCCTAAAATCACGATTGCCGTCGAACGGAGAGAGACATCGAACTAAATTGGCATAAAATTTGTCACGAATATTCATTGTCAGTTTCTGTATGAGTTTTCAGACTGGAAAGAAGTGACATGTTGGTATTAGATATTATCACAATTATTAATATCAGCATCTCACCTAAAGAATTTCAGCCTGAAAACTTATATAGAAACTGAGAAATCGGCCTTTACAGATATTGTATTAAAAGTAGGCGTGTCACTGATCCGTTTTACTCCATTTTCAATACCAGATAGCCTATGATGACAAAGAATATTCCCTTCGGGTGTAAGGTATAAAAAGGGAGATCAATAAAGTGGGGCCTACTTTAGAACGAACAATATGTTCTAGTAAATGTAATGAAAGTAAATTATCAATTGCTATTTGCTAGGACAAATTTTTGAGAAAAAAACATTTGGTCGTTTCGCGCGAAGTAACGAACCGACTAGTATTAATTAAAAATTCCGTTATCTCATACTTTTTTCAATTTCATTTTTTTTGTTCATTAAACGTCTTTCAAATGCACAACTCCGTTTCTTATTTATCTTCAAACAAAATTATTGAAATTTTAAAACTTGAAAACCGATTAAGATATTTGCGTCATTAATTTCTTAATATTATTGCGTTATATAAAGTTGCCAACAATAACATCCAATAAAAACCGAGCCATTGTTTTATATTTACTCAAAATGTTGCACACAACCAAAATTTGTGCAATAATTCCATTGCATTTAAATAAATATTTCAGCAAATAGTGACCCCACCGAAGCAATTCAAACAGTAAAGAGTCAAGGCCAATGGATACTGCCATTTTATTGACACAGACGTACCAATAAGAGATTAACAACCCCACGATTTAATATTCTAAAATAGAAAACTGACGGAAACAGAAGAGACAGAGAAAACTACGACAATGGCTATGGTAAAATGTTGTTAAGATTCGTTTACTGAATATACATCAGATAAATTACCTCTGTCTTGTATTTCATACGAAAACTATGAATACATTTTTCTAAAAATAGGCATCTCGTGCTAAGTGTTAATAATTTTAGGAATGGCCGTGTTTAATTTTTGATTATTTTAAGAACTGAATGAAACCGTTTTGGATGTTTCGTGCGATTGTTCTCATATTTATTTTGCTATTATCTATGTCTGACTACGTCATATTACTACACCCTACATCCGAAGGGAGAGAGTATATTCTAGTCATGTGAACAATCAACTAAAAACTATTGTACTACTCGACATATTTTTTTCGATAGCTTTTAATAATTCAGTAATCATTAAACGAGTGAGTCTACCTTCCAGAATTAGGAATTACTAGAAACTATCGAATAATTCAACCATTCGCTACTACTTAGTGATTCAGAAATCGTTCAACGAATAAAGGCCGGTACCTAATTAATCAACCGAAAGCAACGAAAGTTGAACTCGAATAGGTCGAGTGAATGAATGAATGAATGAATACTTGAAATGAATACAGAAATTTGCTACTAAGCAAAATTATTCCATTTGATCTTTGCAAAACTCTGTTTCTGAATAAATTCTGTTTCGATACAGACATATAGTATACAATATATCGTCCACTTGTTATCAGATTCGATTAGGAGGTCAAGCATAGAAGATACGTAAAAGTTATCAGCAAAAACTAGAATCGAATGTTTTAGAAAATAGTACTTTGTTAAATTATAGCTCCTTACGTCCCCACTACCCCTAACATAACTGATGATGTTTTGCCCATCTAAACTAACAATGAAGTTTTAACATTAAGTAATGATTGCTAATTATTACGAGCAACCAACTGAAGTAACGAAATAAACGAATCGTATCGAAAAACTTCATGACATAATGAAAAATAAGCGAAGACTCTTATGAGTTTTGAAGAAATAGCAAACACCATGGAATTTGTCCATGGAGTTTGCCTCTCATAATGTGTCTGTTTTGTGGGTTTATTAGAGATTTGTGGTTTATTATTATCTATTATTATTTATAGAGTTAGAGCGTTTTCTCTAACACGAATTTAGCTGCTGTTCAATAAGAACAATATTTTGTATTAATTTTTAAACAAAATTTCTACAGAAGAGTAGTTTTTTGTAAGGTACTAAATGGCCACTAATTTATGCAATTTATTTTATACTAAAGCTTGACATTTGGCTGATTCTCAACTGTTCAAAAAAGCAAATGATTCAATTAATTCTAAAACGTGACAGTTTTTAGAACGGTTTTTGTTTTGGAGCATAATCTTCCGGCGGCGTAATGTTATGACAGTGCCAAAATCTTAAGAAATATACCAAATGGCGTCGCACTAATTTAACAAAATTTTTTAATGCTTATAATCTTAATAATATTTACCTGAGTTCTTATTGTATTACTTTATCATTTATTAAGTCTTTACGAGCTCTGTAGAAGGTTACTATTCTAAAAATTTGGACCGACCTACCAATAAACAGAGTCTCATTGAAGGCTAATGGTTCAAAATTTAAAGACTCAAACCACAAGAACTGAAAACCCCAAAAAGAAATACATATATCCTTCTTGAAAAACCAATCTTTATCTGAAGAGCCTCACAATTTAGACGTGCTATGTAAACGTTTATTCTTTATGATTCATCATTTCGGAGGCGATAATGTTTCTTTTATGCCACAACCGCAAAACACCTGTCATTCAGTTACGCGTATTATTGACCTTTCCCAATGACTAAATCGGTTCGTATGCGACTGAGTCAATGATTCTGTCAGTGTAAGAAAAATTGTCATCGTTCATTTTTGCCGTATTCGGTCATATTTCGCCTTTACGTAAAGCAATATTTTTCGAAAATTTATGTTCGTGTTGTTGCTGGCACCCACTTAGCGAATACTATTGTGGTTGAGTCGCTAAATGAGTTTGGTTTGAGAGCGGAGAGGGCGTATGTATTAACTGTTTCAACAGCTGGTGCGACATGACTCAGCTATTTAAAAATAGTGTCTGTGTCAGCCAGATGACATTTTGTAATTAATTCAAAATTCATAATGATTAAACAAATTTTGAATTGAATTGAGAATTTATTATTGATAGTGATTATTACTGATTAATTAATACTGATTCATGACTTGTAAAAAGTGAATCCATGAAGGATTCCCAGCAAAAAAAAAATAATATTAATACTAATTAGAATAAAGTTATTTTAATAAGAAAAATTCCTTATTTAAATACTTTTGAAATATTTTTACATACAATCGCCATGAGTCATAACCTACCTTCGGCTATTGAAGAGTCAAATCGATTCTCGTAACAGAAACCCATTTCGCCGCCCAACCATTTCTTAATGCTGTACTTTGTTGTTGTTTCTGCGGCAGCTACTACAACTGTTGCCGGCGCGATTGCAGTAACATTTTTGTTGGCGCTGTGATTGCGTTGGGTGCCACTGATATGATTCCGAAAGCGACCACCTCGGCGTGTTTTTAATATTTTTTGTGAACTACTGCTGGATATGCCAGAATCAGGCGAATCTAATGGCAGTTTGGCAGTTGTGTTCTGCTGCTGTTGCTGTTGTTGTTGAGGCGAGTTTTTTTTGTGATGTGAATGATTACTAGATTTTCTAAGATTCTCTGAACAATCGTTATCCTCTCGCAATTCATTTGCATTATCTGGAAAGAAAGATGAGGAAACTGTAATATAATTTATACTATTTAAATTTATATTATTTATTTCAATAATAACAAATTGTTTCTCAAGTATCTAAATAGTATTTTAATAATACTTCCTCAGATATTATTGAAAAGAAAACCTATCTAAAGCATTGTCAAAACAATTCTCGCTAAACTCAATTGACTCGCTCGTTTTTTTTATTAAACTATCATTATTATTAAAATGGTCGCAAATGAAATATCCGGAAGCAAATTGATGAAACATTTTCAAACTCGTTGTGTTGACCTAAATCGCAAGCGTGTTAGCAAACCGGTTTTGTATGAAAACGGCGATGATAGTGAAATATCACTAATGGAGATGTAGCGCAGCTGCTCTCACCGTACTATGTGTAGGGGCACGTATAATACGTCATAAATTTACGTAAACACTTGTGGAAATGAAGGGCGTCAAGAAAGTTGAAAAGATAGACGAACGAACAATTTGCTGTCATTCAAAGCATTGTCGATCAAACGGCACGCTCGATATTGAATTCGTGAGAGGAAACTTTTATTAAGAATATTTTATTAGAGCTCTTCAAAATAAAACAAGAAAACAATATAAATCACAACAACAATTAATCTTAAAGTAATACTAGAAAATATTATTATAAGGTAAACTATTGCATACGCACACACATACACACAAACACAGACACAAAGCTGCGTCTAGTACAAACGAGAGAATAAACAAGCAATTAAATTAAAACAATAATTTTACTGTGAAATTTTTAAATAGAAAATGAAATGGAAATTCAAGGCCTTTGTTTTTATTTCGTGAATGTTTCGGAATGTATTTATTTTGATTTCCATAAAGAAAAAATAAAACGTCATTCAGACCGATTTACAGTGATCGTATCCGAATGATTTTTCGCGAAATTTTCAAGTTCATTTGAAAAACAAGAAAAAAGACGTGAGCACTAATTTTAGTAGTTTTATCTTAATAAACGACTGGATGGTGTCAATCCCTTTTTATTTCCTCGAGCACACAATTAGTGATATTCATCTATTATCATTTAATTATGCTTTATTCAATTACTTTTATTTATAAATATTAAAACAAAGCATATTTTATAAATTTTATAAATATTAAAACAGTATTTTATTTTAATTTATTCAATGCGTAAATACTTTGCCATTATCAAAATTCTTATCAAAAGAATTGAATTTTATGATCCCCAATATTCGCTTTAGCAAAAATAAAATGTAGATTAATGCCATCCATTCATCATTATTCTTAATCATGGACCAGATTGAGCTCACTGTGTCGGGTTATATTGTTTTTGTTATTCTCGTGTGAATAAATTGCAATATGCCAGACGATGTGATAAAAGTGGTCTATTAATTAGAACTGATTTTATGAATTAAATATTGAAAATATTGAATTTAATTCATAATTTTCTTTTGCAAAATTTATGCATGTAAAATATTTCCATCAGTATAAAATTAAAGCAATTTTTGTGATTCTACTAAACAACTAAATAATTTTTTGTGCGATTGTATAACTTTTGAGCCCTACGAACGGAGATATCTAACTGTAATTATTAGCGATAATTGTTATCTTTGCATTATAAACGGAGTTTAGCAACAAAGTAATTACACAATATATAATTTTTTTATTATTGTTGTAAATTTCCAACAATTATCGAGTTCATTCGTGCAAAATGCAAGATTCTATTTCAACGAACAATCAAAACGATAACAAATATATCATTGATTTCAGACTCGATGATTATTATAATTATTACTTTATACTGGCACGTGTTTCAAATTAAATAAACTCAAATAATTGAATGCAATGTCATTGAGCGGCGGCAAAAATGTATGAATGAAAAAAAGAATGATAGAATAAAAACTGATTAAAGGAAGGAAATAGATTGCCATTAAAAAGTAATTTCTATTGAAGAAATTGGCTTGACTTCAGGCTACGGCTTTCTTCAAATAATTCCGATTAAAAGTATTAAATTCTTCTAAAGGAAGAACTATAAAACTAATATTGCGTTGTTTTTTTTTTCTAAATTAATAAAATTCACACCGAAAAAAAAACAATTAAAAAATGTATCACAAACTTTAAAAAAATTAAATAAGCTTTATCGAAAAAATACGTCGCAAATTTTTGGTTTTTAAATAAAATATTATTTAAATATCTCCAGACAAAATATTGACACAGAAGGAGAAAATAAAGTGAAATCAAATAAATCAAATGATAATCATGACAAACACAAATGTTCAAGATGAAAGTGCAAACAAATAAAACGCTTTGTGATAATGCAAGAAATTATTATCAACACTTTTTTATTTACGGCTACTAAATTCGGCACTGATTGTATATATTTTGCACAGTGTAATTAAAAAATTTTACAAAGACAAAATATTACTACGATACTCATCGCGGCTATACGTAAGCTTGAGAACATGTTAGAATTTATGTGTGTATGTGTGGAGTACTATTTGCGTGTGGCTATTCATGTGTTTGTGTATCATGAAAATGAATAAAATTTGAATTTAGTTTTTTTCTGTGTGTGTTTGTATGTGTATGTGTGGGGTGGGGAGGTGAATGTGTGTGTGCGTGTGTGTGTGTGTTCCTGCCTTGCCGTGAATGAATGACATTCGCGCGAAAACTGATTTTCACCAAATCCAAAAACCGAAAATACGAGCAATAAAAAACCGTGTACCAGTTGGTGCCGAGTATTGCCGGTTTTTTTTTAAATCTGATGCAACTTTTTTATTGTTTCTTTAAATATTTTTGTTTATAACTGAGTTGTATAACCGCTTTTTTATAAGACAACAAAAGCCAAGGAGTTGAATGAATTTATATTGTTGACGTTAAAGCGCCTTTACTTGTGAGATTTCAGGTTTGAAATGTAAGTAACAATAACCAGCAAAAAAGTCGCAAAATATGTGACCATTTACCATTTAACCGAGAGAAAAATTAATACGGCTAAAATGGCAAATATGGAACAACTTGACCATAAAGAAAGTCAACCGTTTTTGGCGCTAAGACCGATTGATACCCTAACAGCTAAGCTTAACTGTCAAGTTCACATGCATGTCGGCTTGCTTAACGCCTTACAAGCAATGCATTTTTTAAATGCCAGTTAGCGATACTAATTAAGGTATAGAACAACTTTCTACGTGTGTATAAACAATCAAGGTTATTGCCACCGTCTCAGACTTGTTCCTAATTTCGCACTAAAACAATCTGTCTGTAAATGTTCCATGAGAAAGGTTAGTCAAAATGAGAATCAGATCGTCTGCCTAGTCGCGTAAGAATTGTGTGAGTGCAATGAGTAAGAAGAAAAAGAGGCAAGGCAGTTGTAAGAATGACTGCACGTAAATTAACAAGGTTTATACGCTGATGTTTAACGTGTTTATGAAGAAAAAGAAATTGTTAAAAATTTCTCCCCGACCGCCATTCATTTAATTCTACTTAAAATTTGAAATTTTAAGCGCAAATCAAACTATGCATACAATGGGTATGTGTATAGGATTTTACGTAAGCCTAATTTTACTTTAATCCAAATATTATACATAAGTTTAAAAATTTATTCATATTTATGAAAAATACGGAACATATACGGAAAAAATGATAAAGCAAAACAGTGGTCAAATCGGTAGTTGCGATTGTTTTGTTTGACAGATGTACGTGCACAGTTACACACACGCAAACACACACACACTCACAGTGCTTTTGTGCCAGTGAAGCGCTCCCCTTCAGGTTCATTTGAAGAAAGAAGTGAAAGTAGCCACCAAAATCGGAACATCAGACACATAAGAAAAAGAAATCAACCAAAACCGGTTATTCAAATGTGAGAGATTCAAAGGAAAGACGAACGAACTCAATAAAAGTATTGGATCGGTAAAAACTGCAAGCAAAGTAAAATGTTTACAAATAAATAAGACACGTTTTTTCTGTTTGGGAGAAAAACTTTTACAAATTTCGGTATCAGGCTAAAGAATTGCGTTTGGATGATAGTAATACTTTCATTAAATAAAAATAATAAAAGCAATAAAAATGCAGATTTAGGACAGACCGAAATTTGTGTCTTGGATGCAGAATAAAATATTTAATTTTTAATTTCCAACGATTGCTTCGCATAAAACTTGGAAGGTAAGAGGAAAAGATTATTTCAATATTTGAAAATATCGCATACGCATAAAATATATTTCATTATATCGTTCAATCTCTGACTATAATTTCAAGCTTTATCTAAATCGAAAAAAATGTTGGCGTGTGTGACACAACAGCTGACCGCACGTGAATTGAACTCTACAAAACAATGTTTGATTTCAATGCGGTTTCGAACGATTTGTATGACATTAAAATTCTGTTTATCATCATTTTTCCTTGGGAAAGAATAAATGCAAAGTTAGGAAGTATAAAAAAATATTTTTTTTTAGTTTTTTGGGACATTTGTCGAACATTTCCATTCCGTTTATTCTTTAATTTTGTTCTGAATCTAAACTACGGACTATCTGAATACAATTTTGGTTGAGATAGGATTTTTCCCATTCCATTTTTATGAATTACGTTTTAATTATTTATTTATTACTAAAAGGGTCCAAGGTTGAGACTATCTAAAGATACAGCTGAAATTTCGAAAACTTCCTTCTGACGCTTCTTGATATTTATTAAGCTTTCCGTCAGGCTTTCTTGATGGAAACATTTGGAACGAATCATCGTCACCTGCAAGGGATGATGGTTCAATAACTGCTTCGATATCTATTACAAACTGAATCGTTATTTTTTAGTTCAAGGAGGGCTGTTCGTGAATCGTCAATTCAGTGGAAGAATCCCTTCTTCCGAGCGACTTACGCCGCTCCTTACTTACGCTTTTCCGGAGTTCCTATCAGAGTTATATATTTTCTCTTGTTTTCCTCTTTCACTTTTATCTTTCAAGTACCAATTTTATATGCAATAAACAATTCAAATATTTCCAATTTCGTTCACCCATTAAAACGTGTCGACACATACTGGTCACATAAATGTATTATATCAAAAAAGTAGGTAAAACGAAGTAGAATGGTATATTTCAATAAACCATTATTTACACTCACGTTAAATATAATTTAAAAAAAGAGTATCATCAAATAATAATAATATCAAGATGGGAGATTGGTGTAGATATCTCCAAAGCAACACACATCTATATATCTTGGAAATACTTATACAAATATGTACTGTTCAGAACCAAACGTGTATGCAGTTCAATATACACGCATTGTTTATCATTTCGCCTTAACATCAGACTTGTGCAATATTTCGCAATGAATCTGTAGCTTCTTTCAAAAATTATTTCAAGAAAAACAATTTTTTGCGCAATTTTGCTTAACAAAAAACAGATAAGCTGATTATTTTAATTGTGGAAAATATCTTAAAATCAACACAATCGTCATAATAAATATACTATGTATCGCGTATATATGATGATAAACCACGTTTATATAACGATAAAATGATTAAATTATAAAGGAATTAATGATGAAATTTTACCTTAATGTTTCAACAATATATTCAATTTAATTGAAGGAACTAAATTTTTTGGATTCTAGAAAATTTTAGATTTTTTTATTAAAAAGGGCTTCTTAATTAAAAAAATATTAAAAAATTGTTATTAAAAATATCCAGTATATGTTTTCGTTACTCAGGGTTTACAATATTTCATTACAAAACTCAGAAGAAACTTATTATTAATTAACCGTATTATTAACCGAAAATCTTCAAGGAATGGAACCGGCAGGAAATATTCTGGTGCTTGTTCATGCGAGATATTTACCCAAAATTACATTTGGGTCATTTGCAATAGCGCGAATTTGGGTATTTTATATACGCACTACTTCAAAATTATATATATATATTTTTTGTATATAAATTCTGTTTGACATTTGTGACATTTCCATAGAAATAAAACGTAATTATTGCTTTGTGATGTGCACCTGGTAGCCATGGTTAATAAAAACTAATTTGTTCCGAATTACACGTAGGCATGCAGCTAAGTTGCCACGTGGTAAGAATGTCCTCACACACGTGGCCTTAAATAATTTTCCGTCTCATTTGAAGGCTAATTACATCGATTTTATTATTACTGTTGGTTGAATATTATTTTTATGAGAATTCTGTTGGTTTTCTGCTTTGTCGTATTTGTTAGATACCAAAGATAATGTGTATCTACGCAATGCTTTATTGTAAGTGGCACCCCCCCATATTCACCGATGATTAATATTCCTGATTCCTAAGTCACCCCTATTTCAAATATTGCTTGACAAGTTCCCTAAAAATAATTGTTATCTTGAATTTTTTATTGCATACCTTCCCCACACACACGCCCGGGAGGTCTGTTTTTTTTCACTAAATTTAATAACTCTAATAATGCCACCTGGAACCAACTGTCCTTCAATACCTCAATACTACCAACACTGTCACACATCAAAGGACAAACACGAAAAATCCATAAATTTAATATTCCACAAAAGTGAGCGAAGGTTTTTAAATTTTAAGAGCCATCCAAATTAAATTTAATGGCTAAACACTTTTTTATTGGAACATATATATTTGACCGCCCCACATTAAACGTATACACCTCAACTTTCCTAGGCTTTCCTTTCCTAAGATCCAGTTCGTATGCCACCCAATGCAATGTTTCCAGATTTTACGTAAATTTTAGCAAACTGTCGTGACAATTTTTTCTGAGTGTAATCCGTTGTTTACTATTATGTCTTCTGAGAAATTTAAAGTTCATGAGTTGACAGCACTAACGTACGTTGACAGTAATGAAGAGAACCATGATGGAAAAAATTTTCTTAATCGCAAAGTAATTAACCTCACAGTTCTTTCCATTGGCACCCGAGGCTAATTTTCTTTCATTTGCTTGTATCTGTAAGACTTCTTCTTCATCTATTTTTTTCGTGACTTCTTTCGCCATAAAGAATGGAAAACAGACAAGAGAAAGCGATGAAATAAGGTCAAAGAGGTCGGAGTTTAATGTGGATAAAAAACGAATTTTTCGATGTTAATCCGGAAATTAATCAAAGTTATAAACAATTTTAGGATTACCGTAAATTCCCATAATTGTATTTGTGCTTTCACTATTTTTTAAAGCTAGAATAAATATTGACTTAAGGTATATTAATTTTAAATTTTGATATTTATATAATCTTGTATGTTTGCTTGTTTTAGAAATAGTTTGTTGTCTATGATTTATATATGACGTTGTCTAAACGAATTAACAACTTATACAAATTAGATTTGGCTGCTTCCAAAGCGTGTTGGAATCGCTAAACCACTTGTCACTCCGTTTTCGTAACCGGAATCAATGGAATTTTCAAACTGGTGTCATAACAGATGGCACGTAGAGAGTGCCCTACTACAGCGCAGTTTTCGAAAGAGTTATGTTTGCTTAATAGCATTGTAATAAAAATTCCCTCCTTTCTCGTTGGATTTATTTATGGAGAAAGTTTCAATTTGCACCGAATTAAATACTTGTATTTATTTCATCAACAGTATTTTCGATTAACTTAAATATTTAGAGGTAAGTAACAAAATAACAACATAGTCCCGGACACACAAATTCCAGGACGACAAAATCACGGAAAATCATGAATTTCGTACATCAAAATTTAGCTCGCTAGAACAGTATTCCTTTAAGAGTGTCCTTAAATACAGCGCCTGCTTCGTTGCTAACATCATTATGTGTTATGTAATATCAAGTCTTTTGCATAAATAATCCTCAGTAAGTAGAGCACCATCTACACTGTTAACAACATGTTAACAGGTAAACCAAGTGATTGCATTCAGCGGCCACTGGCCGCGACAATGACTGTAAACTTCAGTAGGTAGAATCGGCAGGGGTTTTTCCCCCTGCTAGACATTAAGTATTAATGAGGAATTTCGTCGGGATTTGGTAGATCTTACATTTTTTAGATTAGTTCTAGAATAAGGTACGGTTCTATGACACTAAATAGTTAATTTCTAATCTCCAGATTATTCCACTCGGTGGTTTTCTTTAAAAAATTTTGTTACATTGAATATTTCTAAAACTATTTAAATAAGTTATCCTGCCTTTACGATAAAAGCTCGAGCATATTTAAAGCATTGTTGAACGGATTTGTAGTAGAGTGAAGAACGATAATAAATTCATTGTAGGCATGAGAAGCTATAGACAATACAATTCTGTCCATAACATTTTTAGTCTATAATATTTTAGTAGTGCGATATTAAAAAGAAATTATAATTAAGCACAAAACGCAAGAACTTATTAGACTGATTGCTTATCGATAATATCGCAATTAATAATCGGACTTTGTATAATTTATAGTTCTAATTTTCTTATCATTATCTTCACAATCTATCACACAAACGTGAATAAACTGGGTGCGTCAAATTGGTTTAATGGTTTAATGCGCAAGTTGTTTACCAATTGGAAAACAGATAAACTCCTAGACGACAAAATTTCCGAATTAGAGCTTACTGTCTAGCAAAGAAAATGCATAGTACGAACAATGGTGGCAGTTAAGCCAGGATTTTGCTTACTGAAGATTATAACACTTGCCGCGGCCAAAGGTCGCCATATTTCCCCCCTTAGGGAATGGCATATGCCGTAAGCAGTGAGGCGGGTGTTCGATTAATTGAGAGTTGAAACCGAGGTGCTTTGACCGTAATGCTAAGCTATTGGCTTAAAAAAATCTGGTCGTGGGTTTGATTCCGGGCGCGGCTCAAAAGCACAATCGGAATACAATTTCAAATTTCAAATTGTGAGTTAAAAGAATTCTGTTTGAATTTTTCTGATTTTTTTCGATTTAAATTAAGAAATAGCAAATAATCATAAAATCGACAGCCTAAACTCTTGCTCATTGTTTTCATTAAGTAATATACATTATAACCACTCATGACTCGAAGGATTTACATTACTCGATTGACTCATTACAATACTCGATAACGCAAAACCTAACGATGTAAAATTTCAATACATTTCAACACAAAACGTTGTAAAACAATGTAAATACACAAGATTTTAAAACGGGACTTATTTAGTGGTCTTAAGGTAATAACTTGAATTTAGTTTCAGTTATTTCTTAAGCCCACTTTCATGACCATTTAGGTTTATCTAGAAGAAAGGACAACGATCAAATTCGCTGCAGTCCACACAATATTAATTACGATTTTCTACATGCAATTACTTTAATCGGGACTATATCTATTTATTTCACATTGAGAAGAAATATTCATGTAAATAGATTGAATTCTTCGAAAATGTCGCAAGATATTTCTATTTATAATCAATATTTCCCATATGAGAACTGCAGAAACAACGTGTCTGTAACACTGAAACAACACTACTGTACGATTCTTGAAAAATTTGTACTCACTTGATTTACGTGAACGAAGTAAAAAATAGAAGTAAACTAGACCTACGACAACCGGCAACACGATGGCCAGCACGTTCATATTGCAGAATTTGTCCTCAAAACAAATCATTTTTTCGGCTTGTTTTTTCTTTGATTATTCCACAGAAAAACAACGCAAATCGATTTAATCTTCAGGAGTAAAAAGAAATTGTTTTGTAACGCGCTCTTTTAAATAAAGACGACTCCTTGAAAGTTGAAGTCACCGTACGAACAACAAATTCTTATCTTTTTAGTATTTTATAATCAAGAATTGCCCCTCGGAACAGACTGATGCTTGCTCTTATTCACTCTGGTCGTGATGATCGACCCGCGTGTTTCGTTTCCTTTAATGTGTATCCAGTTAGAGTTATGCACTTAAATATCCAAAAACGCTTCTGAATGCGCTTCGTGAATTTGCAAATGTGTGGTCACGTAGTCACACCGTATTGACTCTATTGCAATGTATTGTCTGTTCCAACTTTTCCTTAGATGATAATGCTTTAATTTTGTAGACTATTGACAGATGCTCCAAAATATGTTGTACAGCTGTCTCGGTTTAGACCGCATCCAATTTAGACAAACAGCTTTTGAAGGTTATTTCCCGCGCGCTCTCTTCAGGTAGAGGGTTACGATTAGTTTCAGACACTCCGCGTCTAGGACCTTGCGCTCAATTTTACTTAGTATATGATTATTCAATTTTTTTTTGCTCTAATTTCAAGAAAAAAACTTGTTTCGAATCAACTTAAAATCTGCTCGTAGTTTTCAATTGAAATGAATTCATTTAAATGTCAATTAATTATTTTATTAGTTTGTTCCACTGTCAATAGTTGCACGTATTGCGTGATTAAAAAGTTTCTGGAGTGTTTGCGCGGCACCAAAATTTGCATTAGATTCATGTGTTGCAAATCCAACGGCGGTCGCTCCATCTCAACAGAAATTGCAACTGATTTTCTAATATTTAACCCAATTTACTTCAATTTTGTAAACTTTGCCCAGATTTAATTAGCAAACTGAACCGTTGGAATTAACTTAATTAAGTTTTTAATTAGTTAAAGCGACTGAATTTGTTTAATTCAATTCAATTTATTTAATCTTCACGTTCTTTTTCAAAACACGAAAGCACATACAATCCACAAGGCGTTCAAAAACTAACTGAATTTCCAAACGCGTGGTGTGCTAAATTATATCGTTCCATCTAAAACGCGCTGCTCGCAATTCGAAGGTGAAGATTCGTATTATCTGCCTCCAACGTCTCTACGCTTCAGAGAGAGGATTTATCTAGCAATTCGGATTTCTCTTTACTACGGTGTACAAGTAGATATTATGACATCAAAAACAGCGTGTTTTGCTTTCTTTATCTTCTCTCTCGACCAAAAAAATTACGACGGAAAGAAACGATGCTGAACAGTTTTCGAATTTCGAATATTACTCTCCAACAATTCTCTATTTTCAATTCTCTTCACATTTGTTCCGCTTTTTGTCAATATTTTTAGTATTAATTTAGCACTCCGAGCCTCTCTGTCTCTTTTTCTCTCCGAAACTCATTATACTCTTCAATGCTCACTGCGCTCAGGTATATCTTAAAATTTTACCTCCCAAGGCTTTTTAACAAACAACTGACGTCGCGTCAAATCGTCGATGTTTCTCGTAATACATTTGCCTCTCTATACACCCTACATAATAATGAATACATTTTAAATCTCGCAAATTGAGTACATTAATTTCCGTAGAATTAAATTAAATAGACGAATGAAATTAATATATGGACGACGGGTATATGTGCTTTATGTATATGTGCTTTATTATACCACGGGTATATGTGCTTTATGTAACTTGATTTATTCACGGATGCGTGCATGTCGGATTCATAATGACGACTGAAAAAACAGAAATATGGTTATATTTTATGGCTATAGGCTATCTGAGATGAAAATATCCCAAGCACAAGTTTAGGGTATAAACGATGCGATTATGCCCATAGCAGATCCTAATGTATATTCATTGTTTGCAACCCGGCCGGCGTGGTTTGCTATTCTATTTTTTTTAATATTCTGCTTTGGTCAAACTGCTGGAAAAGAGATGGAATACACTAAGAGTGAAAATAACTATGCGTGTGAATGCGTACACCATATCATGTAATCGATATAGAAAAATTCAGAAACCACGTGAACGTTATCGGAGCTTCCTTTAGATATTGTTTTTAACTTTCTCCTAATTTTTAGAACTTTATTTTTTTAAACAATTTCTAAAAATAATTGATTTAAAAAAGCACTATCGTTATTGTTGTACTGCGTTCAATATGGACTAAAATCACGCTGTTCTATCCTCTATCTGTATCACACATTTTTAGATTTTCATCCATGATTAAATATTTTACATTTAGGAACAGCATTACACAGTTGGTGTGAATAAAAAGTCTGGGATTAACAAAATTATTCCTTTAAGATAAGCCTATTAAATTGGTAAATAATGTTAATTGTTAAGGATATTTTCAGACAATTTAGAAGAAAGCTACAATGGTAACTTTATATTTGCCTACAACATCATTTACAAATTCTTCCCATATGTATAGACGGATGTTTAACTAGACTAAAGCTAGAGACAGTGGGAGTAATTAATTCTTTGAAAAAAGTTTTACCTTAATAAAAAGGTCGAAGATTAAGATGGATAATTTTTTTATTATATAGACTTTAATTTTGTCGTTACGAAACAATTATAATTTTAAGAAATTTCAATAATTTTATCTTCAATGGGAATATTTTTATTATGACGTCTTCGAACAATTAGAAATATGTAATTTTTCGTATTGTCCAAAGAGAAATGAAATGAGAGAAATTATTAACATAATGCTAAATAATATTAAAATATTTCAAGCTTTCACTGTCAACCGTCATTGAGACAAACATACGCTTTCGGAGAAATACATATTGAGCTTTTTCAAATTGATCGCATACGAGCGCGATTGTGCTTTAGAACTTTTTCAAAATGATCCCATATGTTTTGAAAACAATGCACGCTACTAAGTTTTTGTTGAAATTACTATAAAAACTTAATTGCGATATTAAAAAATAAAACAAAGGGCAAGAAACATAAAAACTTGAACCCTCTTCGTAGATTCCATCAGAATGACGAAATTGACGTAATGGAACGCGAAATTGGGGGCGTTTTAAATGTGAGATCTGTATATTATGCGTTGTCATAGAAGAAATCTGATGCAATTTTTAACATTGGCAAACTCATTGATAAATGTATGAAATGAGCGCGAGAAGAAATTGCACGACGCGCGATTAAGTCGTTGACTTGATAACGGTTATGAATTCTTTTTCATTGAAATTGTGGCGCCAGAATATCAATAGCTGTTTTTTCTCGCCAGCACAACGCATTATATTCCATTTTAATCAAGGGGAATAAATGATATTTCGAAATTATTACAAAATTTATTTTCATTTTAAAAATCATTGACGTTTGGGATATTCTTGTTTTCAAATAGGTTTATTAAAATACAATTGGCAATGTATGATCTCTTCATGTATTTTTTCGTTGATAGGACACTTCATTAGAAGCTCTTAATGAGCGCAAAATGTAAATAATTGCATTGCACTATCATACAATTCGATTAAAAACATTTGGAATGGCTTTTAAGTAAGAAAAATTCTTATAATTCTTATAATTCAGATTTGCTAAACGTGTGTAAATCGTATTAAACGTTTCTATCTTTATCACATTATTTATGA